>JAWNKZ010000254.1:4600000-5065000 GCA_035041615.1 Drosophila anomalipes
AAGATATACTTATTTAAGTGATGATTTGTATTCAAACTGCTTGTCTAATAATAATATATTTCTTTTGAATATTAGCAGCCTCACTTTTGCTGCTAGTAATTTCCAGATCAAGTAAATACCGATTGGAGAAGATCAGATCAGATACGACTGTATATTAGCTTTGTAAGCTGCTCTTAAACAAATTTTAGGTCATTCTCCTTTTCCCCATTCTGGACACCTTATTATAATATAATTATTTGTTGCCATTCTGATTTTAATTACTCAATTCAGTAACTTTCTCTAAAATATATAAACTTAATTAAATGGCGTTTAAGATTTTTATAAGAATTGTATAAAATTTAAACGAACTTTGGCTTACGGCAACGTAGTGTCTTATGTATAAATAGATTATTTTAGGGCATTCGAGCAGCTGCTTGAAAAGACTTTCGTGAAAAAATCATTTTACAATGCAAGCAAATCGCAAAGGAACTCCACATTCTGTTGCCTAGCCTATGTGTGAGTATCTGTCTGCGTGTGTGTGTGTGTGTGTGTGTATGTAGTTTGTTCTTTGGGATATCTGATATCCGATATGTTTGCATATTGTCTGGGAAATGCTATTCAAGTCTCCTTGCCAGTCCAGCTAGGTGACCGTCTCACACTCTCGCACCTTGCCTGCTGCTGCGATGGCACTGTCCCGCTGCGCTCGAATATGAATGTATGTATGTATGTAAGTAGTTATACATATATATTTACATTTTTTTTTTTTTTTATAAGAAATGCAACCCTCTGCTCATACATATGTATATACTGTAATATCTGTTCAAGCTCTGGAATGCTTTTGTTTTGGTTCCTTGCTTGCTTTTTACTACTGGGCCAGGCCAAGACCAGAGTGGCCAGCTGCTACTCTGTGGCTCCATAAAAAGCAGCAGGCGACAAAATTTGCCACCCTTTGTGTCTGTCTGTCTGTGTGTGTGTGTC
Source organism: Drosophila anomalipes (assembly GCA_035041615.1). Taxonomy (NCBI): domain Eukaryota; kingdom Metazoa; phylum Arthropoda; class Insecta; order Diptera; family Drosophilidae; genus Drosophila; species Drosophila anomalipes. The sequence goes on from JAWNKZ010000254.1 coordinate 4,600,958, forward strand.
GGATACCAACTCTCATTCACACACACACACTCACACACACAAACGCATCTGCCTTATTGGCATGCAATTTGATTTATTTTGTATGTGGCTTCAAAATGCAGTTGCTCAAATTGAAAATAATGTATAGGAAAGGGAAATCAAATGGCTCAAAGGAACGTAGAGGAGAGGTTGTTTGCTTGTAGTCAATTGCATTTGCACGCTAATCAATTATATTGATAATATAATTAATTTAAGCAAACAGCTGATTGTATCAATACAGCAGAAACCACGAATATGACATACCCTTATAGACCGCATCCAATTTTATCTGGACTTCAAGATATTATTATGGCAGTGAACTGAATATTCAAATATTTGTGCAGCAATATTGTATCCGAAATCCTAAAACTTCAAATTCGTCTTTCGTCCGATTGTTCTTATGTCAGCTATATGATATAGTGGGTTAGAAAATGAGGACAGACACAGACTCGGCTTGTGATGCTGATGATGAATAAATGTACCTTAAGGAATCGGAATTAAGCCCTTCAATGCGTTGCAAACTGTACGACAAAAAGAGAATATCCTTAACAAGGGCTTATCAATAATGGAAACGCATCATTCAATATGTTCATTGTATGTATATTTATGGCTTGCCAAAGACAGATTTTTTTTTGCAGCAATTCTATGCTGCACGGCCCCGCTGTCAAAACAGCAATAGCTACATAAAAAATTATTATTGCCTGCTAAAAAAACTCTATCAACAGAAAAACACACACAATAATATTAGAGTGTCTGCAACTTTTCTTAAACACGTTTATAATATTTTCAGTAAATATTATTATTATTATTGGTATAGCTGCACTGCGACTTATTCGATCTATTATGCCTTCAGTAAATATACTAAATACTAAAACTTATGATGCAAATAGTAGGGCTCAACTCGATAGTACTCAATTCGTGGATATTTCACATAAGAACACACAAATTTCTAATATTTTCATTATATATACTATATATAAAAATTATTGAAACAAATAGTAGTCATCTAGTCAATAGTGCTCAGCTCGGAGATATGTCTAATTCTAGAAGAACTGAATATCTAAGATAACCTTATACCTTATCCTAGCAATATTAAGTATACAGAGAACGAAAGGAAAAATGGATATTATTTTTCAAGTTTTTAGTTCGAGTGTTTTTAACAATCGAAATCTTGAAAAATTCAATTCAGTCACCTTTGACAATTGTTATTGTTTAGTTCTGCAGAGGCTTCACCAAAGGGCACATTTTAATGGTCATTGCAAGATGCAGTTGAAGATAAACTGCGGATTTATTGGATAATTTCAGCTTAAATTAAATTAAATTAAATGCTTGATTGCCACATTTTCCATTCAATAACAATATTCTGTACAGTCAATATTCGTAAAGAATGTTGCCCCGAGTCTATTGTGCTTTTTGACATTTCTTATCGAATTTCGATGGCAATAATAATGTCACACACAGCTAATATTTCGAGAAAGGTAAGTTTGACGGATATTTTTATTTATTTATTATTTTAATTACCCACTTATCAGCGTGTTGCGAATATTGTGTGTGGCTTGCCTTGGTGGTCCGCACAGTGGTATACCGTGCAAACTCAGGGCGTCAGGACATGCGTTCAATCATAAATTGTATGTGGGAAAGCCAGCACAAAGCGTAAACAAGTCGACGCGCTGACATTATCATATTCGCCCGAAAAGCCTTTGGGTTTTCTTCTTGTTTGCACTGTGCAAGGGGCGGGAGAGAAGGAAAGCGAGTGAAGGGTTTTTTTTTTTTGCACAGGGGTTGTAAAAGTGCAATGGAAAACATTTTACGTTAGTCGCCTACTTAACGCCACTGGCATCGTCCTGCAGCTGCTGTTGCTGCTGTTGCTGCTGCCACCGACCGACACAAATATTAAATGCCACAAGGTGTAGAGACTATGTCGAGGCTCAGCAAGGCGTATAAATATGTTCGCAGAGTGTGTGTGTGTGTGTGTGTGTGGGCGTTTGGATGTGTGTTGGCGTTGTGGTAGCGTGTTAGTAGATTTTATGCTTTGGTATGTGTCTTCACTTGTTTGTATGTGTGTGTGTGTGTGTCTGCATATGAATAAGGCGTTGCCGCCGTTGCCCCAAAAAGTAGGCCACACTTTTGCTGGCGCTGCCGTTGTCGAGGTGAAATCCGATTGTGCAAGTCGGAGCTCCCATGCCTGTGTTTGTGTGCGAGTGTGCACATATGTGTGCATATGTATATGTATGTAATCCCCTTTGCTACCTTCGCTCCGCTGCCCCGTTGGAGCCACCACCCCTGACAATGTAAAGCAGCGTTTCAAGTTTACGTAAAACTAACATATGCTGGCAACGTTTGAAAGATGGCCGCGATAATGAGTGTCTGGCATGTGGCATGTGGCACGAGCCACAGGGTACGAGGCAGAAGGAGGCACCAGGCACACTGCATGCCCGATATGCCAGTTGACTGTGGTCGGGCGAGGGTGGGGACCGGACATATATAGGGTCGGTCGGTCTATATAGCCCAAGGGCCGGCATGGGCTTCTGCCCAGTCAGGCAGCGACAACGAAAACATTGTAATCATTATGAACATAAACAAATCAAATGCTTGAAATCACAACAGAATCTGACTGAATGTAATGGCCAAAATACACAGGCTGAGCAAACTGCAGACACAGACACATGGAGAGCAGGACTGAGCAGAGCTGGTGATAAGGTGGAATCGCCCTCTTAGATCTGTGTGAAAATTCATTGGGAAGGAAAAAATGTTATATGTAGATTCGCTTAAGCCAAACGCATTTCAATTTTATTAGATGGAATTACGGACAAAGCTATTAATATATTTAGCAGGATATATAGTACTCTGTCGTGCAGTTTCAGTTTGATGTTTTAGTATGCATTTGTTTTACTCTGATACCGAAGCTGTCCATCCGCCTGTGCTTCCTTATGAATATATCTATTATTTTGCATTATTAAGGGTAGATAATTCTTAAACTTAGAAGATACATTCGTCTGTACATGTCGGGAAAACCTATGTCTCCCGTAAAGCTAGAGTTAGCAAATTTAAAAGGTACATCAAAGATTATTCAATGGTCGAGATACTAATCACAACAAGATTCATTGCCACCTGTAATCGGTTGGAGATACACTGGTATTAGAGCATTGCGCAGTTGGTTATGCCCGACTGGTAGAGCTGCGGCAAGTTAAGTCCATGTTTGCTCCAATCAAGATAATCTTATGTGAAAAAGCAAACGCAAATAACAAGAAGCGTCTCCAGGTGGCCGCCCGATTGACTGTGAATGGGTGGCATTGCTAAGGAAATGCCAGATAGAGAGAGATAGAGAGAGAGAGAGAGAGAGAGAGAGTGGGTCGAGGGCAAAAGAGCAAAGAACCGAAAATAACTGGACAGGCAGTGAGTCGCTAACCACCTGTTGTTGTGCATGCTGTTGCTTGTCCTCCATTTGCCACATTATCAGTTATGCGCTTTGATATCCGATAAGCCCACATCAAAAGCCGACTCGCCGAAAAGGTAAAGGTAAAGCAGGGGTATAAGCAAACACACACACAGCACACACACACACACACACACACACACACACACACACACATAGAAAACAAGAAAGACAACACGAAAAGATAAGGCCTACTCTCACTTGAGGCTTGCGCTTGGTCTTTTTCTCTCCCTTGCTCTGTCTATTTCTGTCTCTCTCTCTCTCTATCTCTATCTCTTTCGCACATGCATACTTAACATACTTACTGCGCGGTGTGAGGCGAACACGAATTTGGTATTTGCATATACCCTGCACCCATTAATATTTGATGAACAGGGTATAATAAAGTTGTTCAATGCTATGTAAGAAGGAAAGGGAAGCATTTATTTGACCCCATAAAGTATATGTATATTCTTGATCAACGTCATCAGCCGAGTGGACGCAGTCTGTCTCATCTCAGCGAAATCTGGCATGTACATTTTAATATACCACACGCAGATTAAGATTTGTTTTCATTTTTATGATAACTCAACCCGATTTGCAAATATCGATCATTATTAATTACCAATAGAAATAAGTTTTCAAGATATAGAATTCCTGTATTAAAAAAAAACCTTGCAAAAAATCAACAGTACATCTTTCATGAAGGTTAAGATACACGGACGGAAATCGTATATAGATAATGTACAAACATAGGCACAATATGTGTAAGTTTTTTTTTCAGTGTGGGCATCCTAGGGTATCTTCTAGTCGAGCTTTTTCGACTGCAGCAACGTTATTTGTTTATTTGTGAACTTGACGACTTTTGCTTTGGACTTAATGCGTTTTTTATGCGCCACACAACGTACCAAGCGGGCTTCAGCTTCAGCTTCAGCTTCAGCGAACTTTCAGCAACTTACCCACCGCAACCCCTTGTTTATCCATCAGCGGCATAGCAACACACAGAAACTTAGCCCGATGAAGTTGCAACGCGTAACAGCAGTTTGATATCATTCTGCTCCCTTAAGGCGCCTGGACATGGGCATGGCATAGTCACGTGGGTGTACTAAATAATTTTAGTTGCTGCCCAAAAGAAACAAAATAATATTAAGTCGACATTAAAATACTCTACAAAATTCATATGATATCATTAAGTAGCACTTTCTTCACTTCAAACTTCAAAAGTAGCTCTGTGGTGTGGAATATGAAGTTACTTTCCTAGATAATTCACATAGCTGTTGCTGAAATTTAATGGATGAATAAATGTCAAAAATATAACAATTTTTAAATTGAATAATCAATCAGCGTGAGATTTTATAATAGGCTTATGTGATTTTATTATGATGAGTTTTTTATTTTTTTTCCAAAAGCTATAAAACAAATTTAAATATTTGATAGGCAGATAGATAGATCAAAGGTCGATTGAATCACAGCGGGGGGACTCATATGCTCCAATTAGTGGCAAATTTACATATTTCCTGTTGCTCCTCACTCTAATCGCATAACTCTCTCTCTCGCGCTCTCTTTCTGTTCCAGGTGAGTGGAGTAATTTTATGGAGCCTCACTTTTAAAGTGCGTTGCAACAACAAAGCTCTTTGTTTGCATTCGTGTTTCTGTTTCGGTTGTTGTTGTTGTTGTTTGTGTATTTTTTTTTTTTTTTTTGAGTACCAGTTGTGCGACCACTCAAATAACAACAACTGGCTGGGAACAAATACAAACATACATCCTAAGCATTTGCAACAGCCGCCCACGTTGCTAGCGTGAGCAACAATTTTTTATACCCAGTCGCCAGTTCTGCCCAGATCTGTTGCCATTCTGGAGCCGCGTGCTTTTCTTGCTGCGCGTCCTGCGAAATTTTCCGTTTTCATCCCTTTTTGGGTTCAGCCGCTGTTGTTTCTAATCCCATTTTAGCTGAAGCATTTTTTACGCTGCTTTTCACACAACCCATTCCTCTCGCCTTGCATAGGCTTTCATACATACCTGTGCGAGCCCCAACAGCAACATCAGCACTACCAACAACAACAACAACAACAGCAACAACATCTAAAGCAATGCCAAACATTTTTTTCATTCAGATGACGCTACAAAAAGCAACAAGAAAACACACAGCCCTGCTTATTACGTAGAGTGTGGCTGAGTGGGTGTGTCTTTGAGTGTGTTTGAGTGTGTTTGCATGTGCGTGTGTAGCTTTGCATATTTGCCTTTGGGCAAATCTTGTTGGCCCTGCTTTGAGCATGTCCCCTCTGGGCTGACCATGCCCAATCTACAGAAAATACATTAGACCTCTAAGGTTAAGTCTACCGAAATATGTTGCATATACGGATATATGGATGTGTACTTGAAAATTGCCTCTATACTCAAACCCCACATTATTTACGTTCAATAATTTTCATGCAAATCGAATTTGATTTAGAAGCTCAAACAGCTTTAGTGTTACTAAATTATAGTAAATTATATATACATATATTATGTAGATATAGACTTGTGTGTTTAAATAAGTGTCTTGATTTTCACACACTTTTATACAAATTGCTAAACGTTATATTTCATTTACATTTACATTTGTATGATCTGAGCTCGCTTCTTGCTCCAATTCAATTCAATTCAGATTCAGATTCAATTCAAAATAGTCGCAGCTATTTCGACTGACCATTTTTGGCTGGAAAGCATTCGCTGGTTGCCGCTTTTCAGTTATCATCTTTTGTTGTTTGTGGTTGTTTGGTAAGGCTAACGCTATTTCCATGCAGCTCCTCCATGAAGCGTGGCCATAACGCAGCGTCAATTGGCCCACAACTGTTCTTGATCCCGTCTTGCAATTGTGCGCTTTGTGGGCGTGGCAGATTGCCCGCTGGGCCAGCCCATTTTGTTACCTTTTGGGGCTAATTGGGCATCAGTCGACATGAGTGACTTCTCACAAAGCATATCCAATTTACACACGCACAGACACTCAAGTACACTCACACACACTCACACACACACACACACACACACACACACACACACACACATGCAGACACTGAAGCACTCACTCACACATATGTCTAGGCAATCAATTTGATACCAGACGTGGAAAGGAAACTCATAAAAAGTCAAGTCGAAAAAAGTTAAGAGCATTAGCAAAACTTTGGAGCAAATCTTTGTCAAATTTAATGAGCCTCAAAATTGTTGCAAGAATAACGACAAACGCAATCTTTACGCCCGATTCGCATCTCTTCCCCTTGCCCCCAGCATCTCAGCATTACACTCTTTCTATCGTCTGATGAAGCCCAAAGCACAGTCGGTAAAATCTTTAAAAGTCTAATAAAAAGCAAAAAAAAAAAAAAAAAAATGACAAATGGAAATGGAAATGAAAATTGAAAATGTGACACGGTGAAATTTGTTGTTGTTGGTACTTTACTTCATATTGTTGCCTTGTCGACATGTAAATTACAACATGTGCCACGCCCAGTGGGCGGCGATCTGCGTGGCGCGTCATATGAAATGCATGAACTGTTAAAAATGTATGTGATGCGAAATATTTTTAAATGTTACATTCCTCTTACATTTTCAACTGGTTTGCCCCCTGCGGTTGTTGCTTTTGTTTATATATATTTTTTTTTTTTTTTTGCATTTCAGTAGGTGGCTGTAGGAGCTGGGCGACCAATGGCCTATCAGTGAAAGTAATAAATTGTTTAATTTTATATGTACAAACATGTTTCTGTTTATTATGAGCGTGTTTTCTTCCTTGTGCAAGTGTGTGTGTGTGTGTGTGTGTGTGTGTGTGTGCCAATTTTTTTCATTAATTTTGTAGTATTCACTGACTGTACAGAGACAAAGCCCAGCCACACTGGCCAGGGGACACGCGGAGAACATGGAGATTATTCGCTTGATGCGGCCAAAGCGCCGTTGCAACAAATAGGTCAGAACCGTTTTTTATATTGTGGACCAAAGAACAGAGAACAGCGCACTTAATTGATTGCACGACTGAATAAAGCGAGGAATACGCACAACAACAAAAAAATTAACAAGAAATAATAAGCAAATGATGTGAGAGAAAAAATTCCATATTTCATAATATTCTTCGAATATCCATGTATTAATTAAATGCACAATAAACATGCACAATCGCTTCAGGAGAGAAGGCGCAATAAAAATTTCATATTAAATGGCCAATCATAAATCGAATGTTATGGTGCATAAAAATCACTTACAGTTACAAATCGGATATTGAAATCCATCTAGAAGATAAACCGATACTAAAAAGATATTTATATTAGAAATCGGTTCAGCTTTCACAATGTTGTCATAAAATTGAACATTTTCAAGTTAACTTTATATTTTTTTTAAACAATAAAACGCCAATTCTCTGTCTGTAACTGAACTGACCATCAGCAAAAATAGGACCAGAAGAAGTAGAGCAAATGTTGAGGCCTCGACTTGTTTATTTGTTTTATTTTGTAGTATATGTATAACGCATACTTTTCTTCCCGTACCATTTTACTTTGCCGGTTTTTCATCTTTTTTCGTTGTTGCTTTGTTTTTATTGGTTTTTTGTTTTCGTGTTTTTGCTTCTTTTTTTTTTATGTAAAAAAATAAAATTACGTTTTACGCAAATCATTTTTAATGAATTTTAATATTGCCGCTGTCGTCACTGTGACTCCGCTTTGGTTGTTGTTGTTTTTGTTGTCGCTGTTCCTTCAACATGCAGCAACAGCAGCAACAGCAACATCAGCAACAACAAAAACAATAACAACAATTTCACAGCAATGGTTAGGTCATTAAATTTTAAATGAATTCAACGCTCGAACACTCGCGGCCCAAAGGTAAAAATCCTGGTAAAAATTGTTGGCCAAGCAGCGGTTAAGGCAAATAGGGACTCACTCATATATTTCTATGTAAGCACATACATACACAGCACATCCATATACATGCACATATAAATATATACATAAGTGTAGTACACCTACGAATCTATATGTATAAGCGAGTGGCATAAATGCGGTTTCAGTTTCCGTCCAAGCAGCAAAGGGCCGCAGCCAAAACAACGGCAACAACAAGCAACAACAGCAAGCAACAACAGCAAGCAACAACAACAAGCAACAACAGCAAGCAACAACAACAAGCAGCAACAACAGCAAGCAACAACAACAAGCAACAACAGCAAGCAACAACAACAAGCAACAACAACGAGCGCACCTAGCCAAGGACCAGTAATTTTTCTTTCTTTTCCGACTGAATTTGCTGTTTTCCCATTTCATTTCGAATACTCTATCTGTGAGCCGATTTGACTGTGCGAGACAAGTGGCTCTTCTTGTATCTATATATATATATATATAAGCTAGTTTAAAATATTGATATTCTTTATTTGGTATAAAATTACTTTTATGTGCGACACAGAAGTACTCAAGCAAACAGTTTAGTTTATGAAGAAATAAAAATAGTGCTTGGTGCCTTACAAAACGATAACAAAATCTTTTAAAAGGCGTTGATTTTTTTGTCGTCCTTTTATTTTTATATTTTGCAACATCGATATATGATAATTCTAAAGACAGTGTATTCGTAGAATCGGTGTGCTGCTGCTAACCTCACACATTTCTCTTTTTTTTTGCTGACTTGCAGCTGTTTAACAAATAGCTTATTTTCTGCTCATTATTGGTGTGGTTCTGGTTATTGTTAGCCGGTCGCCAACGAAATTGACAGTTTATTTTTCACTTTGGCGAGCGGACGAAAGTACTTAATTATATTTTATGATACTTGGCAACGAGACTGAAACTGAAATTTAAATTGAAAGACGCACAAATGTCTGAGCCATCACCGTTCTTCGTTACCTGTTTTCATTTTGAAATCCCATTCACATCCTCATACACACCCTACACATGTTCGAATGTTCGCATTGGCATTCTTATTGGCATTCTCATTAGGCTGCCTAAGTAGCTTACTGAACTGAGTGCTGGTCGCACAGTGACCAATAGCCGGTGAGCATTCCGGAGTAAGCGGCTTACAACTCTGCTCCCAGTTATCAGCCAAGTGCAGCGCCTGGTGGCGCATCGAATCAACAACAAGCTGGGACCATGTCTTCTAACTGATTAACTGTCAGCCGTCCTGAATTGAGGTCTGCCAAGGTGCGGCGACCAATTCGTTGATCAGCTGGCTGTCTGGCCCGTTCATGTCGACCAGGCAGTAGTCGGTTGCTATTTAGTTAGGTGTTATTGTTGTTGTTGTTGTTGTTGTTGATGTCGACACTGCTGTCGGACATGCATAACATACAAACATAATTTGGTAGCATTAATCATTATAAATCAGTCAATTCATAAATTCATTCCCTCATTCGTTCAGTCATTCAATACCGATTTCAGCCAATCCAGCACATACCGACACGAGGTGGCATTGTGAGCGTAGCATATGCCACACATAGCACTGAGTGAGCACAAAGCATGGCAGTAACAGCAAATCTGAAATTCCATGCGAAATTCTTTGAGCGAACTTCCGGCCCTGAATGCAAATTCGAGCACAGAAATGTGTCACCAAAGTGGATAGTTGGACTTGCAAATACTGATTTAATATATTATTATATATAAATATATTGGTAATCGGACACAGTTTGTTAACGTTGAATAAAATATTTACACAAATTATGCATCAAATATTATCCACAATTAAGAATTGAGTGAGGAAAGAAAGTGCAAATATAATAATAAATCTATGGAATATATATTTATTGTATAGTATACATCATGTGATTCTCTACTAGCCTGTTTGTTTTTGCTTACGGCATACTCTTACAAAAAAAAAATAAAAAATCAACAGAAGCAGATGAAAATAATAAAGTGAGCCAAACAACTACATGAATAAACTGAGACTACAATACGCCCAGCAATGGAATACACTTGTGTTGTGCGGCTGAGTTTTGTAAAATGGTAGGTGAAAGAAAGCAAAGGCAGCGCCTCAAGTGTCAATTGATTGGCTGTGGGGCTTGCCTCGGGCTGTTGGGGCATTTAGCATTGTGTTTGGCTGTGATTCTTTGCTAAATATAAGCGTTTTCCCAAATGGTTCAGTGTAACCAGTAAGAATGCCCAAGTTAAGAAAGCTCAACTTGCAGATACTCTGAACCAAAAGCAATAGTCCTACATGTCCTTGGTATTATCGGGCAAACACACATTTATCTATATTTATGTACATGTGTGCGTATTTGTGGACATATACTCAGTAAATTCATGCACTTGCTGCTCTTAATCGATGTGAGTGAAATTTATACGTGTGATTATGACGAGGTATTTACTGAAATTGACCGAAATAAGATTCCATTTTATAGTAGCTGACTCCGCAATTGATGTTAAACAAGAATTTCTATATTTTTATGTACATATTTTGAATGTAATGGTTTTTCAATAATACAATCGGATAATTTTTTTTTTTAAATATCAAATGACTTGCTCAGGACTTTATTCATCCGACTGGTCGACCCACAAACTGTTTGGGTGTTCAGATCCCAACCAATGCATGATCGGCGCTTTAGTCGGCTTATAGGATTGAAGTTTGAGCTGCAATTGCATAGATTATGCTGCGGCCATTGGACATCATCCATCATAAAAATAACAGTTGCTATTGATTGGGGTCTGCTAGTTAACCCCGATGTGGTGCAGTTGGGCTAAGCGAATTGGTTGCCATACGCTTTAGCAGCTGTGTCGCCCATTAAAACATTCATTTCATTTTCAGCTGCTGCTGCTGCTGCTGTTGCTGGCCGTCTAATGGCTTCACATATTTGCAGTTGCAAATTCTAGAAATCAACAGTAGCAACAAAAGTCAACACTTGCAACAACAAAACAATGTTGCTGTCGAATGTAGGCTATGCAATTTTGTTGGCTGCCTGTCAGCCACTATATATATATATATATATATATTTATATATGTGTGTGTGTGTGTGACAGCCATTTTGAAACTTAACAGCGCTAACAACCGGAAATCGTGCAAGTATTTAAATACAGCTAAAGTGGTAAGTGCTGCGGACAGGACCAACAAGGATGGGGACAGGGGAAAAGGGATAAGGAGTCATGGCAACTATAACCCAAAACTGAAATTGATGAAAATTTATTTGAATTTCACTTTGCAGCTAGTGCGCGCGCGTGTATGTGTGTGTGTGTGTGTGTGTGTGTGTGTGGCATGCTTCTCGTTGTATTTCGTTATAGTTTTGTCCATCCAACGTCACCCGCTGGCGCTAAGACTGCTCCGGCTGCTTGACTGCTGTTGTTGGCTGTCTGTTTTCTGTTGCTGATGTGCTTCTTTACAGCTGCTGCTGTTGCTGCTGTTGTTATTGATGTCTGCTCTGTCTGCATTTACATGCACTTACCGTTGTCATTGAAAATGTACATTTGCTTTGGCGCCACAACGCCCTAGCAGCTCGAACACAGCTTCGCTTGAAATCCAAATTTGGCGCAACATTTCCTCAGCGTTCTCATAATATGAATTATTAATTTGATTGCTGTCTCCCCATTTTGAGAATGCCATCATAACCCTTGCCCTGCCAGCTCTTCCCCTCGCCCACCAATCCACAGCCAAGACCATGTCTCACTGTATCCGGCGATTATACATTTTTAATTTGATTTCTCTTGCTATATGTGTATGTTCTTCCTTTCTCCCTCACTCTTCCACTTTCTCTTTCTTGGTAGTATGTGTGCTTTTCGCTTATTTGTTCTGGGGACAGGCGAATGAAACGTCGCTTATATGACAAATTAACGTTCCAAAAATGCATGCTCCTACAATTAATCATCAACGGAGCGGATGACCGGATGACCGGATGGACAGCGGGCGAAGCTGATTGAAAGCGTCTTCCAGAATTTCAGTTTGCCGTTGACTTTAGTTAGGCACACGCCAAGGAGGCGTCATTGGAGGGGTAGAATCGGGACAGGGTTATCAGATGCCATGCGAGAGCTGGCCTTTTAGATAAATGTGGCAGCTGATTGGACTTTTGGCAAAGTCGTTTTGCCCTTGCCCTTGAGCCTGGTCTATGCCTCCATTTCCACTCCTCAACTGGTTTAATATTGTGCCTTTTTGATTTAGTTGCATTTTCAACGATGGTCCAACGTATTTGCCTTTCGGCATCATATTTTATATGATACAAATTCACATGACCATACATATTCAGGTTTACTGTTTGGATTTAGGTCATTGCCTCAAGCATTGAGATTGATGGATGGGCTATTAAAATGTTAGGCATTCAGATCTACTGCATTAATTTAACTTTTCCTATAAGGATTTTCTTAGAGCTGGCGGCTTTAAAAATTCTTTGCATCTTCTTTATTTAATCGATCGTAATTCACAAGTTTACTTAGATAAGATGCTGGCCCTTTGATATGTTCACTGGCACCTCAAAATAACGGCTTGTGTTTTTAATCTCCCAGTGGCTGGCTTAATATTATCTTACCTTGCGCTCACAAAAATGGTTAAAAAGTTGTACACACAAATTCTGGATGCTTGAAATATTTTAAATACAAAATATTTCACAACTAATTGTTTACTGTGATGTGGAGAAGAAGAAGCCTTGACAGATATTATATTGTGACCGTTGATGTTTGAATATAACTTTTTGCTTTTATATGAAAGTCTTGCAAACAGTCCACAATGCATTTAATAAACATTTTGCACTTGACAGCTATCGAAAACAATGGCAGATATTACATTTGTGCAAAACCTATGCGACTATTTGTTTACTTGTGAAATGTATAACTGACAGTTATATTTTAAATATTCGCTGCCAGATTGCTGCCAGAGTATTAAATTATTGACGAAATCAATTGTCCAAATTGAAAAGCTGGTTTACAAGCAACATGAGTACGGACGCATTACGGAAGATTTTTGAATGAATCTCATCCTTGAATATATTTTGTGTATATTTCTCTTTGTAGAGATGAGGGTTAGATGGTATCTTCCAGTTGCTCATTTTCAGTTACAGTCCTATGTGATTGTGTTATTGAGCTTCTCGTAGTCGTGAAACTGACATCAAGTTGGTTTTGTCTTCTTTTCAAATCCTGCCTTCAGTAGAGGCGCTGACTCGGTTTGTGGTACATGTATTCTTATGCTTAGTCATTCAGGGTGGTGTTACTTGCAGTGAAGCTGTAAGCCTTCCTAAGCTTCAGTCTATAGGCCACCCTCGGCTGCCAACCTTGATATGACCAGCGGTACGTTGCGGAATAGTGGGTGGAAGGGTGGCTTGCCACACATCAGCAGTCGGCTCCAATACGATTGCTCAGTTATTAATGACAAGTCGTTTGTTGCTCTCCCCTCTCTTGCCGCCATCCAACAGTTTGTTTGTTGTATGTTGACCTAGTTGAATTTAATCTAACACCTACACACACACCTACACACACACACACATACACACACACACACACCCACTCGCACACGCAGTCTACTTGAAAATCTGAAACGTAGAAGACGCACACGAATTGTGAGGTATGTAAAAATCGTTTGCCAGCAATATTTTATAGATATACATGTACATGTGTGTCTGTGTTTGTGTGTGTTTGTATGCGCAGTATATGTATATCGCAAGCAACCATACAAACTCATAGATTTGCAAAGTGCCACAGGCGCCAGTCCACTTCGACCATTCGCTCGTGCTTATGTGTGTGAGTGGCGAAATGCGTAGCTAATATCATGTGTGTGTGTGTGTGTGTGTGTGTGTGTGTGTGTGTGTGTGTGTGTGTGTGTGTGTGTGTGATGCCATTTAGCTGCTATTCCAAAATAGATTGAACTTTATTTTCGCACCAGCCCATCACCTAAAGGGGCTGCAGCTCCAGGTCGGCTGGGGTGGTGGGGGGCTGATTGTGGTATTGCCTGAGTGGCTCCGTGGCTGCTGTGGCTCACTGGCTGGCCCAGTGTCAAGAATCGTTGACGGAAATCAATGTCGCACTTAAGCGGATTCACAAAATTGGCTATATGCTTCGTTTATATACAAATATACAGACATATGTACATGTATGTATGTGGGTAAGTGTGGACGTCTTTTATTTTATGTTTTGTAGCAAGGCAGCCAATGGCTAAACATCCACAGTCCCAACACTCCCACAAGCTGCTATAGCTGCTAGATGACTATAACGCCAAATAAACAAACAAACAAACATACAAATGCACAAATACACATGCATTTTCCCACCAAGTCACCAGATGTCAGCTCGCTCACGTTTGGTGCATACGGGTGTGTGCGTGTGTGAGTGTGTGTGTGTATATACGGGTGTATGTGTGTGTGTGTGTGATAGTGTTGAGCTGAAAATAAGAGTAACAAACGCTAGACGGAATTCATTGAGTGCAAAGGAAATTTAAACGGAAAGCCAAATGAGTGAGCCAATCGTACAAGCTTGACTCAACCCATTTGTCCTTCGACCCCTTGACCAGCAGAGGAACACCAAAGAGAGCAGCTGCACAAAATAGTAAATAAATGGATTAGTTCCATAGTTGGCACTGTTCGGGGACCGGCAAATTGTGAAGAAATTGCAACCAAGCAGGTTTTATGTTATTTTATTTACTTATTAAATGTAGACTGAGTGCAGTAAATCATCTTTAATGGACTAAAATTGAAAAATATAAATTTAGAAAATTAAATTAAAGCTAAAAATGTGAAAATTTAAAAATAAAATAAAATATAAAATATACTGTTTTTTTTTAATGTAAATACCAGTCAATTAATTAGTTTATATTATTGTTTTCTAAGCCCATGAAATATGGCACTAGACAAATGAAAACACCCTTACCCGATTAAGGATATATGTATATTCATTAAGATTGGTTAACAATACATACAAATATACATTCATACAATGAGTGATGCTAATTTTCAGCGATTTTCAAGAAGCCAAGGCAACGAAATAAATTTGCGAAAAGTTGAAAAACATTTCTATAAAGTTTTCCTCTAAAAATTTAAGTATTTATAGTCCATGAATACATTTTCAGGTGGAAGTTAATAAGCATGTTAATAAGTTAATTGAAACTTAACTTTAAATTGAATACCTTATCGAGCTGTCAATTTTGAACAGTCATTGTCTCAAACTGCAATCATTTTTATGAATTCTATTTGAGAACGCTGAGAATAAGCTTGCACAAAAGAAAAATGCAGCAAGTAAATTTGTTTTGTGGCAAACAAGTATAAAGCTTATTAAACGTATTTTAAACGTATATATATATTACATATTTAAAACCAATGTGTAAATCATTGGAGCATTGGGAGCATCAAATACTTCGAATGAAGGCAACTCAATCTAGCAGCATTTGATTGATCTACTCCGGTCTTATCCTTGTCAGCAAAAGCCGCGTCTGTGCCAATCAAGCTACTTTCAGTTTAGTCCGTCAGTCAGTGTGTCTCACTGTGCCCCATATCACAAATGGGTTTTTAATTAAATCAAAATGTCGCTAATTTTAACGTGCCACAATTTGGCCCTGGTTGTGCACGCCCATGTGTGCGAGTTCTTATTGTTATTGGTCTATTGAGTGGATGCGTATGGGCGTTGTCCAGTCCAGTTTCAATGGGAGTCTATGGGCTGTGCTCCAGTTCTGCAATGGTTTTTGGATGAGGGCATGTTGGGGGCAAGAGGAACATTTTAGTTTTTGGGTTTGACTGTCAGTTGAGTTTCAGTTAAGCTTTACAAAAACTTTTCGCTTGCGTTTGAATTTTATGCGAGTTTGTCCCCTATACAGATACTTTCTTTTCTTTTGCGTGCTGCGCCTGGAAAGTCTGATCGAGGGTATTTGTGCTGGTTGGTGTCGAGAGGGGGCAGCGACGTCTCGCATAAATTTAAGTTAGCAACACATTTTCACACTGCCAGCCACCCTTTCTCCGCTCGCCAACCAGCTTCTGCCAGCCTCTCGACCCCAGCAGCATCAGCAGCAGCAGCTTCAAGGACAACCGCAGAATCACAATTTTTCGGTTTACCTAATGCGCCGCTAAAAGTTTTCCTATTTTATTATTTCTGCCTTTTGCAACGTTTCTTTTTTTTTCTCTATTCTTTTTTTATTTTATTCTCTATTTTTTTTTTGTTTTGTTATGGCAGCTCCTTGGCGCTGGAGCTGCTTTTTCATTCTTTCGCTTTTTCAATTTTCTCTCGTCTCCAGCCAAAAACTATTTATAAATTGTATTTGTCTTGTTTTTCCATGTGGCTGAATCCTTGAATCTCGATGTGAGTGCGAATCTCTATGTGAATGTGAGTGTGAATGTGTTGCGTGTATTTGATGTTTTGCGACCAAGGTGCACTGAACACTGTGCGAATCAGCAGGCGGTCGACATATTTATAATGAGTTTAAAAAAATACGACACTTACGAAGGGAGTTGATGGGGCAGAAAAATACGGAATGTCTCCCAGTCTCATCAGCACGATGGATAAAAGTTCATCGGAAGTGTGATTTAATAGAATAAACTTTAGCGGGATTGCCACAGTCACAGTAAACGTATGTAAGACAAAAGCGTTATCTATTTATTGAATACTTTTAAAAACATTTCATTCATTTACTTTTACTAACAACTATTTTATTAGATATTATATACTAAAATTATAGACTACAATTTAAGCTTGCTCTAGCGAGATTTTTGCTTTGCTTATTCGTGCCATAAATTCCTACCTTTTTATGAGATAGTTGTTGTATAACAATTTGTGGAGGGCTATCACCGCCCGAGCGAGGCTCCTCTGTTTCAACTATGTATTTATGTTTTGGCACATGCGAGTGTGAATTATGCTCATCAATTTGAAGCACTCCGAGCCTGCCTCCCCCCACTCTGCTGGTCATCGAAGGCTAATGGATCAGGGCCAACATGCGATGTGAAGCCAAAAAAGGTACATCGAAAAGAGGATACTCCAACAAATTTTCCTCGAATTAAATAAATTTCATAATTTCCCGTATAGATAGCATATTATACAAATCCATACATGTGCGAAAAATATTTACATAATAATTTGGTTTATTACTTATATCAACTATATAGTGCATGAGACGAAGTTTTTAAATAAAATAAAATAGCAAAAATTATACAATAGTGAAATACACGCTTTAGAAATATATTTACTTATTTAATAATTGTACAAAACTGACCTATACAAACCCATATAAAAACGCTAAAAATTGAAAAATGGATTAAGAGCTTATATCTTTTCACAACGAATCCAAGTCAATATGTGTGCTAAAGTTGAATTGCATGGATCAGTTAAAACACACACACATTGGTAGTGCGAGGAGTTAGGGAAATTGCCATTATTTGTATGCTTTTGTTTATTTTTATTTTTTTTTTATTATTATTTTTGTTGTTTATTATTTTCGTGTAGCGCAATTTTATTATTTAAACGTGTGTGTAGCAATGCATCTGTTGATTTTGCTCTTTGATGTTTGCTACTAGATTTGCTGCAACTGTTGCCATGGTTGCTGTCATTTTCTGTTTTTTCTGTTTTTACGCTGTGTGTTGTGAAATATTTCATGTGTTTGACATTTCGTAGTGCAAACGCCGCAAAACGAGCAAAACAACAAATCAAAAATGTGTGCTGAATGAAAACCGCAAGGCCAGCAACAGTTTCAATTTCTCGCCGCCTGCGCCCAACTAATTGCCGCTGAGGCGTCATCATTAAATGTACTGTTGCACAGCTCCCCACCTTACAGCCAGCTGCTGCCACTGGCGTTGCAAGAGCCGACTGCAATTGCTGTCAGTGGACTAGCCTAATCTATTTGTCTTGTTCGCTTGGATGGGGAAAAACGCAAGCGACAACGACAACGCCATCGTAATTTGCTGCACTACATTTCCGGGCACCCGAAACAGTAACCGAAATCCAACGCAGGGTCGGTCAGCCTCCTCCAGTCTGAGTTCTCGAATCGTGGCATTCAGCGACGGAAAGGACATTTCAGAAACTCAAAGCGTCCGCTTTGATAAACGAGCAGAAGCTCGCTTCTGGCTAGCCAGTACATCTCACTCTTTCTCTCTCTCTCTCTCTCTCTCTCTCTCCCTCTCTCTCCCTCTCTCTCTCTCTCTGTCTGTTTCGGCTGCATTATATTCTGGTTGTGTTCTTACTGTTTTCTCGTAGCCATGGGCATAAATCGAAATGCCAGGCCAATGAAAAAAGTCGGAGTTGAGTCAACGACGATGAGAAAACTTTAACAAAAAAAAGAAAGAATACCAAATGCCAAATGGTTGGCACTCAAGGGCTACAGTGAGTTCGGGGAAGGAGAGGGTGGACGTTGGCATGTGGTTGAGTTGCACAACTGCAAGTGCAATTCAAATTGCAGCCGCAAATGCAATTTCAATAGGATTTGGCCACGCGAGGTGGGGGCGGCTCGTGGGTAGGTGTGGAACCGAAGTAATGGCAAATGTTTACCGGATTCGGCGGTCACCCTTGAAGCTCGAATGTCTATGCAACTAAGCCACAAATTGCAATTTCCCTTTGTCTCATCATTCGTTCGTCTGGTTTAGGTAATTCGAGAAACATTTTACTCTTTCTTCGATTTGGCAATGTTTTGTTGAGCCCAGCAACGGGTTTGCACAAAAGGGTATCATGTTATCTTGTGAACAGGAGTCATTAATGAATTTAATGCTTATACAAATACAACAAAGTTCAATATTCTATTCTAAGCTCGCCATATTCGTTTAAGAAAATTCAATTTCATGCAATGCGAAAACAATTATTTATCTGTTTTGAAGACAAATGTTGAAAACAGTTAAACAGCTTACAGTTTGACAGAGTTTAATGAATAGCAAACCATATATATATATATTTTAAGTACTAATAAAAATGATAATAATAATATGCTAGTCAACTCTAGGGGATATCTTTGCTGTCGCATACTATCGAATACTGCCCGCTCTTCTTGTCTCGAGTGCTTTCTGAGCTTGGCTGTCTTTCGGAGATGCTTGTCTTTTGCCTTTGCCAATTGCTGGATGCAGCTGCAATCCATCGCGATGCTGTTTGCAATTTCTGGTTCAGTTGTTGTTGTTGCTGTGGTTTTGTTATTTGTTTGTTTGGCTGTTTGACTGTTTGCTTGCTTGCTTGCTTTGTCAGTCTGTCTGTCTGCTGTGTTGAAAAAGTAAGAGCAAAGCCGCGACAATTCGATTCGAGTTATGTGTAAGGAAAGTTGCCAGGCCAAGGACAAAATCCAGTTACCAGCCACGCCCACAGAATATGAGCAAAGGCATAAAGCGCTGCAAATATATGGAGCAGCCGATAAGATAGGCAAAACTAGACCAGAGAAAGAGTTGGCTCAGGGACTCAACCATGGGCGGAACAGAGCATAAGAGATGTGTATGTGTGTGTGTGTGTGTGTGTGTGTGTATGTGTGTGCATGTGTGTGTGTGTGTGTGTGTGAGATAGGTTATGTAAGTGGGCTGTAAGTCAAATATCTGGTTGGGTTTCAACTTTGTCGCTTTTGAAAATGGTGACTCACAAGAAATGCCGTTGTACTGGTGGCTCTTGGGAGATTGAGTGACAGATTGCGACAGTGAAAGAGAGCGCGAGAATAGAAGGGCGTTCGAAATGGAACAGGAACAGTTGGAGTGAGTGGGGTTGTGAGCGGGGAGAGGTGGAGGGGTGGAGAGAACACAACGGCAGCAAAAGACAAACTTTGAAACAAAAACGATTTGAAAAGTAATTCAGAAACAGATTGTATATCGAACATGAATTGAATGCAAAAGACAAGTTTTTACCAACGTACTCGCTTATAAACAATTCTGGGTCAAAAAATGGAATACAGAGTGTCCCACGCAGTGACAAAAATCGAACAAGTAGAATTGATCTAGTCGAGAGAAAAGTGTTTGAAAACTTTCTTCTATCGCAAATAACATTGCTCCTTATCTGCTGACCCCAAGAGCCAGTTCATACCCTATATCCCACTGTAATAGCCCAGTGAGATTATTACTAAGTCAATATGTCAGTGTGCACGATGCCCCTTGATCGCGTTTTTTTTTTTTCGAGTCCGCTGATAATAAAGTCAACTAGTTGCATTTCTGCTGTGATTGCAACCCTTCCCCTCAACCCCACCCCCTCATCACTCCCTTTGCAAACAAATTGCGGCGATGCAAATATTTCCTTTGCAATTGTTAAATGCGAAAACCGAAAGAAAATTTATGCAGAGCAGCAAATGTGCCTCCCAAGCCACCATCACGCAGCCATTGGTGCAAAGGGGCAGGCGGGGTGGATTGAGGGGGAGGGGGCGGTGGTGCAGCACTTGGAATCGCTTGGGTATATTCTAGCCTGCGCCAAATCACATTTTGTTTGCGTACAATTTTTGATAGATTATTACAGAATACGGCTCGAGAAGCGAGAATGTGACAGTATCTTCAAGGCGCACAAGCAACGGAGCCAAGTTGACACTAACGTACGAGGAGTAGGGCATGCTTGGGTTGGTTGGGTCGGTGAAGCCAACAGATAACTGAAATGAAATACCCAGCCGAGATAGAGATGGAGAGAGAGAGAGAGAGAGAGAGAGAGAGAGTGAGAGGGAGAGACGTATGAAGCAGGACATACAGAGACGAAGTTCAGACGCGAAGCATATGCTGCGTGTTTGCCATCAGTCGATGCCTTTTCGAGCGATTCATGTGCATCAGCATCTCTGCAGCACCATCCAGTACCTTGTCATATAATCATCCACACAACCACACAACCACACATCCACTCGGATCCACTGGATATATTGTGTATGTATGTGTTGTGGTGTGCATGCACGACTATAGATAGATAGCGCTACCCTTGACAGTACTTAAAAACCAAGGATAAAAAGTTGACTGTTGTTTGCTAGCCTCTCAGTACTAGAACAGTCTGTGCTGTGTGTGTGTGTGTGTGTTTGTGTGTTTGTTGTGCCTTGGCTCAGCAGTTTTTGCCGCTGTTTGTCGGTTGCTGCGTTTAAAATCTGTGCGGTTTGTGTTACCCAAAAACAGTTGGCCGAAAGTCGCAAACTTTGCGCCTTTTTCCATTGCCAAATTGTCTTAATAGATTTATGGGCGTACGCAAAATGGCTGCACTTTGCTTTGGCCCTCGCGAACGGAAATAGCAACGGAAACGGAAACAGTACTAGCGACATTTTTTCCTATCAAGGGACTGTGAGGGAGAGGGTGAACCGGGTGAAAGGGGGTCGTCTCTAGGGGCTAGTGCTGGACAGCAGCATGGACTTTTAATTCAGTTTCAGCGAGTAACAATCCATTTGTTTGGCTCAGCGCGTTTTGGTGGTTAGGCGGCTGGCAGGGCAGCCAAAAGGCGGTGGCTACATTTGACTGTGCTAATAGCATTCCAATTCGGATTTAGCCACCAGATGTACCCCATAGGGATTGCTCGCAAATCTGCCGCTTCCTCTTCTCTCTCTCTCTCTCTCTCTCTCTCTGTGCCACTCCCTAATCGCTTAGGATAGCTGCAAAATGGCTTTAAAGCTTGCGGCGCTGGCCAGCAAATAGTATGAAAACTACAGTGCCCTTATCGGTTATCGATAAATTTAGATATGGCTGAGCCATGAGTTACTTATCCGTCCAGTGTCTAGTATAAGTGGGGGGATATAGCTGCAGTTTTTCATCGATCGATGAACATCACTAAAAGCAACAGCCACATTTATTGACACATTTTCAAATATCTTTAATCTGGTATAAGTAGAGTAAAATATACGCATATCGATCAAAATAATATAAGTGTGCTATAAATGCAACATAAATATAATATATAATTTCGTAATCCATAGTTTGCTTGCCAGTAAGTTGTTAAACTCAAGCAAGTAGTGAGATAAATTACCTTAAAGCTCAACTTCATATTCAATTAGCATGTCCAATTATCCATGGCAATCTAGGGAGAGCATAAGTTGTTCCGAGTTGAACAATAGTGTTGCTCAGATTTAATATAATTTTGTTTACTTAGCAGCAATAGGGACATCTGGTATCACTGGCCTCTCAAGCAATTGTTAATCAGTTTGGGTTTACTAAGCGACTGAAATAGTTTTGACCATCAATAACTTGTGCACTTGTTTGGCGGCATGAGAAGAAAACAACAGCAGAAGGCACAGCGACCCAAACCCAACATGGCTTAGACCCAGATTCAGCCACCAGTACCAAGAACCCAAACCCAAGCACAGACCGAGACCAGGACCAGGACCAAGACCAAGACCGAGACCGAGAATGAGAATGAGTCCCATAAAGGGTACTTCATACTGTTGCTGCTCTTGTTTGTTGTTGTCTGACGTTTTGCTAACGACTTTTCAATGGTTCCAGCGGCAGGCAAGGCACAAGTTTGGGGCTCGGTTGTAACACTCGCTGTGTCTGTGTGTGTGTGTGTGTGTGTGTGTGTAAGGAATTGTTGTGCTAAGCAAACATAGCTATTCATGTTGTTGTTGCTGCTGTTGTTATGTGTGTGTTCTCGGGGCTCTTTGGAATATTGGTTTGACTTGATTCTGCCTGGGCTTGACTATGCTGCGCGCCAGCTGTGCTGCTATTTAAACACACGCACACACACACATACACATACACACGTACACACACACGTAAATGTACATGTATGAGTGTATATATACGCACAGTCATATGCGTATTTACCGTTTTCCTATAAAGCTTAAGAACTGCTACACAGTTGTAAAAAGAAATTAGTTGTTGGCTGCCTCGAGCCTTCACTGTCTTTGGGGCTTCTTGTTGGCCAGGTCAGGAGGATCAGGGAGTATTAGGCATGCTACTCAAAAACCGCACACACACACACACACACACGCACACACACATACATGCATGGCAGAGCCGTAACAGTTAATGTGAAGTGCTTGCCACTGACTCCACCGGCTTCCTCATCGGGAAAGTGAGAGAGTATATCATATACACATCAAGCCAGATGTAATGAGCAGCATGCCACGAAGGGGTCGCAGACTGTTGGAAGGCAGGAAAACAGAAAGCAGGCGTTCGGCGGGGCAACCGCAATGGTTGCCTGACGGCGATGGCTGACATGAATGGCGCTGCCGTCGTTATCCGCTCACACGCTAAAAATGAGTTAATAAAATGCGTATGCGTAATCAAATTATATGTCAAGTGTGTTGACAACGAATAACATTCAACGTTAATGTTAGCGCGACAGCGACGTCAGCTGTGGCAGTGACTGCGACTGCGACTGCGACTGCGACTGCGACAGCATCATCAAGATGATGAGCAAGCTCAACATCATCATTGCCATTATCAGGCGAGTCAGTTAACTGAGTTCCAAATGCGATTTTAATGACTCAAACAAAGAACATTTAAGTGAATTTATTGCCTCGATGAGGTTTTTGCGTTTTTTTCCTATTATTTTTTGTTATGTTACTCCTGTCGAAAAATATTCATACCCTTGAACACTTGTGTTGTCCCATAAACATACTTCTCATTTTGACATAGAGTCACCAAATTTTTAAAGTAGTTTACTGGTTAATTTATATAGTTTATATATTCTTAATAAGTTTATAAATTCTTATTACTCATACTAATCCCAATGGTGTGCATTTAACTGCCGCTTAATAACACAAATATCTGATGAAAAATGTTAAAAAAAAAACTACCAGCGAAAATACAACGTAAACAAGATAAAAAATGGCATTCGTAACAGGCGAAACTGACTTCTAAATACTTTGATATTATAAGTAATTAAGTAAGTAATATAAGCAAAATACTTTTCAAAGTCGGCGACTCTAACTTTCAAATTGTGTGAGATATGTGGCTTTATCGATTTGCCCCTTAGTAGCACTCCAATTTTTACACTTGCACAAATTTCAAGTCTCTATATCCAAGGGTGACGAAAAAAATGAGTTTATATAGACGGACAGACAGCATGACGGACATTGCACAAAACCAATATACTATGACACCTTCGGTATCAAAGTATAAAAACATAAATGTAACATAAAAATGTAGAAAAATTATTTAAATAAATTAAATGAAAATGGTTTGATAAGGCAAGCAATAAAATAAATGAAAAGATAAAAATTGTCAAGGTCAAAACGAAGCAGAGAATGCCAATTTTTATGCTTTCTGATTAATGCTAATGATGTTCATAGATATTTCTGACAATCCCTTTTTATCTGTGCCCGCCAATCAAGCTAATGAGCTGTCTATGCAAGTGATATGATTGCATAGATATTCGAGTTGGAAGAGAAAGCCCACATTCATACATGTCTAGTAATTACACATCCTAGCACATTCTACGGCTCAGTACATTCGAAGCTAAAATAAATCAATCACTACACAATTTTTGTGTGTGTTCAAAGAATTTAATTTTTGTAATGTTTGTTTATCAAGAAAGAACTACATTCAACAAAAAAAAAAAGATTGTCTTTAAGCTGAGAGAGATCTGCTCTTATTAAATATAACTAAACAGTTCATACGATATGGACAGACGGACATGGGTAGATCGGCTTAGCAGTTGACGGTGACTAAGAATATATATTCCGTATGGGTTCGGAGACGTCTCCTTAAATGCGTATCACACTTAACATAATCTAAGAGGGCATAGAAATTGTTCATAGTTATTGCAATTTTTTCGTGGTTTTGTTTTTTGTTTATTTTGTCTTTTTAACTTTTGTATTTTTTTTGTATTTTTTGTTCGATGGTTGAATAACATTTTGATTCATTCCGACTCGGTAGGATACCCAACCATAAACAATAAATTTTAAATAAAACACTGGTTGAATTTTAGATGTTTGACTAAATTTTCATGATGTATTTATTTTTTATACATTTAGTATATATATAATGCGAACTGCGATATTTTGATGTTATTCATTTGCTGTTTTGGGTTTCGTTTTACATTCAATTAGTTTTATGCTTTGTAACACACCAATAAAAAGAACGTTGGACATACACAAATCGACATATATATCTATATATCGTATATGTTCTGAATATGGCGTAACGTATTACGTATGTTTTACATAGATGTGCTTAACTGCAGTTTATTAACATTTATTCGTATATGTTGACTAAAAGTCATTTCATACACAATATTTAGTTGACGCTGTTGACCTAAATTTTAAAGTTAAACTTACCATGCTAAGAATAAAAAAAAAAAATATGTTTTTCAATATTTAGTTTGATTTTTTTTTTATATACTATTTAGTGTATTTCATCTTATTTATTTGTTAGATTTTATTTTGATTTTTGATTTTTGGTTTTATTCTGTCTTTGCTTGTTGATATAGTATTATTAAAGAGTGTGTGTTTTAAGTGGGGCTTAATTGTAATTACATAAACTTACGTTAAATATTTGTTTTTGCTGCCGCTTTCCATTGTTTGTTATTAGGAATGTAAGTGAGTATGACAGCATGACACAATTGCAATATTATATTTTTGCCTTTTTACTTGATTCTCTATATGGCTTATTACTGTTTTACTTGTTATGTCGGATTTTTTTTTTTATTATTAATTTTTTTTTTTTTTTAATTTTTGTTGCTCTTCATTTTATGCCACAACCCATAAATTTAAAGCGTATTTTTATGTTTCAACTCGTATCGCTTTTTGCATTTATTTGATTATTTAAATTTAATGCCACAATTAATTATGGCAAAAAATTAGTACACATATACATCCGCAAACACACACCCACATGCACATACTCACACACGCACACACTCACTCACACACACGTGCACACACACACACACTCGAACTCAATTTTAATTTATTTTCAATTAAAGAGAAAAATCAAATTACTCATTTAGTTGGCAGCATTGAATTATGTGGCGATCGGGCGTAAAGCGAAGTGGCAGTATTCAAATACCAATCCAAATAAAAAACGGCATTTGGGCAGCACAATTACCTATAATAAAAATGCATTTAAGGAGCGGTTAAACCTAATTTACTGCAACAACAATAGAGTAAAACAGATTAAAATGAAAAACGGAATCATTTATATATAAAAAACGATCGAAATGGACAGCTAATAGCGCTCAAATGATTTTTAATTTCAATGTACCATTCGTCCATTATGGTTATTGATGGGACCTGCAGTTTCGGTTTGTAATCGGCTTAGTTTAAAATTAGCTGCGATTTGGTCAATTTGGTTAATTAGGACAATTTGTTTTCTTTTTGTACAGAAACCAATAAATTCCATTTTTAAATACGGACAGTTGGACTACATAACAGTTTGTATAGCTTATGCTTTGTTCATTCATTCTATTAAAGCTTTTAAGAACTTTCTCATATAAATATCAGTTTTTTCGACTAACTACATGTGCAGTAAAGATCTATTGTTAAATCAATTGCCTTAAATTCAGGGATAATTGAAACAAATTTATGGCGTGTATTTTAAACGAGCGCTTAAAACAAACCACAATTAAATTAAAATTCCCGAATTCATCAAAATAGTTCATGTCCGTGGGTTGGGGAGACACTAAGCAAAAAAGAACAATAACGAGGAAAACAAACTAGCTGACTAACACATCGCTTAAATAAACTTTGTCTGTTTTGGCTGCGTACAATTTGTCAATTTTCATTTGCAATTTACATTTTACATTTTGCATTTTGCATTTGCCTTGCATTTGCATTTGCCTTGCATTTGCATTACCATTACCAACCCTTTTACCTCCAACCCCAACCGCGACCATCACTCGCTGTTGCAGTTATTTATTATTCATCGTTAGTAGTGTGTCGTACATATTTATTAATTTCTGTTTTCACTTTTGGCATTAGCGCGGCCAGCTCATTTAAATTATTTGTGCAATTCGCATTTTGCATTTTGC
Organism: Drosophila anomalipes; assembly: GCA_035041615.1. Taxonomy (NCBI): domain Eukaryota; kingdom Metazoa; phylum Arthropoda; class Insecta; order Diptera; family Drosophilidae; genus Drosophila; species Drosophila anomalipes. The sequence continues at coordinate 4,628,084 of JAWNKZ010000254.1, forward strand.
ATTTAAATTTTAAATTTTTCCTTTCATTTCGCGTTGTTGTTCATTTTTCTTTCTTTAATTTTCCATTTATTTATTTATTTTTTTTTTTTTAATTTTACTTTTGCCACACAGATTTGAATACATTTGTATGTGCATATTTGTATGTATGCTTTTATTTGTATATGGTTATGTTTTGTCTATATATATTTACAACAGGCGTCATTTATTTCACTTTTATTTCTTTCTTTCTTTTTTTTGTTTTTTTTTTTTGTTTGCTGTTTATACGCATATTATTCTGAAAGGTATTTACTTAAATTAAATTTTCATAACACATTCAAATATGTGATGCTATTTTTGTAGCTGTTGTGGTGTTGTTAATGTTAATGTTAATTTTGTTTTTACTGTAATTGTTGTTCATTTAATTAGCATGCCAAAGCTGGAAGTTTATTGCCAACACCCCTCATATGAATAGTATTCATCTGTGTATGTATGTCTGCATGCATGTGGCTGTGTGTGTGTATGCTTGTGTGTGTGTGTGTGTGTGTGTAAGTGTGTGCATATACTTACAGTGTTCGTTACTCTCAATTTGCAATTGGCAACTCGACACTTGCAACTTGCAACACGCAACCAATATTTAGACGCGTATTATTTCGCCTGGAGCCGGCTTGGGGCATAGTGCATCGTCAATGCTGTCGCGCAGTCGAAGCGCTGCATTTAGGTCAGCATTTTCGTCGCGTTGCTGATCCGCTCCTGCTGGTCCAGCTGGTCCAGCTGCTGGTCAGCTGGTGGCTGGTCACATAAAGATGTCCGCAGAGGGGCCACCGCTCGATTTGCGCGGCGTAGTCGGAATACCATGTGGACAATGGGTTGATACTGCTGCAGCTGCTGCTGCTGCTGCCGATGGTGACTTGGACTCATCCTCGAAGGTGACCATTTTCTCACTGCGTGGTTTCAGTGTCACGATTTGGAGCTGGGCAGGCGGCGGCGCTGCCGGCGTTGCGGCACAGATCAGTGTCTGGGGCGGACCCAATTGGAGGCCATGCGGCATTCCCATGCCCATGCCCATGCCCATGTTGACGCCCATGTTCATGCCCATGGGCATGCCCATGCCGCCCATATTGGGCGAGAAGCGGCGCGGCGGTGGCAGCGCCAAATCACCGACGCCGGACAAATTGAATTCGCTAATGCTGCGCGGCACAAAGTACTCCATGTGGTGCTCCGGTATGCCTGTGGAGCGGCGTATGGGCGTATTACGCTGAAAGGCGGAAGCCAAGGGGCCACCACCGCCTCCAACTCCACCTGCACCGCCGCCAACTGATCCATGCATGTGACTGCGACGCGGCAGCGAACTGTACTGGGTTAGAGCGTGAGCCGGTCCAAAGAACATGGTATGATGCTGGCCAAGACTATTGCCCGACTGGACACCCGGGCCAATTGTTGCAGCAGTGGTTCCGCCGCCCAACATATCGGCGCTGGGTCGCTGTCAGGAGGGCTTGGGCGTCACAGCCACCGTGACGAGGGCCACCTCCTCGGACTTGGGCGTGACGTGATCCTGAACGCTGAAGCGACGCAGCCACATAACAATCTCCGTCTGGATTAGGTTGAAGCACATTGCCACCACGGCCATGCCGATCATGATGTAAGCGGAGGCCGAATACAATGCGATAGCGCCGCTGGGCGACAGCTCGCCAAAGCCAATGGTGCCCAGCGACGTGAAACAGAAGTACAGCGACTCCAGCACGCTCCAGTTCTGCAGCTTGTGGAAGAGTATTGCACCGCTGGTCACATAGAAGACGAGGACGCACACACAAATCGAGATGGGCACACTGGGTGACGACTTTTTGGTCTTCTTTTGCTGCTGTTGTTGCTGCTGCTGTTGCTGTTGTTGTTGCTGTTGTTGTTGTTGTTGTTGCTGCTGCTGCTGCTGCTGTTGCTGTTGCTGATACACCGAGGGTGGGAGTCCATATTGATGCAGCTTGGCAGCCGAATGCTGATTGTACTGCTGCCCCTTGGCCTTGTCCGATTTGCGGCTGCCGCTCGATCCGGCTGTGGGACCGCTTGCGACGCTGCCTTTGACGCGCTGACGCCGAAACAGGCAGCGCATTCCAGCGGACAGCGCCTCGCCCATGGCGGACAAATAGAGCAGCACAATCGGTATGCCAAACAAAGCGTAAACCAGGGCAGCCACCCGTCCCCATTGTGTGCGTGGCGACACGCCGCCATAACCTGAAATGATAATTAATATAATGTGTGTGTGTGTGTGAGTGTGTGTGTGTGTGTGTGTGAATTTAATTAGTACGACAGAATAGAGAAATGCAGGTGTTAGCATAAATGGTTTGGTGCCCAATCAAAGCAATATGTTTGCACACAAATATACGTACATATATCTGTCACATAGATAACTGATTAATCTAGTTTAAAATTTAAATAATTTTTCAATTTACCCAATATACCGATGTAGTCAAAATAGTCTATTTATTTATTATTATTTGCAACCTATCTGAAATTTTTAAATATATTCATAATAACATTTAGACAAATGAACAAAAAAAAAAAAACATTTGAGTTGCGGAAATTCCACGGAAGGTTGGCACATTTTCTAAGCACTTTGGGACAGTAGAGTATCGATATCTGAGGACCATCGAACAGTGGTAGAAGCCAGACACATGAAGCACAATGGACCGACCTCTAACATCCTTAAGCACAAACGTATTTAGCCATTCCATATAATATTAAAATAAAATAATATATATTATAATGTCTACATAATTAATTGAATGGCACACTTAAAGATTGTTTCGCATAGTATTACATTTGTTTAAAGGCCTAGATTCGAGTCATGTATCGGCAAACAGTTCATTCTGCGAAGTTTGAAATTAAGCTGAGGGTAGAATTTACTACAGACATGGAAGGGCTTTGCCGTCTTAATGCCAATGTTTAATGCCATGGCACAAGGAGTGCGGTGAGTCTCTTGTCAGTTATTGATTAGGATGCAAAGAGGGAGATGAAGAGAGATGCGCGAAATTATGCCTTGGGGAATCATTTACCACACGGAAACGGATTTGGAATGAGCCAAGGATATTGCCAGCGTATAACAGTTTGTATAACAGAAATTGGTTCTTTCTTTCTTTTACGCACAAATTTAATAGTGCCAAATTATATATTTCAATAGGTGTATAACACTGGTTGCCCTGAAGCAGTTCTTGTGCACATGTAAAAGTCGCTTATGTAATATTAATTAGGCTGTCAAATAAATATCTTTGTTTGAGTAAAACAAGAGCGGCTGTTTGGCAAAAATTGCCCAATTCTTGTTTACCGGCTTCCATTAGATATATATATATATAAAAAAGAAATCATATTAGTAGGCATATTAGTTATATGGCAGCATAACAGTTGAACAGTTGTAAAATTGTTATTTGTTGTATGTTATTACAAGTATAGCATAATTTGCACTTCTCTCATGGCATATGAAGTGGCACACTCCGTTACTTGAAGCTGTAACTACTGTTCGCTGTAAGCTGTAAGTTGTAAACTGTAGCTGCTGTTGGTATACCAACGACAACTACAATATTTTTAATTTTTCCTGTGTCGGCCACAAAAAACAACAACAACAACAACAACGACAACTTTTACGGCCAGACGTTTTGCTTTGACTATGGTGGCTTTGATGTTGTCGGCCGTATAGCCAGCCAGCAAGCCAACCAGCAGGAAGAGGGTGGAGCCATTTGCTGCCAGGCACGACCTAACCCAACAGGGCTACTATCCCACCAAAAAGATTCTTGGACCCGCAGCGGCATCTCTCGCTTCGGCTGCCTTAGCAATGAACTTTTAATGTGGAAACTTTTATAATTGAGTAAAATGTGCGTGTACATATATAAATGTGTGTAAATAAGTATGCCTGAGTACGTTTGGGTGTGTGTGTGTGTGTGTGTGTGTGTGTGTGTGTGTGTGTGTGTGTGTGTGGAGCACGTGTGCGTGAGTGTCTGTGTATGGCGACTATGTGTGGCAGGCATGTATTAAAGTTTATTATTTTAAAGATAAAAAGCCGGAATAAAATATCTGAGGAAAACCAGCATGGGATCGACGCCCTGACTATAAAATGCCACGCAGACAATCTGAACTAGCTTACTTTTAGTGCCACACAGCTTAAATTATAACAGTTGCTGCAATTCACATATATTTATTAATCTTATGTGATTTTAAATATATGTTCTTTTAATGGTCTACGTAAATCAATTTGTGAATTTGATGCGAGTAGCATATTAGATCAATACGACGTTGAAAAGGCCACGAATGGCAGTTGACTGTTAATGCACTCTACACACAATTAACTTACAGGGTATACGAAATTAAATAAATACAGACACACATACAACTACTTACTCACGTATGTATTTACAGCGAATGCTTTTGGCTGCACCCTTAATAAAATAAAATTTGAAAACCCAAAGCACGTTTAAGTGCACATATGACGGAACAAGTAAACTACAGCGTAAGGGATACGGAAGAAAAATACAGGAAAAGAGAGAGATAGAGAGAGACAAAGAGAGAGAGAGAGAGAGAGAGAGAGAGAGAGGGGAGGGGTTTGTTCTATCGACTCGCTACAAAAATGTTACTAAAAATGATTACTATCCATACTAAAGCGCCACCCGCACCCGCACTGAATACCGAAGCCGAAAGGTCAACATAGCCAGATCGACCACCCTATGGTCAGCAACCGGCGACCAGCAACGAGTATCCAGCGTCCAGCGTCCAGCATCCAGTGTCCAGAGTGTCCAGCCCCTCGTCATTTTGTTGCTCATGAATTTGCACCCACAGCAAGCACTTGGCAAAATTGTTGGTGAAAATTATAACATTTACAATATGGTCTGCATAAAACTGTATGTGGTTATAACTAACTAACAGGGCGCACATGTTGTCAGGATGATGTGTTTCGTTGGTTATTGTGGCAACTCTTAACCTTCGAACATGTCATAGCAGCCACATGACATGCAGACTAAAGCCGAATATTTGATGAGAAATTTGGCATGACAAAAGGTTAGAAATGGGATTGTTTTTGCGTTTGGATTGCTGAATCATGGTTTCCTCATCCATTACAAATTTAATAAAGTTAATAATAAAAAAAAAGGGTACAATTTCTACTTTCGGTTCTTATTAGCTTAACGAGAAACGAGAAAAATATGAAAGTATATTTTGATTTGTCGTTTCCGCTCTTGGGATTTTATTCTTTGAAAAGAGAATTGAGCTATTTATTTATGCACATCTTAGATACAAGCAGAGTACCTACTGGTCTAACCGAAAATGGGAACATTCCAATTGTATGATATTTATCTTAACCATCTCTCAGCTGGAGCACATAAGGGTGCCCTAAAGATACGTTGCTCAGTTGAAGAGTTAATGGCTTAAGAGATACCTAAGTTGCAAGAGGCGATCATCTCTTCAGGCTCTTCTGACCAAACAAAAGATAATAGCAGAAGTTACTGTAAATTAATGTAGCATAAATAATATTCACATGGATATTGAAATTCGCATTATGGAGAGGGATAGAAGTGGTGGAGACAGATTGCTTCAGATCGTTTTTAGAATGCATGCGGGACAAATGCGATAGACGACTTGCAAAATGAAATGTAAACTTTCCCTGGCAGAGATATATATGCATATCCATACATATATATATATATATATATATATAAATATACAGAGTACTCATGACATTAAGCAAATACAACCATCCAATATATACACACTGTTGTAACTCGCATTTCAGGTAATCGCTGGAGATCGATAACAACTGTTTGCAGTATGTGCTTCAAGCTCATTGTTTCTGTGGAGACCGAACTGAGCAGTCGTGTGTTTGAGTAAAGAAATACCCTACCTCTGTATGTGTGTGAATGTGAACTTCGAATGGAGCTCTTCATTTCTCGCTGTTTACAAAAATCAATCACATCATTTGCAATGCGTAAACTCTGCGCCCTGTTGCTGATTTCGGTTGGGCTCGCTTCTGGTTGCTTCTGGTTCAAAGTGGAGAGAAACAATTGGCATGTGGCAAGTGGCAATTGGACTCTTTCTTTTTTGACACTTTGAGTTTCCGGTTCATGTTGGTTCAAAGTTGGCCGGTTCCGTTTTAGTCCAAGAATTCGCCAACTCGTTTGTTTTGATTGGTGACCATTGATTACAACGCACAGCAATCGCATCAGCCCCAGCAGCAGCAGCAGCAGCAGCAGCAGCAGCAACGTCAAACGCAACAGTAACAATACGCACGCAGAGTCCAACATCCGCCCTCGGAGGCATGACCTCGAGGTTCAAAGGCGGCCAGCGCTGTTGAAGGAATAGGAATAACGGGAGCCGGAGTTGGGAGAGCGGGTGGCTGGTTGGTTGCGGGCTGGTGCACAACCCAAGCCATCAACGAACAAAATATTTTACTACGGCAATTTTCGGGCATAAAGTAATTACAAAATACACACACACACACACACGCACACACACACACAAAGAACACACACACACACAACGAACACACACACACACAGCGAAGAGAGGGCAGTCGCTAGTAGGTGTTTGTGGCTTGGGGTTGTTTGCTTTGTAGCCAGAGCGAACGTCCCTAATAGCTAAGAAATTAATTTTCAGAAAATACCATTAGGAGAGTCACAAAAATGGTTCCAATATAAAACCAAACAATGGCCATAAGTGTGGGGCAGGGCGTTTGGCACCAAGCAAAATTCAACTACACTTGATGACTTAAGGATGTGGGCGTGGCAAGGAGTTTGCGCTGAAGCCAAACAGACTTCCATGCCCCAAGGCCTCAAATCACAAAGAGACACAGTCTCAAAGTCTCTCTCCTTGCCCCTCTCTACTTCACTCGTGAATAGTTGTAAACAGAACCCATTACAAATGGTTCAAATTAATTTGTGCGCAAGTTGTTGTAAGAGGCACAATAATAAGGCATCTCCGACCCCATTCGGTATATATATTCTTCACCAATAACAGCATCAACCGACAAGTCGAGCTTCGTTTGAGATTATAAGAGCTAGAGACTTCACCCATTTGGAATATTTAGGCTGCCGTATCAGACTTATGTTAATTTATCGATAATTACACCTGTTGTGCGAATATCGATACAAATCGAAATTCCACTTTGTATTGGTGCCTCGATTTCAACTTTAGCTGCGAGACTTTAAGCATTTTAATCACACTTCCGACTGTTAGTGTGTGTGTGTGTGTGTGTGTGTGCGAGGAACTTTGAGTAATGAAATTGTGACAAGCGTTCAATAAACAATGTGAACCGAGGCGCACAGATAGCCAAAAAGAGACGCAACCAAAAATAAATAGCGATAAGGAGAGAGAGAGAGAGAGGGAGAGAGAGAGGGAGGGCATTACAGAGTATATAGTTGGAGGGAGAATTATGTAAATGTCATTAAAATTACATACAATCATCATAATGATATGCAGCAACAAACGGCAACAGCAAACATGTCATTAAACGCCCCCCCGCCTCATAAACAACAAAGGCAACAATGGCAACGGCAACAACATGACAGCAAACATTTTTATGACTTGCCAAATGCCAAACGCTTGAGGAATTAATTAAAAATTAAATGGCCTATTAAAATTGTTATCGAGACGCAGCGACGTCGACGTCGACGCCAAAATCGGCCATTTAAGTGGCCAGCAAATGCGCTAAAAATGAAAATAAAATGGAAGCGCGCACACGAACACACACACACATAAACACACACACACACACACAAACAACACACAACACACACACAGACAGACACCCACACACAGACACACACACACACAGACAGACACACACACAGACAGACACACATGCACAAACAACACACAACACACACACAGACAGACACCCACACACAGACACACACACACACAGACAGACACACACACAGACAGACACACATGCACAAACAACACACAACACACACACACAGACAGACACCCACACACAGACACACACACACACAGACAGACACACACACACACAGACACACACACAGACAGACAGACACACATGCACACAACAAATGGGCAAAACAGTGCTGCAGCAATCATTCAGCGCCTGCCTGCCTCTGTGAGTGGGCTTGGGTGGTGAGTGCCTGGGGGCGTGGCAGCGCTCGTAAAACGATGAATGCGCTTATGGAATTGCGTACTGACGCAAGCGGCTGACAAACATGTCAAAACATAAATAACAACGAGAGTCGACAGAGGAAGAGAGCATGTCCAAATATGTTCGACAAACAAATACGAACAGCGAAAAAATAAAACGATTTAAGAGCGACAGAGAGAAAGAGTGAGAGAGAGGGAGAGAGGGAGAAAGTGGGAAATGCGTCATCAAAATGAAAATCAAAATCGTCGAAGACAATTGCAAATAGCGAATAGCTGCTCTAAACCCAAATCAGGCCCAAACGCAGACATTAACCTTAACGAGTTCAACTGTTTCGAGCAACTGTTTCAATTTGTACAACAACCACTGTTTGGCTATAACACAACACTGGGCAGTCACGTAGGCTAAAGTGTTGTAAAATGCTATGACAATTTGAATAACAGTTCACATTCGCATAACACTCAAAACCATAGCCAGCCACTCAATACGACACAGTCACGTCGTATGTAGCCAACGTTAAGCCGCCTAATGTCGAAAAGTTTGTGAAATAATTTATAACAGTCAAAATGCTTCTGACAGTGGCATGGCTAATGTCATATTTTAATTAAACAGTTGGCAAAATTTGCTTGATTGTATTATAGCACACAGTTTTACATAGGAATTCACAGCGATTCACGTTTTGGCTTAATGAGCTAACGTTTTTGTATATAGCACTTTGTTTTCAGCATATCTTTGCACAGTTTTGTAACTTTCCAACAGTTTCAAACAATTTGTCAAAAAGCTGAGGGCTTACAGAGAAGGTACGTGCGAGAGCGAGAGAGAGGCAGAGAAAGCAAGAGAAAGAGCAAAAGAGATGAAGATTGTGACAGCTATGCGACAGAGTGACCACTCAAAACTGCCACTGTCAACGCGCTGGCGAAGCATACAACATGCACCACCAACGCCAAATGCCCCACGCAAAAAAAAGAACAGAAAAAAAAAAAATTGGGGCATTCATTGGTGCAGTCAGTTATTGTTGTTATTTCTGCTGTTGCTGGTGCTTTTGGGGCACACGTGCCTTTAGTGAATATGTTGTTGTTGACTTGATAAAGCATTGATGTGCAGCTATTTTGAAAGCGAGCTGCTGAGTTTCTGACACAAGCGGCTCTTGATTGGCAAAAATTGTCACAGTGTATACGCATACGTAACTGCAAGCTGGCACTGGCTGGGCTTAAGAGATTGATGGGCTGTTGCAGTAAGCTAAAGCAGCTGCTGCTGTTGCTTCTGCTGTTGCTGCTGCTGCTGCTGCCTTCGTTGTAGATGAAAAACTGCAGAGCCCGACCCAAAGACAAAGACAAACGGGCAGCGGGCCAGGAGGTTGAGGAGGGATGTGGTAAGTGCTGGTTGGTTGGCATGTTAGTGTGACACATATTGAGCCTGCTGCTGCTGCTCCTCCTCCCTCTCATTGTTGTTGTTGCTGTTCAACGGCAAGACATTGAAAAAAAAACGGTGGATGGGGAGGAGGAGGGGAATGGGGCAACGGCAGGACATAAAGTGTTGAGTGGTTCGTTACGCGCTTGTCTTCTGTATATATATATGTGTGTTTGCGTGTGTGTGTGTGTGTGTGTGTAGCTGGCATATAATACTTGTCGCGGGTCCTGCAAAATCCTTCGCATCAGCAGAATGCTGACTTATCTGTGATTGTTGTTGTACTTGGCTATGTTGGCGTGTTGCTTTCGCTTTCGCTGTTAGCTCTTGGCATTATTTGTTTTATATTTGACACCATGCACGCCCCCCATACGCCCACATGCCCACGCACACACACACACACGCACACACACACAATAGACACCCACGCAACGTTCAAGCCATAAAAATGAGTGCCAATGTCGTATGTCGAACGGCGAGCGGCGGATTGCAATAAAATAAAATAAACTGCCGCGCTTTTGCACGCATAACAACCAACACCAACAGCAACAGCAACAACAACAACAACAATAACAAGCAGCAGGACAAGTAAAATAACAACGCATAGAACAATGAGAACAACAAGCCGCAACACCCAAATGGAGCCAAGCTATTCCAATGGGAGCCAGCACCCAAGTGACCGGCCATAGATTTTGGCGGCACGTGTCGCAAATTATAGTTGCCAGTCAAAAAAACAACAGCAACAATAACAACAACATCATCGACAGCAACAGCAACAGCAACAACAAAAGTCAACGCATATAAATTGTGTAATAATAATATTACATGCAACAAAACGTGACGGCTTTCACAGGTCGGGTCTGGTTTCCGGGTTTCGGTTTCCCAGGGGGACAGAGAAAGCATTCGCATTTCTCATCAATGCGATGTGAATGTGAATGCGAATGTGAATGTGAATGCGAATTCGAATGAGTAAGCGTATGAGTATAGAAATCGTAAGGGAATGAGATGCGAGCGTTGGCAGCTGCAGCTGCCACTCGATTGCGGCAATCGTATCAAATAATGGCCGGCACCGAAATGGTTAATAAAGTTGTCAATATCGAATAGCAACAGCAACAGCAACAGCAACAGTGTCAGCAACAGTCATGCAAATATGTATGCGGACAACAGCTACAAATATTTTTTTATATATGTGTGTACGCGAAAGGCCCATAGTTAATTATGGTTAATTTATAACAGAAGCGAAGCGAAAGAGAGATTTAAGGAAAATTTTCAACTTGGAGTATTTCGCAACGAGCTTTATAATTGAAAAATTAAAATGGGAAGCAAAAGGACCGAGTAATGGAAACTGAGTAACATGATTACGAGAATTCGCCAAAATCATGTCCAGAAAATGAGGTGCAATCAACCCTAAGCAAAAAAGGATGTACTAAAAGTTAAAAAAAAAAAAAAAACAAAATGGAGGAGATCGAGGAAAAGAAATGGCAGCGTGCATTTAGAGAATGTCGATGAAAACAGACAAAATGCGATGAGACGAAGATAAAAGAGAGGGAGAAAAAAAAAATGGGAATCGAATATCTCTAGAAATATTAACGAGTTGCATAGAGAATATGAAATATACGATTACAAAGACCTCTCCAGGAAGGAAATAGAAATAATGTGAGGTATTAAGAATTACTTTAAGAATCGATCAAACGAATCATTTGACAATGTAAATACTAAGGAATCTTCTGTTGTTAATATTATTTCTTTGGTCGAATTGAAGCAGATTAAACAGCAGGGCAAACACAGTTAATTTAAAATTCTATGTTTCAAGCGTTGGCCAAATGTGGTTAAACTCTGCTCCGGTGCGTTGCTATCTTTAATATGAATGCGAAACGGACCAAACACAACAAGAACAATAGACCGCAGGCACGAGTACATGACCAAAAAGCCGTCAATGGTGGGTCAAATGTCTGAGCCACATATGAAACTTGAGACAAACACACACAGACGGGCAGACAGGCAGACAGTCAGACAGTCAGACGGAGAAACAGGTAAGTGTTCTTGTGTATGTTGTGTATTTGTTGGCCAGGTGCTTAATATGTATCCATGCATTGTAGTGTGTATTGCATGAATGTTGAGTGGAAAAATGGAATACTTAATCAAATGAAAACAAAAGTAAGTCACTGATTAAATATTAGGAAGGGAGAATTGGGTAAAAATGCCAAAACATGTATTACTGTCGAGCCACATATTTTCATTAAAACTCGATTTACGTAAAAGGAACTTAATAAATTATGTAAGCTTGACGAAAATAAACATTTGTGCTTACAAACTAAAAATTCAACTTCCGCCACACTTTTGAAATTGATTTTCACAAAGATCACCATCAAAGTTTTCCACACTCTTTCCGTTATGGACAACTCAATATAACTCTTATATAAGCGTACTGCTACGTTAGACTTTGGGTATGGGTTTGGGTCGTGCGTTGTGCATTGTGAGTTGATCATAATTTAGTTGGTCAGCAAAAACAGTTGCGAGATGACTATGCAGATGATAAACAATTGCATGTTAATAATGCAATTTTCAATTAAATGATTTGAAATTCGCAAACAAATTGACCCGAGATAATTGGTTTGCAAGCAATGAGAAGCGATGCAAATTAATTCTAATCAATTTATAATAAGCAGGCAAACAATTGAATGGCAAACAAAATTGTTGACACAGTGCTGCTGAGAGTGCAATAGTGGTGCGCTAAGTGAATTGCTGCTGTCACAGTCATAATTACGTTATGTTAACAGTGCACGGGCGCGACACACATTCAACCAAAGACTGTGGCTGTGACTGTTTGCAATCGTGAAAAGCATAATTCAGGGGAGGATGGGGCGAAGGGGGCATAGAACGTGGATTTCGAGTGGGTGTGTGGAGGCGCACTCAATGTGAGCGCATTTGCCTCCTGTGGCTGTGGCTGTGGCTGCGTAGATGTTTATATTTATGCGCATATGTGTTAATTTTATTACTTTACAAACACTGCATGCGAATATATGGAATACATGGCGTATGCGTGATATTAATTTGCCATAATCGCGACTCGTTTATTAGCGCAAATAAATTGAAATTGTTTTTGGTGGCATTGTTGCAACGTGCGCCCATGAATTATGTCGTAACGTGGTTATGTCTCAGATGCCGCCGCTTTCCCATCATCGATGTCATTAGTTAAATCTGCTTCAATATTATTAAAACCCCAAATGGCATTTTTTGTGCAATTTGGTAAAAAACGAAAAAAAAAAAAAAAATAATTATAATAAAATACAAATACCATAAAGAATGTAATACCCTAAAATGCCTTGCATATGTTATATATGTATACGAGTACTGCAATACATGTTATGGCTAAGATCAGAATAATAATTCATGATTTTTTATGCATCTGAACACAAGTATTGATTCTGATGAAGAATATATATACTTTATGCGGTCAGCCTTGCTTCCTTCTGCCTGTTACATACTTGAACAATTAATTTATTTTGGTAACCGTAGATATGGAGTGAAATTTGGTGACTCTGGCTCAAAACTGTGAAAAAGAATCTAGCCTTAAAATGATGGGAAATATATGGTTTTTCCGATTTGCTACCATCGAATTTTTTCAATTGTTTAGACGTAGCAAATCAATTTCAACACATTGGCTGAAGCGGGCACAAGCGAAAATACATTTCAAATAGACGAATCTGGCACAAAACCAATTTACTCTTATGGCTTTGGTATAAAAATATAACAATTATAATAAAAAGTGTGCGTTGAATTGAATTGCTTTGCTGCTCAAGTGATTTACAGCTACAAAAGCACAGCTGTCGCATTGTTACAGCAATGCCACCTGGGTGCAATCAATCAGAGAGCTGAAAGCCCTTAAAGTGCATAAGCGGCTCATTAGATGTGAATGCCACAAAAACGACTGAGAATTGTTCCATGAAAATGAGGATGATCTCTGAACGGTTGAAATGAAGCAAGGAAAGGATTCGCGCGAGAAAATACAATACACATTTGTATGTTTGTGTGTGTGTGTGTGTGTGTGTGTGTGTATGTGTGTGTGTGTGTGCTAGCTGCGACATTGCACTTAAGTTGTTTGGCGCCTAGCTAGACCATAACTTATCCTTCATGCGCGGACGCCCCAAAAAGTAGGCAATGAAATTTGTTTTATGTGGCAATTGCTGACAAGCGCAGCGGCCATTAGGCAAACAGCCAAGACATCCAAGACATCCAAGACAGCTAATGCAGACAGTTAGTCAGTTGTTCATTTGATTAAACAATAGGCTGGTATAGTTGGGGGCGTGACTGTGGCAACTGTCAGGACAAACAATTTAATTGAAAGGTGAAAGGCGGGCCAAAGAACTCGCAACCGATTTCAGGCAATGTTCGCTTGATAGAGGCTGGCAGCCATTAAAAAGAGCTCAAGAAATGGCTAAATCCAGGCAGGCGGCAGTTTAACTCAAATGCGCATAATGGGCAATGGCACCGTAATCGATTTGGATTTGAGTTAACCAATTCTCTGTAATAGCCTTGGTTACCTCGGTTTCTGGCATCGCATTGACTCGATTTTGCTGCTATGGCAGCAGCCCCTTGCGGTCTGGCCTAATGCTCGCTAAGCGCATTAACAAAAACCAGCCAACGAAGAAAACAAATAACAAAACTTTGAGCTGCAACTCTTTGCAACATATCCTGGCACGGGCTTGAAGGGAGAGGACGCTGCCAAATAATAACTCAAGCCCGACTTAGTTGTGTATGTGGCCCGCCCATATATCCAATTCCCCAGACGCTGGCTATTTATTATATTTATAAAAAACACATTAACTCGGTTTTACAGTTGCGACAGTTGACGGGAAAGAGGGAAGGAGGGGTAGCGTGCATAAAAACAATCAAAATCCCCACGACAAAATGTGTCCCCGAAACGCATTTTGCTTAAATTGTTTCATAATTGATTGATGTGCTCTAGCTAACACACAGACACACATACACACATACACACAGACACACACACACAAAAACACAGATAGACATGGCCACAGATACAATCAGTCTGGTATATAGATACGTTATGGGGAGACGAGAAAGTACATGTGGGCAGCTTAGGCACTGCGTTGATTGTTTTTGGGGTTTCGGTTTTTGGCTCTTGCCAAACAACTGCCAGTTGGTATCGTGTGTATGTCTGTCTGTCTGTCTGTCTATGTCCTGGTTTTTTTTTTTTTTTTTGGCCCAGCTGCCAACCACAGAACATTTGCTGCTCGCTGTGTGTGATGTCAAAATAATTTCGATGACGCCCACACAACAACAGTCAAATGTATAGGTTACAAAAGGTGGGTGTGCGGATGAGGGAGGGGTGGGTGGTAGGGGGTGGTTGGTTGCCAGGAGTGTCAGGGTCGAAGTTGAGTTATTTAGACAGATTTTTGATAGCCTGAGCCTTTTGCTAGCGAAGCGTGCCTGAAATTGAGTTTTGATTTGAAACCCACTTTCACATAATGCGATGCGCGACCGTTGACACTGCCGCCAAATGTTGGCGTCGACGTCGACGTCGACGTCGACAATTCGATTGATTTAACACAGCACAGTATATAAAGTAAGTATGTGTATGTGTGTGTGTGTGTGTGTGTGTGTGTGTGTGTGTGTGTGGGTCCGCTGGCAACCGGAAATCACTTGCTGCTTTTGATGTTTCCTTGCGTTTGACTTGGTTTACTTAATGTAGCCAAAATGCTAACAGTCGCTAACAGTCGATGTGTGTTCCGCTGTATGTGTGTGTGTGTGTGTGTGTGTGTGTGTGTGTGGCTTTGTGGTCGTGCCTGCCCTTTTCTTATGTGTGCGTGATCATTGCTGCATGACGTCACACTCACACACACACACACATTGAAACACTCCCACACCTTTTGATACGCTCATTAAAATCTTGTTAGAAGCGTTAGCTTTACGATAGAATCTGTTTTTTTTGTATTCTAGTTGTGAGTTGACAAACAGGTGGATTGGATTACTAATTTCATATTTAAAAAATGTACAAAGTCACGTCATTAATCAGATCGTACTGCCATATCATATACGCAACTGTCCCGCATTTCATTGAGCAAACCTCCAGGGCTTTTAACTTTTAGTTTTTCTTTTATCTTATTTTTTCAATTACAATCTGTGCAGCCATTGGGGTGGAAATTAATCGATAACAATATAGACAGATATTTTTAAGCCACTGTCCATGGATATTTTCACACTTTCGTTGCTCGCAATCGGGCAAAATCAATAAAATGTGCAATCAGCTTTAAATGAACACTTAAAGCTACATACAATGCCAGGCTTTAAGCATTTTGTGAAAGGAAAGCGAAGAAACCTGATTTTCACATCGTCCGAATATATAAGAATTAATTTAAGATATACATTTTGGTGGGTTGGCTAAATTACTATTACAATTATGTTAGACACGGTGTGGTTTCTCATGTTAGTAATATACAAAATTAACCGACATAAATTATAATTAAAAAGAAAATTGTAAAAATATATATAAGACTCTGCAAGAACGCAAGTTCTTTCAACATATTAGATATGAAACAGCCACCAAAAACGAAAATTCTTAAAACTTGGGATGATCTGGGAAACGTCAAGCTCAAAACGTGGTGCAATAGAGTTCAAAAGGTCACATAACCTATCATCGTGTCAACCGAATTCCTTGGAATGCATGACTTTCAAGAGAAATTGTCTAGCTCCACAAGATGTTAATCTGAAAATATCAAGACAAATAGATGCAAAAAAAAAAAAAACATGTGGTTCAATGGACAATTCAGTTACATAAATAAGTAGGCTGCCAGTAGCAAAGTTCGTTTCGTGTTGTAATTTTCTTTGGCATTTACGACCTACAACAGAATTTACATGCCAAAAACTGACAACGGCAACGACTGACAGAAGAAGTATGCAAGAAAGAGACCAAAATATTGAGTGCGAGGGAGCGACTGGGAATGCGGTAAATTAATGACATTTTACATACATCTTAATTGCGTGCCTCTCTCGCTTTGGTTGGCGCATCCTTCAGGCCAATTGGCCTGGCCTGGCCTGGCCTGGCCTGGCCTAAGGAGCCTGTCGACGCTCTCTGCGCCAGTCAGCTAAATTGCTTAGCCCTCGAGCTGCTTATAATTTATTGAAATCGCGGCGCGTGAATGTGGGCCGGCAGATAGCAGACAGCAGCAGATAGCAGCAGACAGCAGCAGAAACAGGCCTACAACCAAACACCACGCCCAGAAACATACCACAGGACGCCGCCTCCATTGCCGCCCTGCAGTTCAGTCGCCAATTGTGGGGAAATTGCAAAATCAACGCGTTCGCAAATTGAAAAATGTTGTCAAGTGTGCGGATATCGGCAAAAAACACAACCAATAAAACAACAACAGCAGGAACAACAAGGAGCAAGGAGAATAAACAGCTAGTACAACAAACGCAGCAAAAACAGAAAAAAAAAAAAAAAAATAGACGATGCTTGGCCCTTGCCGCCAGTTGACAGTTTGTTAATTAAAATCAGCAGTAGGCGGGCAGACAGCGGTCAACTAGTCATCCAGTCAGCCGGTCATCTGTCCATTGAGGCGTGTTCAGTCAACGTCTCAAACGCACACACCAAGTCCCTTATGCCCACCCTCCCCCCACCAACGGCAGGGTATAGAGAGGAGCTATGCTGGACTGAATCCTGATGCGTAGAGTTCTGTAGTTGGCAGACGGAACACGTCAGCTGAGTGCTAATAAATTGTACCACAGTGTTTACTCAATGTGGAATGAGGTAAATCAATGGATAGGAGCATGGGGTATAGGAGAATAGGGTGGCAAGGAACTATTGCACCCGAGTGCTGCACTCACCTATAGTTGTAATTAATGTCAGGGAGTAGAGAAAGGCCGAGGCATAGGTCCATTTGTGAGTCGGTGCATTCATTTGCACGCCACCGGGCTGATAAACCTTCGATTGGCGCACCGCACGCAGCAGAGTGTCCTGCAAGATTGAAGATGAAGAACCAATTGACAACACAGAAACACAATCAATAAGCCATTTTTATTTGCTGTGTACATTGCTGTATATATACACACACACACACTCACGCAGGTACGCACCTGAAATAATTGCACCTCCTGGGCGGCGAGACGTGTCCAGTTCTCCTTGTAGAGTATATTGAGATCCTCCGTTATGGACCACAGTCGATCAACAGTTCTGTAATCGATAATTAAATGAAGCTTCCAAAATGATTTGATGAAGATGCGTCGACAGACACTTACCGGGAACGTATCTCTGCATTCGCCAGCTCGGTGCGTGGAAATGGCTTGGAAGCGGCCACAGCTGTTTCCAATGCAGTCGCATCTTCAAGCTCGCCCTCGAGCGTTACGAATATTATCGAGCCCATGGCCGTGTACAGCAGTACCAACAGCAGTACACCTGAGAGTCGGGGGTGGCAGAGAGATAGAGTTGTCTTATTTGAATATTTCTCATTTGATTTCTTTTGTATGCGTTGATTATTATATATTTTATTAATTCAAATCTTATCTTTATTTGTACTTTGTTGCGATTGTTTTTAATATATATATATATATACATATTATTGGCTATAGAACTTTATGTTTGTAGTAGGTTTTTAAATACAACAATTTTGTAGGTAGAAATATCTGAATTATGATGTTGAGGTTGGGTGGATGGTTATTTCTTAAGCCATGTGATATCATATGGCTTGTAGGTGAGAGTCGGTCTAAAGTGTATTGTGGCAATATCACCACCAGTTCTAGTTTTTAACAAAGGCCTGATGTGAGCTGAGCTCAAACATGACACATCTGAATAGTACTTTAATTGCTTTAAACCCTGTCCGCCACACATAAATCTTTCACCCACTTCAACTTAGTCATGCAGTTGCGCTGGCACCACTATGCCACTTGTCGATTGTGCCGGCACTTGTGGCTGTTATTGAATCAACCGGGGGTTACAATTGGGTGCAGTGCAGCGAACACTTAAATTACGACAGTAACTCACCTGTCGCTGATATGCAATGCGATTTGGGTGCCCTTTGGCAGCCGCAGAGGATGCTGCTGATGATGCTGTTGCCGTTGTCGTTGCCATCTCTCTGTTTATCCGCCTTCGAAGCGGATGAAGTGGTACCATTTCCGCCCACTGCACTGGATGAATTGCTGGCGCCCTGGGCGCCATTTGTAGCGCCGCTTGCAAAACACATGCTTGAGCCGCTCTGCCGACCAATACGTGAACTGCTACCAGCCACGTTGCTGCCAGTTGTTGTTGTTGTTGCGCAGTTGCTGATATTGCTGATGTTACTGATGTTGCTGATGTTACAGTTGTCACTGCTGAGAAAGGAGGACAGCGGCATTGATGGCTTTTTGTTCATTGTATGTGTTGGTTGGTCAATATTAAAGCTGCTGCCGTTGCTTCTGCAGTCAATCAATCAATCAATCAATCAGGTAATGCCTGGCAAATAACCAAATGAGCAAATGCCTGAACGAGCAGCGGATTGCAATCAAATCAAAAGCTTTGGAGCGTCATGTGGCACGTAATTTGCATACTCCGCCTTCTGTCCGTTAAGCGTTTAGAGTTTTTTCGCTTCACGTTATTATGTGACCGTCATAAAATGTTGTCGACAGCAATGAAAATGTGCCTGTTGTTGTTGCAGCCGTTCTTATTGTTGTTGTTTTATGATGCTCGGAAATGTTTTCGGGCGCTGTGACACAAATTGTCGCCGGATGCTGCAAATGCAAAATATTTTCGTGAAAAACTGGCGAAATGGAAATGCAAATTGCGATTCTAGGCACACACACACACACACATACACACACACATGGTGTGGACAAATTTCAAGGCAAACGCTGCGTAATTGAGTTACCAACAAGTAGGGGATGTAATTTCAGCTGCTGCCATATTAAATCGATTCATTGAATACCCTAAGACTAAGTTCCGCGTTAAACAGTACCAAAAAATTGGAGATTTCTTGCATTTTATTGAATAAGTGTAGTATTATGGTGACTTTAATTAATTAATGAAACAACAACCAATAAATCGTTTAGTGTGTCGTTCAGTGTCTAATTCTAATTCAATTAAGTCAGTGTCTAATTCGCTGTTTTGGCAAATCTACTGTCATAGTATATGCGCCCACTGCGAGAGAGTGTATGGAACAACAGCAGCAGGAACAATGCTTGTGGATCATTCTGTATGTGTGTGTGTGTCTGTGTGTGTGTGTGTGTGTCTGCGTGTTTGTGTGTCTGTGTGTTTGTGTATATGTGCCGTGGGTGTTGCTGTCGCATAATCTGATAAACGTGAAGATGGCCGACATTTAAATTAAAGATTGTCCGCCAAGCACACAAAGTTGTTGAGTTGCAGAGTTGACAACGAGCTGCTGTTGTTGATGCTGTAGTTGCTGTTGCTGTTGTTCCCGTTGTTGCTGCTGTTGCTTGGCACGTGTGTTGTCATGTTCATTTATTCAATGGGACTTCAATTAGGACCCAGTTAACATTTTGTTGTTATTTGTTTTGCTTATGTTATGACTTTCATTTTTGCTGGCTAAGCCTCAATGCTAATTACGAAAGCCCGCCGCATAATCACGTCACGTTTTCCACACAACCAAGCACACACACACACGCACACACACACACACGCACACACACATACCC
Source organism: Drosophila anomalipes (assembly GCA_035041615.1). NCBI lineage: Eukaryota > Metazoa > Arthropoda > Insecta > Diptera > Drosophilidae > Drosophila > Drosophila anomalipes. The sequence continues at coordinate 4,648,242 of JAWNKZ010000254.1, forward strand.
ACACACACACACACGAACGCACACTCACTAAACGGGTTATTGCAAAAGCTTACGCAGTCAGTTGGGCAGAAATGGAGACAGAAACAGAGACGCAGACGTAGAGAGAGAGAGAGAGAGAAAGCGAGAGAGAGAGAGAGGGAAAACGATTATGGCTACAATGAGACAACTTAAATTAATCAAACGAAGTGCCAGCAATCAAATATATTTTATTTACAATCACACACACACAGACTACATTTGAATATTGAATATCAAAATATAGTTCAACCCAATAATTCATTAATTATTATTCTTTGTTAAACATGTTTACATAGATAGATATTATGGAAATATGGAAATACATATGTATTTAGAACTGAACAAAATTGTAGAACTTTATAACTCAAAGGCAAAGATTAAATTACAGAAAATGTAGACGACTTCAACAGCAGCTGTTTCGCAGTCCAATTAGTTAGAATCTAGAGCAAAATAAAGAACACAGAGTCTACAATAAATTGAATTTGATGTGTTAAATTTCCAAGAAATTAAATTGTTTGAAAATAAATTACATGTAACACTTCTATGTCAAGAATCCATAGAAAATGTATAACAAGGGTATAATGATTTGGGCAAGTGTATGTTACATAACTGCTTCCGTTTCTCGAATAGCTATAGATTTCGATTTCCGACACCAGCAATGCTTTCTTATTGAATATTATACAATTGGACAAACTCCATTCAGATCGGATGCGAAACTTCCAAAGTATAGCCGAAAATATACTCTCTATGGATCTATCTCTCTACTGTCTGTCACCGAGTATTTTCTTTCTTTTTGTATTTGTTTGTATTCCGCAGTGCCTCGTTATCTATATACGCACATACATCTGTTGTCTGTCGCAAATCAGTGATTTTCGTTTGGTCTTGTGAATTAATATATGCGCGGAACAATTTTTTTTTTTTTACTTTTCAGTACCTGTAACGGCTTTAAGAAATTCGAGCAATTCCACGCCAAGTGGCAATATCTAACAGCTGGCTGCAGGGTATATCGTAGTCGGGCTAACTCGATTATAGCGTTCTTACATGTACAAAACATGTATTTCAAATGAAATTTTGGTAAATGTATTCCTATTTAAGTATTAACTTTGCTTCACATTGGAAACAGCAGCAGCTGCAGTAAGCTCTAATACCCATAACAAATCGTCGAGTACACGCTCGTGTGGACTGACTGACTGTGAGTCGATGCGACTTGCCACTTTGCTTAGCATATGCGAGCACATCTGTCAATCGTATGCGCTCAGCCAGAAATTGTCTCTGCCATATTCACTCATAATATTGTTGATATTTTTACTTTCCTTGCTTTCTGTTAAATCGCTTCGCTTCGCTGCCTCTTTGTCTGTCTGTCTGTCTTTCTGTCTGTCTGTCATGCTAAATGCTTGTCTGCCATAATCCTTAGCATGGAGAACGCGCTGACAAATTCCATCGATTTTATAAATGAGCACCTTCGTGCAAAGATTTTCATTTCAATTTCACATTCGCTCAGGCTCAGGCTCAGGGCTCCGGGCTCAGGGCTCAGTCTGAGGCTCAGGCTTAGAGCCTCAACTTAATACGAAGTCGCTCGAGTATTTGGAATTGGCCATGTGGGCCATATGGCGGCGACTGCTGCCCTCAACTGTCAGTGGTTGCGCGCTTAATCACGCCCATTGCCCAATTCACTGCACCCACCCCTTGTCCCTGTCTCCCTCATGCATACAAAGTGCTCGGTCTGACACTCGATACACATACATCGCACCTTTTTAATTGCTGACATTTATTGAACGTTCGCCGTGTGTTAAATCTACCGTAAGCACACAGCAGAAAGCACATGAATGCTCAATGTGTGTGCGTGTGTGTATGTGTTCTATACGTATATATATTTCATGTGTGAGTGTGAGTGAGCGTGTGTGTGTGTGTGTGTGTGTTTGTTTGTGTGTTTGTGTGCCTTTGACTTAAGTGCAATGCTTATGCCAATTATGTGCAGCTTTTGCCAGCTGTATGGCGCTTTCCCTTTGCCACACAGTTCAGCAGTGAGCGAAAGCCCTGAGAGAAAGCGAAAGAGAGAGAGAGAGAGAGAGAGAGAGAGAGAGAGAGAGAGCGAGGGGAAATAGAGTAAAGAAAACTCGAGCAGATTACATGGATCATTAGCTCAGGTGAAAAAGTTCACATGTTCTTTTCTACACACTAAACACTACGTCCAGCACTTAATCAAATGCACGAGAGCCAAGAACACGGGTCGAAATTCATCTTAGCAACTGCAGCTGCTCCTTACGTCCATCCTTACACTCTGTCTCTCAGGCTCTCTGTTTGTATGTCTGCCTGTTTGTATGTCTGCCTGTTTGTATGTCTGTCTGTGAGGTCGTGAGTCGTTTGTCAAGACAGACGTTGATGCTGCCATTCTCTGAATTCCGAAGGCATCGCAATATTCCTGATTGAAACCGAAACTTACTTAAGCAGGGCGCACATGTGTATTTATAAGTAAGTATTTACGGAATTTTGATTGCAAGTTGCAACTGATTTGGCCCACATGGCAAATCAAATGGAGCGACTACTAACAGCATCTTCTTTTACTTTCCCTCTCTTTCTCTCTCTCTCTCTCTCTCTCGCTTTTGCTGGCCCTCTCCTTCGCTGCTACTATTCGGATCTGTGGTTGTGGCTATATATAATGTGGAAATTGCGGCAATTTCAGTAATTGCATTGCGTTGTTAGTTTGTTTGCTTTTGCCGTGATAGTCAGCAGCTGGCCAAGTTACACATACGCAACGTATGCCACAAAAAATGATTCGCCTTAAAATCAGAGGCCAGATAAAACAGACCATTAACAGGTGGAAATGACAGGTAGGAGCGAGATGAATGGGAGTCCGAGTAATACGGGTAGGAATGGAAAGGATTTGCGTACAGTAAGTTTAATCCAAAGGAAAGATTAATTTTGCAGTTGGTGCGTTCTTGGCAACCTTGCTGCACAATTAAACTGCAAATCACGTCTCAGATTTGGTAAAAGGCATCCAACATTCGGTAACAGCAAAAGCAACAGTAACAAGAACAGCAACAAAAACACCAAAGAGCGATGGCAACCACACAAAAAGCAATTGCAAAATGTCAGAAAAACTGGAGCATTGCCAAAGGCTAGCCAGAAACTAAAGCTAAAGCCAAGCCAAGCCACCAAAACCAAAGCAAACCAAGCCGAATCCGACGAAAACAAGGCTTACAAGCCCTCAGGCCAAAATTTCAAATGGGACGAAAGCTGCGGTAGCTGCTGCCAGATACGGGTACAGATGCTGTTGCAGATGCAGATGCAGTTGCGGACGCTGATGCGGATTAAGCAGATGAGCCACAAAACCGACTGCAATTGGAACATAGCTATTGCTGTCAGTGAATAACAGAGAGATGAATGTGGTGGACAAGGGAAGCAGGGGCAAGTCACAACTACGATCTGTGCTTCACAGGGAAGGCACAATAAACAACTTATAAAAAGATGGTGCAAAGTATAAACAATAACGGATGCAGATCATCTATAAACAACATAAAGATCAATACGAGAAATACGCTTAGAACACAAGAGGAAACAGCTATGGTAGGCAACCCAAAGGATTAAAGCTCCTGCAGACCGGAGTCGACGCACTTGATAGTTTGCACGGAATATTCAGCTGGAAAGTTTGCAAAAAAATAAGAAAAGTAAAGCAAAAGAAATAACTCAAATTGTGCCAAATTTAGTAAGTGCTAGCAAAGAATACAGCAAAAATAACAGAGTGAAAAAGCTTCCATAAACTGTTGATCTAAGTCACACATTCAAGCAAAAGGGTTCATTATATACACACAGCCAGAAGGAAAGCCGAGTCCCAGAGATGTTCGCTAAAAGGAAAGCGTATAAGGCAGAGTGAGAGGGAGAGAGAGAGAGAAAGAGAAAGCGATAGAGTGCGAGAGAGAGAGAGAGTGTGTGATTTGTTGCAGTAATGAAGCAAAGTTTACACACTCATACTTCACAAGAGATGGATGGAACTGAAAGGTGATGGGGAAAGGAAGGCGGTTGGGTCATATTTGGTCTGGCTGGTGTACAAATTATGGCTTCAAAGATGATACCGACAACTGAAAAGCTATCACCAGCTACCAGCTATGCATGCCTAATTCTCCCTACATAAGTCAGCCCAATTGTGCAACCCTGCCGCTGCTATGCCCCTACGCCGCACTTATCCAGCTGCAGTGGCACGACACGCCGCACTGGTCAACAATAACTCGAAAACCCTCACAATTTGCTGGCCAACAAGTTGAACTTGAGCCCGGGGCCCGGGGCCCCGAGCCATGAGCCTTGAGCCTTGAGCTTGGGGCGTCGTCAGACAAATGCTCGGGCTTTGCCCACTTGAGCGGCCCTTGAGTTAGATAGTAACAAACTGAAGTTAACCCATTAGAGTGCTCCAAATGGGCGGAAATTTAGAGGCGTGACAGAGGCGTACACCAAAAATTGCATACAAATAGAGCATGCGGGGCATGGAAGGGACGGGGCTGAAGTGAAAGTGAAGTGTACGGCCAAAGTGGAGCCTCAAAGATGTGGTATTTGCTGGGCTAGCTACAAATAGACGCAAGGAAGCCAAATGGAAATGAAAATGAAAAAAATACAATTTTAATGCAAACTGTAAAACAGTCACGTCTGACAACGAGCGCCATTCAATCTTGTTGTTGTTGCTTAGCTCCAGGTTTGTGGGGCAAGCAAATAAATTGAAAAACAAAAATAAACGCTGCATAAAAATCAAATGGTAACGTTACAGCAGTCGGGCGTAGCCGACTGTGGAATACTCTGATACTCTGAAATGCAATACCAGCTGATAATAAGTAGCAGCAAATAACAATCTTGTGGCCTGGGTGTGTGTGCCTCAACCAGTGAGTAATCATTAACCTGCCTTTTTAATTTTGTGCCTAAATCTATCTATCAAGGTATGAAGGCAAACGCAGAAGCAGAATAAAAACAGTCATCACTGGCAGAACTACTCGATTTTAATTATATTGTCATTATGGTGGTCTTGTCAAATAAACCAAAATATAAATACAAATATGTTAACAGCAACATAATTAAATTGAACATAATTTTTGTTTTTTAAAGAGTACTTAAGTACTTAAGTTTATTGATTTTGATAAATGGAAGGCCTTTTAATACAGCACTCACACACCGAAAACCAATCACTTCTATAATAACAATAAAATCTATTATTTCAATATTGAAAAGCAAACAATTTATTTATGGTGGAGCACAGTTTTCCATAAATTGTGTCAGACTTCGATGAAAATCGAACGCAGTATATAAATCATTGCGATACTATATAATATTGTGTTTGGTTAGGATGTTAGGACACGTTTATCTCGTATCTTATTGGTATCAGTTTTTCTTGAAACCAAATTTATTTGTATACTTAATGGACTTGCAGCTAACTCTATCAGCGCGTTACACATTGTTCGTCATAAACTGCTGCTCGGGTTTCAAAATAACACTGTATACAAATAGGATGAGAAAAATATATGCACGAAAATCAGTCAGTTAGGCGAGGGAAAGGGGGCGGAGGCAGTCTCTTGGCTCGTTCTCAGGCTAGTCCAGAGTGCAGCCCTCAAATCGTTCAATTTAGATGCCGCAGCAGCAGCCAACTTTGCCCCTTCATCATTTTCGAGTCTTGCAATGATTGAATGCCCCTACAAAAAACACAACACATGCGTCTGTGGGCTGTGTGTGTGTGTGTGTGTGTATATATGTAAGCCTCAGCTCTAAATTCAATTGAAACTCTTAGCTTGGGCTCAGCTTGGATGGCGCCGATGTTGAAGTCGACGCCAATGAAGAATTTTCTGTGCATTTTTCTAGAGCAGCTACACGTTCAAAGCAGTGCCAGATGCTCGGGGAAGGGGATGTGCTGGTTGGAAGGTTGAACGTATATCTTGGCATTGCGGCCATGCAACAAACCAACATAAAATTGTTGTGCAAAACATAAAAACCAAACGGAAAACGAAATAAGAGCGGTACGAGGGGGGGAGGGGAACAAACCAAGACGTAGGAGGAAAGGCAAACGGAAAAAAATATACACTGACACACACACACACACACCCACAGAGACATGCGAACAAATCATGAAAAATGTAAGGTAAACTAAGTGAAAAAGAAATGTAAACTTGAAAGCAACCAGATGCAGACAGATACTGAGTCAGAGGCAGAGACAGAGACTGGAACTGGGACTGGGACTGAGACGGCAGCAAAACAAGCTTGCAGCTCAAAGTGCTGTGCCACGAGTTTTGATGCACCAACAAAACGTCCTGCGTCTTACATATTTGGTATACACGCACACATCCATGCACACACACATACACACACACAAACAAACACAGACTTGTTTATCACAATAAAGATACGAAGCACAACATGGGGCACGATACTGGCCACAGACTGTTTCTGCGAGAGGGGGAAAGGAAATGGGGGGGGTTCGGTCACTGCCACAAGTGGCGTTGACGCTGAGGCAACGCTGTCGTTGATTGGCACAAGGCCAGACAACGACGAAGACGATGACGATGTGCTGAATTCTCATCTCTGCTCGCTTCTATTTCGGGCGTCTTCCAACTAACAAGCTTGCAACTTTCAAGTGCTGTTCTGAAATGAATGCGAATGTGTATCACAGATAATTACCAAGTGCCTTCAATTAGCAATCGGCCGTTTTGGCATTGGGATAGCTACCCAAAGTAGTACGTGTATGAATGAAAAGCTGCTCGACAAGCTGTAAGACGATAAATACAAAACAAGACAAAACCCCCCCCAAAAAAAAAAGAAAACCAAAAAAAAAGTAGAGAAAAAAACAAATCCCCAACAACACACACATATTGAATCAGAATGAGAAGCTGTGAATTTTTGTTGGAAAATTACTTGCTAACAAAAATGCTGTGCGAGTTACTCGTTCCATGTTTGAATGTTAGCTAAGAATTTACTCGTTAGCAGAGCACTCGTTACTCGTTACTTTAAAAGCCACTCGATGCATATTTGTCCTGAATAAGCTACTCAGGCATACATGTACATATAATTGTAGTTAATAGCAAATGCAAAGAGTAAGATCACAGAATCGCTTGTAAGAAACTTATCATCTCGCTGTACTTCCATGAATTTCATATGGTTTTTCTTTTTTTCGGCACCTAGTGTCCTGAATAAAGAGTATTACGTGTGCAGAGCATATTTATAGTGCGTGGCATTGGACGTGCATCAGTTAAGTAAATCACTCATCGAGTTCGTGACTCTGGGGCGCCGCCGCAGTGGCCACCCAAAACAATAACCGGTCTCAACTGAGCAGCTGAAAAATCAAAGACCCAACTCAAGCGGTGAACTTAAAAGCCGCAATAAATAAATCTTTTTGGAGAAGTCATGGATGCAAACGAAACGAAACGAAACGAAACCAGACCAGACCAGTGGTGCTGTCAGTTCGTATGCCAGAGGCTATCGGAAGCGTAACGGAACATTGTCGGTGGCAAGAGAGATTTTGCTGCATAATGACCTACAAGCATAAAAAACTTTTCCTTTATTTTATTTTGCTGTTGTTGTTATTGCTTTGTATACCACATGCCAGCAACTTGGTAATCTTTTGCATCATCGAAAGCGAATGAAGTACGTGTCCTGTCCTGGCCAGGACGATCCTGCCACTGGCGACTGTTGCGTTTGCTAGCGCTACAAATGCATAAACAACACACACACACACACAAACACAAACAGAATGACTGACTGGCAACTCGAAATTACACGAGCAAATCCAAGAAATGGCAATGGCAATGAGCACGGGCTTTTTGAATGGGAATGCGGCTGGAGCTGAAAATGGAACTGAGGCGACTCTGAGTGGTTAGAGTATCTCGCGTATATGTTGGTCTCCCACAGTGCTCCCCATGTATATGTGTATGTGTATGTGGTGTATGTGTATGTGTATGTAGCCGTCACGTTCATTCATGCCTCGAAACGTGTTAAGGAGCTGGAGGATTTTATTTTTAATGCAAGGGCACTATGCCTTTCTCCTCTGCATGTGTGTGTGTGTGTGTGTGTCCGACGAGTAAATTTAATCAGTATAGCATTGCCAACCGTTTCGACACACAACCTGAATATAGATAACGAATTATGCAATGGGTCTGCATCTCAATTCGCTTTTGGGCGTTACAAATCGAGATGAGAGCGTGTTCGATATTTCACAACACGCACGACTTCTTTCATGCTTAGATTTCAGAATTTTTTTCTTATAGTTCGTTTATACTGAGTTGTTCTTATTGCAGTGATTGATTTAATGAATATGTATTAAGGAATTAAAAATGTCTTCATTTGCCACAAGACACCGATTTGATTTTCTACTGCTCGTGTCGGTGGCTCGTGCTTTTGGCTGGGATAATCCATTTTGAGGCGTGTTTTTGGTAATTTTAAAAGGACACGCGTCCAACTCTTCCTACATATACACATATATTTCTCGCGTGTGTGTGTGTGTTTGTATGTTTGTGTGTGTTTGTATAATTGTGTGTGTTTGGGTATTTGTATGTGGCAAAGAGGCGCCTCAACATGCATGTAACGTGAGCTTGCCTCATTTGTGGAGCCTTAGGCTCGTTTTGCAGAGGTCAGCAAATTTTCATTTTAGCTTTAGCGTTCTTACACTCATACACACACACACACACACACACACAGACAGTGCCACAATTTAGAAGGTCGACAGCAAATGACAGTTATTGCCATTTGCTTTTGCCGTTCGCCTTTTGCCGAAACCGAGAAAAAAAAGAAAGGAATAGCAGCTCAGATCGTTTTTACACCACAATTACGAGCGATGAGTGAAAATGCAATGGGGATGCCTTCTTTTTAAGTGTGCTGCCACTCACACACACACACAAGCACACAGACACACTAGCACACACACACACACACACACACACACACGCACACATACGAAAGAGTCATCGTTAGGCGGTAGCCGTCAATTTGCCAGCTCGTCAGTTCGTCCAACGCTTCTGTACAAAAAGGATGCAACGAATTCGGCACAAAGCGCAACGCCCTTTTGTATGCAACGTTTTTGTTACTTGCCACAGAACGGGGCAAACGAGAGTAGAGGAGAGAGACCGACATCAGCCACGTCACATGTTGACATTGTGGCCGTTTTTGGCCTAGCGTGAGCTTAGTTTGTTTGTTTGCTTCTGCATTGTTCTGTTTCGGTTAGTTGTTAACAGCCAAATTATGTTATATGGTCGGCCCAAGCCGAAATATCCTGCGTTGGCAGGTTGAATAGTTGAGGGCCAGCCGAATTAGGCAAATATGAACTGCAGAAAGTGCAAATTGGCACCAGGAATTTTACCCTGTGCAATCATTACAAATATTGTGAAGGAATAAATAAAACACGTTTAATATCAACCTATCGATAACTACTTTTCTTCATTCATTATAAATCAATATGATAGTATCGTTATCGATACTAAAAGTGGGAAGCCAAATATCCTTGCTTTCCACATGCCAAAAATTGTCAACCTCATATGTTACCTAGTTAAGTTTTACTATCTAGTAATAAAATGAGACGAGTGTGCAGTAATAACTTATAAATAAATAGAGTTTCAAAAATAGTTTGCCCATACAATATATAAGCAAATAAGCTGATTAAATTATAACAATGGTGAGTCGCAGCAGCTTATCTGCAAACACAAAATGCTAACCTCACTTTTAGGCTGCCTCTATTCACACGCTGGCCCACATCATCCCAATCCATAAGCTATTCCAGTTACACTCTCCGCCCAACAACATTTTGATCACCATCACACTTGCCAAAACTTTGCCATAATCCAAAGCCAAAAAACCAATAGACCAATAGACCAATCGACCAATAGACCCTAGAACCGAAAGAGGCAAAATGAAAGAAAAACCGCATGTGATTGGCGGAAAGCGACCGGAGTCAACGAATCGATGATTTCCACATATACGCACGTGAGCAGTGTTTTTTTTTTTTTTCGCAATGGATTTGGGTTCCCTTTTGGTTTACCCGGAAGCTCGGGGGAGGGTCGCAAATACTACATGAAACGAAATGAAACATTTTAACAATAAATGCAAATTTAGCTAAGCCGCCTATTGCTGACAACAACAATAACAAACAATAAAAATAACAGCAACAGCAACAGCAACAGCAACAGCAAGAGCAACAGCCAACCAACTAACAACCGAATCGTACGACAAAAATAGACAAACAGCTGCACTCACTCACATATCCACACGCCCACTCTCTGAAATCGAAAAGTTTATAAAGCAACCCAACAACCATCAAAACGTGGGAATAAAAGAAAAGTTTTCGAAAATGAAACACAAACAAAAATGCGTTGAAAAAATAATATAGAAATGTGCCACGTTTTTGTGCTTAGTTACGCGATACACTGTGACAAAAAATGAATAATGGAAGAGCCAATGAGTCCTTGTCATCGATAAATCATCAATTTTTTAACTTAAAGCTAGATAAATACAACAAGGTCGCAATTCAACTTAAGCATATTCTTCATTTATAATTTAGCATCGATGATTCAGCAACTTTCACATATAAATCGATCTTGATTCTGAACAATTATATATATATTATTATATATACCCGATTAGCATGGCAACAGAGTATACAAAAAAAAAAAACAAAAAAAATGCAAATTTTCGCTTTATTCACACGCGCAGCTGGTACACAAAACAGAAATCGTTGTGCTTGGGTGTGTGGCTTTGTGAATGTGAGCGTGAAAAGTGAATGGTAAAATGTGTCAGCACTCGGTGCACGGGGCGTATGAAGGTCGAGATTCGGTTTCACAAATTTGTTGCCCGCTTTTGGGCGCGCCTGACCAATTGTATGATTTAATATGACAATGTGTTTGCTGCTGTGCAGCGACTGCTGTTTGTGTCGATGTGTGTTTGTATATATCTCAAACTCTACATTGGTATTTGCGTGTAGGTATGTGCACAATGGGCTCTGACTTCTAAACCGTTATTCAATCGCACAACTATACACAGCCATGGACTAAAAAATAACAATATAGCTTTGAAATTGTTGCGATATTGACAAAGCCGCACTTCAAAACCTCTTCCAAATCAAAAAAATAAAACAACAAACAAACATTTGTTTGAGTGGAAGCATACTTCCGAAAAGATTTAAGAGAATAGTGACACAAATTTCGAATATTGCACCATTTTATTTAATTGAAATTGCAAACATTTTTGGACCTTGATTTATAGGAAGGATCACGATATAGCGCTAAAGGATACACAGTCAGTGCTATGAAAGAGCAGCGTGCATAAAAATGAACAACTTCAAATTTTATAAAGTAAACACATTAAACACCCACACTCACTCCACACACACACACACACACACACACCACACACCACACAAGCATAGAAATTGTTTGACTCGATTCGGTTGTGTTATAGATGACTGCATATAAACTGAAAATCGAAAACCATATTTCAATTTGCGGCATTTAGCACACACATATACATACATATACATAAATATATATATATATATATATATATATATATATGTGTTATACATATAGAGGGTAAGGATACGCATGATGAAATTGATACGCTTTGCCGTAACGAGCAGCCGTTTTTTTTATTTATTTCATTTTTTTGACTACCCCCAAATAACTCTGCTCAGGGTTAAATTGCAATTTGAGCTGCCCAGAAAGGCTGTGAATTTTAGTTACAAGCAAGCTTCAACCGATACAATTATTGCCTAAACAATACTACAGGCATGACTTGCACTTAAGAGCTCAGCTTCTTGGCTGGCAGATAACCTGTTCAAGCTTATAATTTACTCGACTGTATTTATTTAAATAACACTTAGCCATATTTATCACAATATACGGCGATAACAAATTTGAACTGTGTCTGGTGTAAAGCGAACCCCCAATAGAACTCGTTGTATTCTATCTCAAGAGCCCATTAATATTTGTAATAAGCCCATAATAGGAAGCAATAAATGAGCAAAGCCAGTTACGCAATTCGACCTGGAATTTTACGTATTCGACACGAAATCCGTTACTACGCAACAATATCCGACAATTTGATGCCGCTTATCAGGGGTGGGGTGCGCTCATTGCCCCAGCTTGCGCTGCGGCTGAGGCAATGGGCGTGGTTGGATTTGTTTGAGGTAACGCTGACCAGAGCCAACTAATCGAGCCCTGTGCGAAATATATTACCATTGTGTGTGTGTGTGTGTGTGAGTGTGTGTGTGTGTGTGTGGGCGTATGTGTTTAGTGGTGTGGCCTCTGTTGCCGGTTGGATGCTCAAACATGATTTTACATCTCGTCTGCAGCGGCCATTCAATACAAGCTGAGGCAAGCAGCCGTGTGGTTGCCCAAGCTGCATACATCATTCAACAATGAGCGAGTCGCATACTTGTGTGTGCCTTTGTGTGCTTCTGTGTGTTGGTTTGTGTGTGGCGCGCCTGTGTGTGCTGCTGTGTGTGTACTCCGGATGTCATTCGTATTAACTTATATGATGGTATTTTCGAATGGCTTGGTCACAGCGCTTTTACACTCTCTCACTCACACCAACTCTCTCTCTCTCTCTCTCTCTCTCTCTCTCTCTCTCTCTCTCTCTCTCTCTCTCTCTCTCTCTCTCTCTCTCTCTCTCTATACATATATCCGTCTCGCATTCTCTGTCTGTTGCATTTGGTCTGTGTGCACTGGCAACCATAAGGAAAAGTGAAATAAGCGCAGCATCCATAACAGAACGTAGCCAGCCAATTTGTGTAACGGATTGCGGCCAACGGATAACGGATAATGGATAATGGCTTGTGGAGTACACTGGCACGGCTGGTTAGCGCCCAAAAGTGCAGCAGCAACGAGCCATGGTCATTCGAAATACTCACTGGAATGACAATGGAGGAGAGCTCAACATTTCACCGCCAGTCTGCAAACCTTTTGCTATGTTTTAGTTCTGCTAGCTTTTCTTAAAATTGAAATTTTATTTGTTGCTGTTAACGGGATGGAGTGGAAAATATAACCATAACTACAATATGACGTAATACAGTTAAAACTGATGGTTATTGTAAGTGTGAAAGGAGGAAAAAAATTGCTGAAAACGTGTTATTCTTTTTAAACTGTCTTCAATTTCAAATTATCATCTTATTGCGCTGCTTACAATTTTTCAGTTGTCATTCACAATTGTTGTCTTCAAATGTCTTCATTAATCTTCCATTGGACTCATTTGCGTTGCTATTGATGGCCTGTCCGTCCTAAGCAGTAAGTTACTGAAGTTAACTTCGTCAGAGTCAATCTCAGTTATATTACACTATTTGTTTACAATCGCATCGTTTGCGTTTTTCTGTTTTCTCTGCTCATATTAGATTGTCTTGAATTTTTCTTTACCTTTTCACTTGTGGCACGAAATTTCTTTCATTTGTTATTCGGACTTTTTGGTGTAATATCAACTCTTTGTCTATTCATCAGGCTCTCATTAACCCCATTGTCTATTCTATTGTTTCGGTGCCTGCGCATCGGTCGAGGTTCTTTTAATCCCAATCCCATTACCTATTATGGGCACTACCTGACATTTTCCCTTTGCTCACTTATCGCATCGTCGCACACTCGGCAAACTGGTAATGGCCAAAATTCAGACATGGAAGCAGCACACCAGGTCCTGTCACAGCTATCTGTCTTTTCCCGTTCTTTTCTCTCTCTCTCTCTCTCTCTCTGTCTCTCTCTCTCTCTCTCTCTCTCTCTGTCCCTTTCTGTCTCTCTCTCTCATAATCTCTATATCTGGCTGCTGCTGGCTCCAACGTATTGAGCCACAATTATTATGAGCTGCCTTTAATCATATTAATGTGAAAGCTGCTCCTTCGTCAGAAACTTGCCCTCCACCGATCTCCCTTACGGCAACCTCCTGCCTACCTTTTTATTCTTCTTTACAAGCCGTCTGTTTAGCGAAGCATCACCGTTTCCTTTATATGCAATTTTTTTTTTGCTAATTTCTGGTTTAACTTTTCTCTTTTTTTTTCTTTTTTTTTTTTGGATTTTTGAACTTATTTCTATCTCTAAACTTGACCTTCACTTTTACACCACATCCCTCTTAGTGTCCTTGGCATGCTGCCTACTCAGTCGCCTAGGTGACCTTTTTGAATGACTCTCCGTGGAATTGAAACAACAAAAACGCTTATCGCTTTTGTATTATGGACCAAGCTCACATCCCAAAAGCATGTCCCTCTCCACTGAGCAGCACACCTCAAAGTCTAGCCTCTTCTTAGTAGTACTGCTCCTGCTCTCGTTACTGCCAATTCTGGCATTCGTGCTCCTGTTTCTGCTGTTTTTGTTATCTGTGTTATTGTTTCAATTGTTGGCTGGCAACTTCTGCAATTTTCAGTCTGGCTACAAACAATTCCGACAGAGTACAGACCAATCTGACCATGTTGGCAATCTCAGCTTAGCTTGTTTTCGCTGTCTCAGTTGTTGTTGTCGATGTAGTTGTTGTTGTTGTTGCTGTTGTTGTTATTGCTGTTGTCTCTCTGCTTAAGTAATTCATTTGTGCTTAAGATACAAAATGATTTCGTTAAATTCACGTTCACAGAACTAAGTAAATAATCATCCAAAAGTTCGTCCGCTCCACAATTGTTGAATTCCGAAAGCCACAAAATGTAAAGTACGCATAATTTTCCAGCGATGCGACGAAGAAAGGTGAGGGGGGGGTGGGGGAGGGGGAAGCTTAAGTTACTTGGGAATCTGGACAGGTATCCGCTGTACCTAATTGACTGTAGGTTGGGGGCACTTCCATAGGTGCGGAGGCTGTAAGGCTCGCCGCCAAGAAATGTCGAGCGTTGGAGGGGAGACTGGAAGGGGCAGGGACAGGGGACAGCAATTGAGGGACCAAGAGGAAAGCTAAAGTAACTGACACCGACAAATAATATAATTTAGAATACGCAGCTGCAGCTGGAGCCGAAGCTGTCAAGCTTAAAGTTTTACGGCACAACAAATTCGCGTCAACACAATTGCGAACGGGAATTACAAAGATTTTCTAATGAGCCGAACTTGAAAGCGAATGACCAACAAGCACACAGAAAGACAAACGACTAGAGACAGACTGACAGACAGACGACAGTTCAGAGAACTTCTGCGTTGCATGCCACACCATTCATCCATACATATACAGCAGCAAAACTGAACCAACGCCCCAACATTTTTTTCCGCTCTGCTGCGTGTGGATGTTTTTTGAGGCTGTTATTGCATTTAGCGGGCATCAAATGATTTAAGTCAAAATTTGTGGAAAAACAAGAGAGAACGCCTATCTTAACAACATAGAAGATTACACCCCCTTGGTAGAGCGACATCTGAATCTTACTATAAATTTGAAAAAAAAACCCAGTCAATTGTTCCATTGAAAACAATCAGATATTGCATGCCAATGTGGATACATTTTTGACAAAATATTTGGAGCACAATACTACGCATATTGTTTGATTCCATCTGTCTTGTTGAACCAAAAAGTTGTTCATATAAGAATTGTTTCAATGGGAGCTATAAGAAATAGTATTCTGGTCTTCAACAGATAACTGCCAAGTCTTATGAACATAAATGACCATGCATACAGACTACTACTTTAAGGGATCGGAAATGTCTTCAATGCGTTCCACAACAAATTTAAAATAAAATATATAAACAATTAACTAACCACAGGATGCCAAAAGCAGCAATAGGATATGATAAATGGATTATAAATATATAATAAAATAAACTATAAATAGTTGAAGTTCCTTTTGATTTTTACTAAAAATTATTTTTATTCAACCACTAACTATGACAAAACATAGGTTTATTGTCTAAATGAAACTTGATTAAAATCTATATACGAATCTTTGTACTCTTAGCAACTGTTCCATCCAAAATAATAATAGCCTCAGAAAGAGTGTGATTACGCTAGGGCCGGAATGGAAGGGCTATCTGGACTAATGTGCAATTTGTTGAAGCGATAAATACATTAATTAAAGTCAAGTTCCTCATAAATAAATGAAATGTGCTGAAAAGTAAACGCAACAGGAGCAACAGCAAAAACAACAAAAACAACAACAACAACAACAACAACCGCGACAAGCAATGAAAAGTGGTAAAAGGCCGGGCAAGGCTAAGGCAAACACAGAGATGAAGATGGGGAAAGGGGGGGGAGGGTAGGGGGAAGAGTTGGGAAGCGGTCATTAACGAGGTAAGCAAAGCGCGTAATGAAAGCGCGCTCGAAATGGTGAACTTAGAAAGGACATGCGGTTGAGTGAGTAGGCTATAGCTTTAGCTGTGTGTGCTTGTGTGGTGTATGTATATGTGTGTGGTGTATGTGTGGTGTATGTGTGTGTGTGTGTGTGTGTGTGTGGTGAGTGTGCGGTGATTTTGTGCGATGCTTGGCTGAAATTGAAGTGTGGTCAAATTGAGGTAAGCCTTAATGAATGGAAGGTAATTGGTGTGGTGCGCGGCGGTGTGGGTTAATTCCCAAGAAACTTAAGCAGACGCTAGCATAAAGTCAAAATTAGATGTTGACAGCGAATTAAGGGTGGTAAAACGGACAAGGACAAACTAAACGCGGAACACAGCATTCATAGAATTGGGCAAATTATCTTATATGTATTTCTGTGAAGTTTCCAGTTAAATTATATACCAATTCATATGTGGCAAGTAAATATTCTTTGGATATAGTAACTAATCGTATTTAATAAGTTGTAAGTGAAAAGTGCAAATACTTGATAATCCCAACTTAATACAATTTATTTTTGGTGATTGGGTTCTATTTGCTAACTAGAGATGCTGGCTACGATAAGCTTTCAGCAATTATTATTTTTTCCCATCGCTTGTTCGATAATTGCCGTTCAATTTATTTTGTAGCACATAGAAGACCATAATTATTATATTTTCGCGTTTCAGTTGCGAAAGAGCTCACTGGAAATCGACACCTTATGCATATGTCTCAGGTGTGCTGTTGTGCCTTTAGAAATGTATATTTTATCGAATAACTTCAGAGCACCTTTGCCAACCCAACGACATGGACGACTCCTTCGGGCATCATTTTAATGAGTCGAAGTTTTAGCCGAGCTGCGGCAATTGAATTTATCGTTTCGCTGGTAATGAAAAATGCTGCACGCTAACCGCAATCTTTGGTGGTTAATGCTGGAAGTTGAGTGAAGGCCAGGGGACAGAGGCGATGATACGCATATATGTACGTATGTCGCTTGGGTTAGTTAAGAGACTCGCAAATTGCAATAGAACTTACAAGTTGCGCGTCAACTATGTGCTTAACATCAATTAAAGACCCACAAACCTAATATACCCACTTAACCCATAACTAGCGGTGACGGCGAAAGAGGCGGCTCTCTCTAAGAAAGCCCAACGTCAACACAGAGATGTAAATGCCAAAATATCTAGCAAAACTTGCCAGTCTCCCGCGAGGTGGGAGCGGGCGAGCGAGCGAGCGAGCGAAAGTTTTCCGTGAATACGTGGAAAAAGTTATAAATGTAACAGCTGCCTGGACAAATTACGGTGTGTGGGGGAGGTAGCGGCTCGGTGGAGGGAGGTGCGAAACAAAGGGGTTCAACTCACTCGCTTAATAATTATGAGCTCGAGGCAGTCACCTATCTTCTTGACGTCTCTTGCCGTTGCTGTTGCTGTTGATGCTGAGGCATCGCTCGGTAATAGCAACGACGACAGCTAAGCAAAAGAGCTGAGAGACATCTGAGCCAGCAGACAAAAAACTTGAGACCCTACTTATCCACATCTCTGAGCTCTCTCTCTCTCTCTCTCTCTCCCCCTCTCTCTCTCTCTATCTCTCTCTCTCTCTCTCTCTCTATCTATCTCTCTCTGAGATATGCCCTTTGTTACGTTACGGATATTATAAACAGACCAAATTGGGACTAGTAGCAATGCGAGAATTTGCCCCGTTCTTGCCTGATATATGTGAATGTGCGTTAACCCGCTCTGACTCTCTCCTCATCCTCAGCTTTTTTGCCCATTCCCATCACCATACCCATCATTCCCATACGCAGTGCAGCCACGCAAATGTAATTAAACCATACATCAACGTGAAATATGTCGACGGTGACGACGACGAGCCCAGTTAGTATCTTTCTGTGTCTGTCTGTGTCTGTGTATCTGTCTGTGTATCTGTCTGTGTGTGTGTGTGTGTGTGTCTGTGTGTCTGTGTGTATGTGTGCGTGGGTGTTTGAATGCTGTTAAGCTTTTATCGGAGGTAGGACAACGCAGTCGTCAAGCTTGTGACACATAGTCGTAATTGAAATGAATGAAGTCTGCCTGGCGAGACAGTTGTCATATTTTGTAGGGATAATTTGTGAAAAACATACTCACCCATTATAAGGACATTTGGAAATTGTCATAGACCTGGGCCAAATAGTGTATATAATGTGTGTAAGCTCTCCAGCTGAATAAGCCATTTCGATCGTATCTGTGAATTCCCTTCCACCTCTTGCCTTTGTTTTGGATATATCTCTGATCTGATTTTGCAATCACTTGCAGTTTCCAATAAAAGTTAAATGAGTTTGATTTGTAAGAACTGATGTCTTAAGTTTTAGGCATGATTTGCAATCAAAAGTTTATTTATAAATCGATCTGATCAGCAACTGCTTAAATCTTTATAACCACAACTGTTTTGATACTATTAAAAAGTAATATATTCTATATGCAGCTGTTGTAGCCAAAAGAAAAACAAAAACATAATATCTGAAATCTAATTTAAATAAATTATTGATTTCCTTAAGGGTAAAAAAACTTCGGCTTCAGCGTCTGCTTTGGTTTGGCAACTTTGAAGGGTTGCACGATTGTTGGATTGCAGGGTTCTAGAGTTGGACAGTTTTGCAGTAACTGAGACGCGTTGCGAACAGTCGAGGCTATAGGAAAATGCAATATAAATACATATAAATATAAAGCAGAATTGTAATTATGTCTTTTAGGTGAGCGATGCTTTACACGCGCATCGCCACAAGGCCTCGATAGGTATGTGTGTGTGTATGTATATATATAAGTATATATGCATATAATAGGATATATGCGCCTGCTATTCTGGGTTGGTTTAGATATTGGGTTGAGAGTCCGTTGAATGACACGATGACAAGTTGCTTTTAATTTAATTCCAGCCTAGACTATTGCTGGGGAAAACTCTTCTGGGTTAAGAGGGTGCAATTTTAAGCGTTAGCCAAAGATTAAAGGCTGGACGGTAAGTTTGTGAGGCGGGAATTTAAAGATTAAATTGAATCTATTGTCAATTTCTGCTCATCAAGCCAAAGTTGATGCGACGGCTAACAGCTCCGAGAGATGTCAAGTCTCGGCGCCAAGTTAATAATGCTGACGCCACATGTAGCTGGCTTATGTATATCGGAAGTAACCTGGCAAAAATAATGAGCTTCTCAAAATATGTACGCGTGTGTGTGTGTGCGGGAGTGTGTGTGTGTGTTTGTTTGAAGGTGAGTGTTACATGCAGCAAGCCAATCTGCTTACAGCGCTGAAATGCGACCACTGAGCAGGCAACAAAACAAATAAGAGTGGCAAAAGAATGGAATGCCCGACTGGAAGACATGCACTAACAAGCTCAATACATATACAAATATATAGATTATTGGGGAAGGTTATATAGAGTGAGTCCATATCTTATCTCTTTTAGATCGACACGGATAGGCGAACATGTACAAAACGACTACGTTTATCAACTTTAACGTACATCAGCCTTATGCTTTATGGTATCCGCTTTTGTAAACAGTTTTTAATGGGTAGTGTGTATAAAAATGCATCACGTGCAAATGGAGAGCAAGTGCCTCAAGGGTTGGGTGGTGGAGGATTCAGCAGTTTACTGGGCACCGCTGCGTCTCGTCGCGTTGCTAATGCGCATTTACCTATGGCCGCCATCTCAAGACTATAAATTTCCGGCAGCCCAGCGGAATGGGAAGCTGAATGATGGCCCCAAAGTCTGGTGGGGGGGAGAGAGGGGAACAGTGCAGGGCTGTCTATGAGGATATGGGTATTGCTGGCCTAATGATGGCTGCTGCTGCTGCTCCGGTTTCTGCTGCAGTGCACAAGTAGCGAGAACTAAGACAAACTAAAGGAAGACATGAAAATATTCGATATCCGTGCCTAACGACTACCGGCAACTGCTAGTGACTGAGCGTGCTGGGTGGGGGCAAGGGGCGGTAAGGACAGAGGCACCTCTGCTTAAGCGGCAATGAGATTTTAAGAGCTTCCACTTTCGTCTAAGCAACATTTGTTATCTCACCGACCGGCTACCAAGCAATCTACATGCATATATAGAGTATATATCACGTACAAGTAGTGGCGCCATCTAGCCATCTAGCCATCTAGGAAAACCAAACCTACCCGGCCACGCCTAACGCTGGAGAGGCCTTCGACCGATTTGCTGCTTGTCTTGCATTTAATGTCACACGCTTCATTATTTCTAATTGGCAAATTTTCAATCAGCAACGCGGCCCCAAAATGGAAAACGGCAACAAAATCGGGTCAGAGGGGCAGCGGGGTAGAGGGGCTATTAGGATGTTTAGGGAATGCGCTGCGCGTAAATTTGGCTGCGCTGTGACTTAACAACTTCAGAATTCAATTATGCGACACAGAGTGAAATCAACATTATTGATAAGCCGCAAGGACAACGGCAAAGGAAGAAGGCTAAGAAAAAAAAAAAGATGAAAAAAAACAGAGAAGAAAATACAAGTACTAGGCAATCTGGGTGGCAGGAGCAGGAGCGGGTGGCAGCCACAGCCGTGGGCTGCCAAGTTGTGTCGCATCGAGACTGCTGTCATCAGCAGCGGACCAGCTCCAACTCTGAGCTGCTGGTGGTGACCAATCAGTGCCCCCGGCGACATCAGTGACGCGAACGCCCGAGTAACTAAGTCAGTTGCCAACTAGCCAACAAAAGTTTGCTTGACGGCACAAGAGGTTTGTGGCAAGACGGTGATGGTGATGGAGGGGGGGCTAGGGTGGGAGGGATAGGCGTGGCAAACGGCGAAGCAGAGCAACAAAAGGAAACGTAACGCGCAAATTATCGTAATTATAAATTAAGTCGACATTGGTCAGAAGCGGGAGTTACAAAACTGGTAACTGCCATCCGGAAGAGGCAGGATCAGGGTGGGCTAGCGAGAAGGGTGCGGGTGGGGCAGGGTGATGAAGTTAGGGTTGGGGAAGATTGGGTGTGTCTGTGCGTTGAATTGTTGTCAAATGTAATGAAAAATGTTTTTTGTAATGCGCAAAACAGTGGTCCAAACTGGGAAGAATCGCAGAGGTTTATAACAAAGAGAGAAAGGCGGTGAGGAGCGGCGAGGAAAGGAGAGGAGTACAGCTTTGCTGACTGGCATTCGAAAATAGATTTTCACTATATTTTTGTGGGCGGCAGGCTGTCTATACTGCTGAGTAGGTGGGTGGTATAAATGTGGACCTGGGTACTTGGGTCCCGGCTTTAACGCTGTAAAGTGGAAAACTTTTCTATGACTTGGGGAGTTCTTTTATAAAAAAAAAAGAAAAAAATTGAAAACATGGCAACAGATAGAGCTACGGCAAATAAAAGAAGGGGCGAGGGTAGTAGGCTGATTGTGATGGTTGAGGGGGGAGGGGCAGGATATGTACATAGACACTGTAAAGATTGGCCAAAACCCAAGCAAAAACTACAAACTGGCTAACATCTGAAATTTGTGGCTGCTGCTAGTCAAAATTAAGCTATTTGGGTAGGTAACTGAGCGAGACAGTGTGAGTGAGAGAGGGAGAGAGAGAGAGAGAGAGAGGGAGAGAGAGAGAGAGAGAAGGAGATATAGGGAGTGTTGGGGTAGTTGGATGACTGGTTGGGGTCGGGCCGCGGGCATTATTTGTTGCCTAATTGTTAGGAGTGGACGCAAAGTTATGCCAAAAATTGTTGCCTGCTTGACGGCGTCTTTTAAACAACAATTCTTGGCCATAAAACTAAGCGTTAATTGAGCGCCAGCAAAAACTTTTTGGCCAAAATGCCTCGAGCATTTACATTAAATAGATAGGAGCGAGAGACTCCCCAAAAACAGCAACAACAAAAAACAGCAGAAAGAAAAAAAAAATTAGATGACAATGGGCTAGCGAAAACAATTGAAACAGCCGTTGGCATTAAGTGGAACAGTGGTGTGAGTGCGAGTGGTGCTGGTGTGGTATGGTTTGTTGTTGTTGTTGTTGTTGTCGTTGTTGTTGTTGTTGTTGTTGTTGTTGTTCATGTGACAAAGGGCGGGGTGTGGTGATAAGGGCGCCACTAACCAAATTTACAACTTGTGTGCAGATCGACGACGACAAAATGGAACAAAATGGCAACCATTAAAAATGCCGCCGCCGCCATCAGCACAAAAACTAAAACGGAATTTCAAAATGAAATGAATAAGTTCAATGCACTGAGGCACAACGAACTACCGATGCCCTACTCCTTGCCCGTCTGCTGTCTGCAGTAAATTCAATTTAAGTTCTCTGATTCGAAATTCCATTTAAACTGTTGCAGCTAGTGGCACTGGTGAGTATTGTGCTCAAAATGTAAAATATATATTTAAATTAAGCACAAAGTTGCAAGTTTTTGTGTCCGAATGCTTCAATCGCTCAGGCAGATTTGAAATTTATTACAATGTTATTTCCAAATTCCACTACAATCGCAAAACAAAAAAAAAAAAAAAGAAAAGAAAACAAAACAAAAAACAAAAGTGGGAGACAAACGCTTGCTGCGACATTTAAGGCTATGGGGAATATAGCTGCCCCTTCCACAAATTTACAAAACATAATCAAAGCAAATATTTTTATTTGAGATTGCAGAACTTAGTGATTTTATATGCCCATACTTGAAAGAAAAATAGTTTGAAATGAAATAAAACTTAAATGACACATTTGCTGGCGCAGAGGAGTCTTAAGCAACAAACTTTGTGACAAAGTAAATTGATTCCATTGAAGATGCCCTTCGCAGAAATACTTAGATGTATTACCCAAAGGAGCAGAGATTTGAAAGAGGAGCGAAGTGCAGCTGGGGGAAAGTAGGGGCGTTGTGGAGAGCAGGGAGTTAACTTGTCGAATGTCTTCTTTGCCGCATAAGTAGCTGTGAAATTAACGCTAAAAAATTGTAGTGGCAAATGCGTAAATGAGCAAGTGAGACGGCTTAGGGTTGGCTTCCATTGAGGGCCTGTAGGCGGCATAAGGATAAAGATAAACGGCGGGGCAGTGTCGAGTCGTAGGGGAAGGGGCCCCCAAAACGGTAGAAAGAGAAGGACCAGGAAGCAGGAGCAGGCAATGCTTACTCTCGATTGGACAGCGTGAAAACAGAAATTACATTTAATGGTTATAAATTGAAATTGAGTGAATGAAATGCGTAAATATTGACTTATAGAATGGAGTTTAATGCCGCCATGCTGTTTGCCGAGGGTCACTTCAAATTACATTATGGCCAAAAACCGCATGATGGCCACACACAGCCACGGTCAAAGCCACTTACAAACTCACACATACACTTCCTTTTCTGTGAAATTTGGGATTTGACAGCGCTAATTTGTTGATTTGCTGAATTTGATTTTTGGCCTTTTTCTTCGAATTTCTTATTTTTGCTATCTTTATAATATATCTGTTCTTGTTTTGCTGTTGTTGTTGTTGTTGTTGTTTTTGTTGTTGCCCTTGTGATTAGCAAGTCAGCTCTGCAGCTGAACAGCTTTAAGCATTAGGCCAAGTTTTGCGGTCTAATGAGCTTATACTCAAATGGCAGCAGGCCAGCAATTCCCAAAAATGGAAGTCAGTGGGCGGCGCAGAGTGTGACGAATGGTTGGATGGGCTGGGTGATTGGGTGGATGGGCGGTTGGTTGAATGGCACTAGCATTAAAACGAAAGCCCGGACGTAATTATAATTGTTTTCGACATGAGTTCGGCCATTCTAATTGAATTGTACACTTGGCCAACGTACAGCGGGCAGCGGGCAGCGGGCAGCGGGAAAAGATGAGCAGTTCGTTTCTATCGTTTTATCTCTTCGTTTTAATGGGCGTGGCATGTCGGTGTGGGTTGCTAATGATGTTTGTCGGCCAACAATGACATTGGCATCGCTTGTTTACAAATTAAAATTTAACGTTTCGGATTTAAAGATTCGCATTTGCTAAAATAGATAAAAATTACATTTTGTGGGCATTTTGCATGCATACATGTATGATTTTAATAAAGATCCATCAAATCGATTGACAGCTTATGACTTATTATAGATGGCAGACAAGAAAGAACGGACTCAAACTGCCGATATTTAAATATTAACAATAAACCTGTTTGATTTTTCCCAGTGTTTGAATTTATTACACAGCATCACCAAGAGCAATAGAAATATTGCTTCTGTTGCTACTGCTACCAACCTTAACCGTGTTCAGAAATAAGCACCAACTGAAATTAAAGTCATCCATAAAAAGCTCATCAAAATGATGTAATCGAATTAGAATATCAACTTGAGGAGGCAGCTTTGAAAGCAGCTCCTGCAGCAGCTAAGCGGAGCAAAAGAGCCATACCAGTAGCACCAGCCATCCAGTTTGGCTGCTACTCTCTCGCAAGGCTCCTGGTTTTTTCAGCTACTTCTACACCTACATAGAGCAGAATGGAATTTTTCAACTCTAGCAAATGGTCGGCAGAGCGAAAAAGCATTAATTTTATAACATTGTTCGTAAAAGAAGCAAACGAAAAACTATGAAAAAGCGTACCACTTTCAATCAGTAATTTATCCATTAGCGGGTATATGATATAGTTGTTCAATTGTGATAATTTTTTGGGGGAAAAGCTGCATAAAATATAACACGCAGACTATGTGGGATCGAAGGCTTCTTCTCTAAGCTTTACGACAAATATTTGTAATTAACGACATCAATTACTTAATTTAAATTCAATTTCAAGATTCCAAACCTTAAAAATTGGCTTCAATAAACAGCATTTTGAATTATGATAAGCAAACACAGTTTGTTGAGCAAACACAGTTTATAATGCATTTGAGCACTGATCAAGCTCAATTATGCAAGTGACAAATTCGGAAAAAAAAAACTCAAATCAAATGATATTTGCAAAGTGGTTAAAAATTAAAATCCAAATCAAGCCAGAAGACAAATCAATCTCAAACTTTGATTAAGTTTCAACAACGTTATGGCAATGGGCAAAAGTAGAAAGCTAGACAGAGTCATGTAAAAAGTCAGTCAAGTAAATGCTGTTATTGGTTAGGGCAGGAACCACAAATGGCAGCCCTTAAACGGTCTGAATCTGAATCGAAATGAACGACATGCCTTCTCAATTGCACATCAATATGGAACAATTACTTCAACTACAAACCAAGTGATAGGAAAAATGGGTCCCCACTTTCATATCACATACAGCGACAGCAGACAGAGAAATAAAAGCCATTAGGCAAAAAAGGGACCAAAAGCCAGCGATGACAACGGGTTATAAACAAACGGCTCATATTGAAAAGAAAGTGCCATACACAGAACTAATACACCCATTACACACACACACACACACACACACACACACACACACATACACACACACACACACATAGATAGTCAATCCCCGAATGTATATGTGTCATAAATAGAGAGGGCCACTAGGCCCTGGGGAAGCGATACATAAAGATAGACATATGCGACTCGTCTGGCAGTCCCAAAAAATAAGAGCTGAGTTTATCTGCACATCTAACTGAACTATGGCAATTACACACACACACACACACGCACACACATGTATCTGCATAGATGTACATATTGCGTGAGTCTTTGTAGCGGCTATAGCCATATAATAAATCGAAGTCACGACAAATATAAATAATAAAATTTATTTTATTTTATTTCCACATAGAAGTTTCGTTTTTTTGTCTTTTACTTCTCTCTCTTTTTTTTTTTTTTGATTTTTTTTTTGCATTTCAACGTACTTTCAGTACATAAATCTCGAGCTTAGCAGCGGACAGGCCCGCACCAGCAGTCATGTCGAAGGACAACAGCAACAACAACAACAACAACAACAACAGTCAAACCGAAAATAACAAAATTTGTTGGGCGCCTGAAACAACAGACACGAGCCACCGGATTTTTGGCTGCTCCGGGTCGGGCTCCGACCGCCGACGCTTTATGCTCGTATGAATATTGTTTGTGCATATACACATATATAAAATAAAAAATACACACAGACACACACACACACACACATATATATATATATATATGTATATATATGCGTATGTACAAATAAAAAATGGAAAACAAAAAGGAAAGGCGCTGAGAAAAGAGAGGCAACAATAACAAATCCAATATTAGATGGCTATAACAAGTTCGTTCAAGTACGAGAACCCGCACTCGCACTCACATCATCGCTCACTCACCCAAAGAACACCGCACCACCCACAAATTGTGGAAATCCCCTAGAACCATCCCATCCCATCAGAACCCATCATGCCGTCCCGACGGGCACCTACACAGTAGTCTGGGGCTTACACAGTTTGCATAGGTTTTCCGTTTGCCTCTCGACAAAAGGCAGCAGCAGCAGCAGCAGGAGCAGCAGCAGCAGCAGGCGCATATTTTTGGCTATTTGCTATTTGGCGAGCTCTCCGGAGCAACGAGCACAATAAAAAATACAACCAGTGGGATGTATTGGTTGAGTCGACGGGGTCGGGCGGATGAGGGCATGGGAGGTTAGATGAAAAGAAAGTGAAAACGTAGAACAAGCTGCGAACAAGCTATGGAACGCATGTGCTGCAATTTGTGCGGGCACGCCACCTCATTCCTCATCCCCTTCCCCGCCTCCGCCTCCATCTACGCTTTCGCCAACGCCCTCGTCCCGCACCCGTGCACACATATATAGATATCACAACACAACTTTGGAATGTGCAATGGCTAAGGCAAACCACTCGAATTGAGTCAAATTACTTGGCATTCAGAATGGGATTACTTATAGGCATTGGATTGGAAACAATTTGTTGAGATTTCACCATATTGCTCTGTACAAAGCTAATATTGTCAAATGAAATATTTGCTATATTACATTATAATGGTATTTGCTGAGGATTATTACGGCTCTTTAACTATGAGTCAATAAATCACAGTGCAAATATTCACCATGTTCAGGTATTTCATAATAAACAGTCTGGGGAAAACTCAGTAAATTAGTGTCCTCCTAAGTTGGCTAACAATGCTATTTCGGATTTAAAATATGGGATCTGGGATGAAGCGCTGAGCCAGTTGCGAATGTAAGTTAAGTTTAACATATAATAGCTTATAAATAACAAAATAACAATAGTAGTAAGAAGACTGTGCGACGCTAAAGAAATAATGCAGATGTGTAACCTTATTTTAGGGAAACATAAAGCTCGCATTATTAAATTACAACCTTGGCTATAAATATATGTGCATATATTATAAATATGTGCATATATTACATATATTACACAGAGCAAACGACTTTCACTGGATTTCGATGTTTCAATGGCATTTCGGAACGATCTAAGAATGGTTCTCCAATTCAATTAATTTAGGAGCACAACCGTTGGACCCGTGTTTGCTATTGACAGATGAAGCTTGATCTGATGGGGGCGTTTTATATTGGCTCGACAATAATTTCGAGTCAACGGTTGAAATCGCCTCAACAGAAAGTAAGCAATAAAATATAATGCTATAACGACCCGAAAAACCCAAGCCAAACTAATTGCATGCCATTTTGGGGTCGACCAGTGTGTGATAAACTTTCAGCTCAAACGCCGAGATGACTATTCAAGCAAACATGCGACGCTCAGACTTACATAAGTAGCAACCTAAAAAGGGGCGAGGAGTGTGGGCAACAATATGCCTAACGAGTATGACATACACACACACACACACACACACACACCCATGCAGGGAATTCAGGCATCCAACAAACAGAACGACCCATCCGACCCGGGGACCGACCATTAACTATGCCAAGTGTTGCAAAGTGTATCTAAATTTTCTGCACTAACACCCAAAATCTAATTTATATCACGTTAATGAGCTTTTACGTCAAATATTTTTTTTTTTTCTTTTTTGTGAGACAAAACTTTGGGTTGCCTAACTGAACAGCGTTGAACAGGGTTGAAGCGGGCGGCTAAAGTCGAGTGGGATTTGCTCGGACGAAGCAAAATTGTCAACTGTAAAAAGCTGTCCGGCTTATCAAATGAAATTTGTGGCAATAAAACGAAACGAAACGAAACGGAATGAAATAGAATGGTAACTAAAGAAATCAGGGGGACTGTGTGCTTAAAGGGGCGAACATGGTTCCAGGAGGGTTAAGGAGGGGCAACTCTGCCAACTCGAGTGGCAGGCAGCACGTGGAGAGCGTCATGTCTGAACCAATAAACGAAAGGTTATTTAATATTTGGCTACAGTTTGGAGCAGCTCCCGCTGTCTCCTCCATCTCCTCCCCTGCCTCTATCATTTATTTCACTAACAACTTAGCCAACTTGGCACTTTTGTTTTTGGTTTTTCTGTTTGTCAGTTTTTTTTTTTTTTTTTTTGTCCCCTTCATAACAAACATCAAAGCCGCCTGGGCGTGGCTATTTTGGGGAACAGAGGAGGGTGGATGAGGGTGAGGATGGTGGTATTCTTCCTTCTTTTTTTTTTTTTTTTGAGTTGGGTGACTCGTCTTAGCATCCTGCGGGCTAATATTAAGCAAATCTAAGCGAGCGCATTGCCAAAGTTGTCAACTTGCTCTGATAACACGCCCCATACCACCAGCCCCCTCCTCCTCTTTTTTATCGCACACTCTGTGGCATCGTGTCCTTTGTTTTGCCAACGAGTGAAAAGGCAAAACATTGGCAAATTTAAATGCAAATTACCAGCCAGAGTGAAAGAAAACAGTCTGCGCAGTAGCAGAAGGGGGGGGGGAGGGAGTGGGGGGAGAGGGGTGTGTGTGTGTGTGCTGACAGGCGTCGAAAAAAAAGTATAGACTGTTTGAGAAATTATGGCCATAAGAAAGCGGCGGCGTTGACGCACAGACAGGTGCCCCATTTCGCAAGCTAAGCAAATGCAACGAACTTTGCCACACACGCATACACACAGAGAGAAAAAGAAAGAGAGACAGTGAGAGACAGAGAGAGAGAGAGAGAGAGAGAGAGAGAGAAAGAGAGAGAGAACGGTTCGTCTATGACATCTAGAGAGCATAATTTAAGCAATCGCGTTATTTTTGTAGTCCAAAAATGTCGGGATGTGCTGCTCAGCCCAAAATGGGGATATTGTGTAAAATATTTAACGAAATGATATGGCATACACTTGGCAGCAGCCATTTTTGGAACTGACACAAAAATACCAAAGGCTAATGATAAGATAAGTGGTAATTGCAATGCCATACCCTATAACCTATGATAACATAAAGAAAATACTTTATGACACGTCTATAAAGTATAAGTAAAAGAAATTTGTAACGAAACTGGGGTATATGGTAAGAGAGTCACAAGGAGCAAGGCATAATGAGAAATGAATGAGAAAATTAAACATGATTCACATCTATGCCACAAATTAAGAATTGTAATTCCATAGGATTACATATACAACAAGAAAGAAATCCTATATTGGAGTCACAGTGCCGATGTCTAAATTGCAGCTAAAAATCCGATTAGAGATTAATTTGGTTATCTCGATAAGCAAAAAAGTCTTTCAAGCAATAGCTAATTTTTCGACAAATTGTTTCAATGGGAGCTATATGATTTAGTTGTCCGATCCGATTGGCTGCGATATATTTATGCCAGCAGCAAAAATACGAATATATGCCTAAGATCATGAAGATAGACTCGACTAGTGATGCTGATCAAGAATAAATCTATCCTTTTTGTGATCGGAGACGTATGTTTAAATGCGTTACAAACTTCACGACAAAATTATAATAGAATACAAAAATATAGAGCTTAAAACGACTTTTAAGAAATGCAGAAATTGTTGAGAGAACACGATAACAGATATTCTATTGAGTAGATATGAATGATGTCATATAAATATTTGGAATCCAATATTAAAAGACAGAAATCAAAGAGATACATTTTAATTTATTTCTATGATTACAACATAACATAATGTATATATTAAAAAAAAGCTACAGAAAAGATAAATACAAAAAAAAAAGAACTGTACATAATTGGAAAACGATGATGATTTCTCAATGTAGAAGATTCAATGAGTGATTTCTTTTCATGCAGTAAAGGAAGGAAAAACCACAAAAGAAAAACGTCAGTTTGCGTCTAAGAGAATTGTATTGATTTGCATCCAAAGATGGAATACAAAATACGAAATGCTGCAACTGTAGCATATTTTATAGAGATTCGTTGTCTGAAAGCAAGCAAATTATTTGGCATTTTAGAACTGGGCAAAAGCTACGTTGCAAGCTTTTCGCATTAGCTTTCATTCGCAGTACGTGTTACGCATTGCGGCAACCCCACTCACACACACACACACACACACACACACACATACACACCCACACACACACACACAGAGAGACACACACAGAAGAGATGTGTGAAAAAACAGTGGGGCACGCACATACGCAATATTTTGCAGCAAGTTTGTGGCAGACCGAATTCATCCGTTATTGTGCAGCTTGGCCACCTCCGAGGAGGTGCTCTGTGTACGTATCGTATTCTGGGATTTGCCTGAGAAGGTCCAGATGCCAGAACTGCACGTTGACCTCGGCTTCAGCTCTGTATCTTTATCTGGCACGTTGGCAGCTCAGGTGCTGATGCCAAAGGGGCGCTGCTCATGAATTTTGCTTGACTTACACAGGGCAAGGGGAACTCTCAAGGTGTATCTGCTACTTATGATTAATTGTTGTTTGCCTGGCAGACAGTGAGAAGTCGCCTCGCAAGCTAAATGGAACAGCAGCGGGGGGGTACGTGACTAAGTCCGAACGTGACTTCGCCCAGTTCGACAATATATACATATATAACACAAATAGTTGCTCAAGTGTAATTTTCCTCTTCGTATCACGAGAGTCACTTAAGCTCGTGAAACGATGCAATAATATAATGGATAATAAATAAATCCACATTCATTAATATAAAGTTAACAATATCGATTAATAAAAAATCGCAAATGAATACTAATATATATAATTATGTACATACAAGTATTAATCCTGATATGAAATTTACATTGGATGCCTGTTTTTCTACACATTTTAAGATCAAGCTTACCAATATTAAATTTAAATAAATTTTATAGAAAAAGTCTTGTTTCGAGGAGTCCAATTTTTCTGTGAAGCGACTAATAAAAAATATTTTCATATGAGTAACGAATGCACTCAGTATTCAAAGTACTGTCTGCTGTTCATACACTGAGTACTCATTGTTCACTTGACCTTAAGTGGAACGCTCGTTGTTAACGTCAGAGTACACTCTCGACCTGCTCTTCAGTGAGTTTTATGAGATAGTTACGGGTACACATAACTCAGTAACCCAGCTGAAACGTCACTTGGGTATTCATTTTTAGTTTTCTTTGCTTTTTTTTTTTTTTTTTTTTTATAGTCACAACTATTCCATGCGCCCCAAAGCATATTTTGTGACCCACGCCGAATTTATGAACTCGCTTCGTTATTAAATTTAAGCCGGTCAGACAGTAGAGGGTTTCTATTCCCCTCCCTCCCGTTCTCTTACCTCCTGCCCTGCATGGGCCACTGTTATTATTATTGCCAATGGGTTGCACATAACGGGGCGACAAACTTCATGACAGGCGTTCGAGTCGAGTCGAGTTGAGTTGAATTGAGTGGGAGCGGTAGGGGAGTGGCAGTGGTCTGGCTGTCTGGTAGCAAGAGACAGCTATTTATTTATGAGCAAGAAACTAGCTAAAAACCATGCGAGACGTTGCGATGAAATAAACATGAAATTTATTTTTTATTTATTTCGCTATCACTTTGTATGCGGAACACGACAAAAAAAAAAACTGCAGCGAGTCCAAATGAATACGGAGCAGCTTGCAGAGGCTGTGTGGGTGTTCAGTCGGGAAGGGTTCAAACTCGAATTTAGATTGAGGCTCGGCAGTCGGGCCATATTGAAAGCCCGCAACTTTTATGAACTAAGCCAACGGACTAAACCGCAAAGTGACAGTAGTCTACTCAGCCCCTCCACAACCTCTTTCAGGCACGCCCATGCCCCCAAAGTGTCCTTACAATGGAAATAAATGTAATAGTTCGTTACGTTGTGTCTCGTTCCACACCAACCCCCTCCTCCCCCCACTCCCACTACTCCCGCAAGTGGCACGCAGTAGCGATTATAAAAAGGATACACGTAATTTTTTTCTTCCGACATGCCTTTTACGAATTTGTGACTGTTACTACCCTACCTCCCGCCATCCCCCCTCTCTAATATGCTTTGCTATGGTCACCCATAATAAAGGTTGACTTCGTGGCGGAGGTGAGGTGACAAGTTGGCGGCTATTATTATGCCATACGCTTGTACTGCCTCGTTGCCCATCCGTATTTACAATGGATTTGTGTTTCTTTTCTTTTTTTTTCAAGATTGGATTGGTTTGGTTTTTGTGATAGGTGGACTCTAGTAGCTAGTTGGCAGTTAGCAGTTGGCAGTTGGCCGTTAGTAGTTGCCTGTTGGCAGTTAGAGGTTTTTGGGTTTGTGCCTTTGCTCTCGGCGAGTCGCATTGATGGCATTTTTAATGGCTTAGCGGTGTCTAACTCGTTGCCGATTCGTTCGTTAAGGTTTATTAGGGTCGGATCTGACAACTAGGGTCGAGTGTGTGTGTCGCAGTCCTGTCCTGTCTAGGGTGCAGAAATGTTAAGAGTGGCGCTAAAGAGCAACACATTGTGCGAAAGTAACAACAACAGCAACAATAATACACAACAGAACGCTCATACATAAATCAGTTTCAGTTGTTTTGTCGATAACGATTATTGCACTTTGTTGATAACAAGCACACACAAGCACACACACGCACTCACACACACACATACGCACTCACACACATACATGGGAGATATCACATTATTTTTAATGCATGCATTTGAAACTGACATTCAAAATAACATGCCTTAAGCGAGTGATATTCTCTATATTATGTATCAATTTTGATTGGACAGCTGAACACACTGGATAATGGATGTTTCTTTAATATGGACAAATTAGTATACAAATATCGAATGCTATGAAATGGTTACTTTGTTATCATATTGAAAATCCACTAATATCGATACAAATCAGTTTCTTTTTATATATATTTCCTATACTTTGTCGATAACTCATTTTGATATTAGCACCCCTCTTCTTTCAAGACTCCGCAATCGAAATATTTATTGCACTTTCTAGCAATATCACCGAAATTAACGCATAAATCGATTATACTAGAACAAAAGTAAAATCAATTAAAGTAAGACTTTATCAATTCAGAGCTTAAAGAATTGTTTGTGTCTTAGTTATATAATGTTCTTTAATGTTTTGTGAAGTGGAAAAGGCTATCGTGCTTATATTCCCCAAATACCTGGAAAAATAATTGAAGACAGAGGTTCACGGTTGATTTTCTCATTGTGGATTGGGACATTGAATAAAAACAGTCATGGATCAACATACAAATATTTACGTTGAAAAATTTGAAAATGTGATGTTGTCTTATGCAAATAATAAACAGGAAAACGACCCTTAGCAACAAAGCTCGGATATGGTTTGAGAACCGTTCGCTTGGAATAGTATAGCCGCCAGATTTAAGCCATTGCGATGTCATAGTCAATTTTTTGGACAAATAATCTAAAAACCATATTCGCTTAGCTTCGATTTGGGATTTTTGTTATCTTAACTTGACTGCTCAAAAACAGATAGGTCTGTGCTAGTTTTTCATCAGAGAGCCATCAATAAATTATTCGACAAGTCCCTTTTTATAGTTATGCTGAGTATGTTTTCTCACAAGCTTTACAACTGATTGATTTTCATTGACCGAGATGAACACAGAAATCTTATTAGCGCAACGTAGCGCGAAACGAATCGTTGCTCGTAGTTATTTGGCGCAACGCTGTCCTGAAACTATTTTTGCGTCAAAGTTTACCTCTAATTACTGTCGCGCTACATAATTCAGCTTTCAACTTTTGCACTCCTACTCGTACTCGCATTCGCATTCGCATTCACCATTCGCAGTTGAAGTCCAAGTCGAAGTCAAAGTCGTACACTCATACAAAAAATTGGCCTACATTTTAGTAAATCGCCATACTTTTGCCGGCAATTGCGTTTAGACACCCTACTATTCAGGAAGTTATTATCTAAAATTTATGGATGTGGCATTCTAGAAAATAGGGTTCTTAATTTCATGGTTGGATTTTTCTAAAACTCTAAATGATATGTCTAATTTCCAGATTGTTGTTTTGCACATCGAATTTTTGTTATTATTAAACATTTTTTTTGACTTCACATATACACGCAAACACTATGCATAGTTTTTAAATTCATTGGCAATTAGGGTTTGCAAATCTACTCATTAGAAATGTTTTTCATAATAATGGAAAATATTTCTAAAAAAAAACAATAGAAAAATCGACATATTTTTTGGAGTGTCGATTTAGGGCAAGCCATTCTAAATTTATAAAATTTGTTTTTCTAATATATAGAATTTATTTCTAGAAAAACTTTGTATGTTTTCATTTTAGATTTTCTTTTCTGAGTGTAGTTGGACTTAAAGTCTAAGTTGCAAACGCAGTACGAAGCCAGCAATTGTATATGCCGGCTGATTAGCACGACGTTGCTGCTGCTGCTACCAGTAAAGTTCACTTTGTCATTTGGATATTTGCGGCGCCACCGCCACCGCCTCAGACTCCGTCTACGCCTACGCCAGTTGCCTTGGATGATGGCACAAGCCTCAAAGTTGGCAACTTTTCGCTAAACGTGAGCCCGACGCCAAATGAAAACTTTTCAATAAGCTAAACACTTCAAGCAGACAGACGCACTGACAGTTAAACTGGCGAAAAAGGGCGTTGGGAAGGGGGGGCGTGAAGGGGGTGGGGGCAGCGGGCTAAGGTAGGCAGCCGCCAAGGAACAGAAGTGCCTTCTCCCCCCCCCCCCCCCACAATAGGGCAGCAGAGATTAAAAGGGTGGGGAGGAGAGCGGCAGGAAACTTGACATTTGCGTGCTAATGAATTCGAGCATGGCATACAAAAATGCTTTTGCAAGCGCACAAAAGTATGCAGCAGTTTTTTTGTTGAGAATGGCAGACAAAAAGGGGGAAGATGGGCGATGGGCGATGGGCGGTGAGAGGTTGATGCAAAGTGCACAAACGGTTCTTGAGCAACTCGAAACTATGCATTTAATTGATTTCGAGCGTTTTAAACAAACAAATAGTGGCAGCAAACCAAGCCAGCAAACCAGAGTAGAAGAAGTTAAGCAAACAGAAGGGGAGACGGGGAAGGGAAGTGAGCAGTGTTGAATGTTATGCAGCGCACGCTTCAAGAAACAAACACATTACCATAAACACACACGCGTGGAGAGAGAGAGAGGGCGAGAGAGGGGGAGAGAGAGAGAGATGTATAGAGAGATAGGGAGAAAGCAACTGCAAATGTCAATGGATAGCATTGGCAACAAAAGAAAGCAAATAAGAACAAAATTGAACCAAAAAAAAAAAAAAGAGAAGTGAAGTGAAGAAGAATAAAGAGAAGAAGAAGCACTCGCAGTGGCATCTCATGTTGCAGCTGCAGCTTGCGTATGCCTTGCTGCACTATGCAAATAGAATTGCATTTAAATTAATCATACGAACTGTGTGAGTGTCTGTGTGAGTGTGTGTGTGTGAGTGTGTGTGTGAGTGTGTGTGTGAGTGTGTGTGTGAGAGTGTGTGTGAGTGTGTGTATTTGCGTAGAGGTAAACGTCTTTGTGTGTATCTGTGTGAGTGTGTGTGTTTGGGTGAGTTGGCGTGTTTGTGCAATTTACAAAATTACTTTGCTACCTCAAGTGTTATTATTATCAGCAACATCAACATCATTACCATAATCATAATCATTATCAACACTAGAGTGGTCATTATCATGCTGGTAGTAGAATGCGTTGCAAGTCGTCTAAATGGCAAGACTCAAGTGGGTGCCAGCCAGTCTCTACTGAGTGTGTTTATGCAGTGTACACCAAAATAAGGTTAAGAAAAAGAAAACATATCACCTAAATACACACACACACACACACACACACACCGACACACACACATAAATGCACATATGCATACATTAAACGTTTTGTTTTAGAGACCCGAGAGAGTTGATTTGGCTTAATTTATGTGTGCACTTCTTACAGTTTGAGCAGCACTACTTGATGTGTATATATATGTGTGTGTGTGTGTGTGTGTACATTGTTTGGACGCATAAATCAGCAAAGCAATGAGAAACGCTAAGCTAAGCTAGCAGCCACTGCCAGTGCCACTATCAACAACAACAATAACAACAACTATAAATTTGAGTACCATGAATTGTACAACGCAACGAATGCTTTAATACTCTTGTTCATATAAGCTGATTTCGGCCATAATTCTAACATACCGCGGAAAGTGCGAGAGTGCTTTTGACTTATGTTTTCATTTTACATAAAAATAAGAATGCATTTTAAATGCGGAATTACATTTGGATAGTTTGTGATTTGTAATTTTGTGTTGTTTGCAAAGTTTTAACTCGAAACTAAAATGAAAGCTTTATGCTAATGTAAAAAAATAAACCAACAAATATTATTTTGAAATAAATATAAATACTTTAATGTAGTCGATATATGTACAGTTGGACAGATTATAGCAATATCATATATTTTATTATATATATTAAATGTGTAGAGTCCTCTGCTGATCAGTAATTTGACTATTAGCTTAAAAAAGCACATACTTTGTCGAGCTTAAGCAAAAGCTCGGCAAAGTCGAAGAGCTTGAAAAGCAAAGGCAAAACATGTTTAGCTTGCCTCCATGTAAGCGCTTAGCAAGCAGCTGGCTTTGACAAGTTTTTATTGCTGTTGTTGTTGCTGTTGTTGTTGGTGATGCTGATATTATGCCAACAGTTTTAGTCGCTTGTCATGTGCAGCTATTACCGTTAGTTGTAAACGTTGCTGTTGCTGTTGGTGTTGCCACTTGACACTAAACGAAAATGAAACCGAAGCCGAAAACGAAAACGGCAACAGCAACAACAAGAACAATTTGACTAACAGTTTCGCAGGCACTTGTTAAAAGTTTTGCAGCTCACTCTCGCTCTCTCTCTCTTTCTCACTCTCTATCTCGCTCTATGTCTCTCGCTCTCAATCTCTCCCTCTCTCTCTCTTGCTCTTTATATACCACGCAGCGAACTAGTGAATAACACCTGTTTACCTAATGCACTCTTCATGCACACAATGTAATTCATTAACTGTAATACTTTTGCATGCAGGGTTGTATGCTGGAGCTGCTAGATCAAACACACACTTGTCTTCGTGCTTGAGTGCTTGAGTAACAAAAGCTGTGCAACAATGTATTCTTCCATATTTCTTACACGTATCGATTTCTTATCTATTTTACTATCTCTTCTAATTATTGAGCTTGCGCAGCTTTGCGGGAATAACCAGTTTGAACAGACAGACGCGTCGTAAAGTGTGTAGTGAAATAATATGTTATCATGAGATCCTAGAAAAAGTCATAAAATTGCATACATAGCAAGCTATATATATATATATATATATATATATATAAACCTACGTTTCGGAAATTTATATGCAATTGCAGTTGTAGAATATTCCGTTTACGACTAATCACAAAAGGTATGCGAGCCCGTAAAGTTCATAAAGTATACGGGTTGTGGCTATGCCGCCTACGAAGTATGGATTACGAATCGAATTCGTAATGGGGCCTTTTAGCTGCCAGTATGTTATTTATAGATGTGTTGTGCTCTGTTTATTGTGTGTATTTCTTTCATAATTTGCTCAGTATATGGTGCAAGCGCCTGTCATGTCTGTCTGATCCATGACAGCTTAAAGTTTGAGTAGCACCGAGCCTCTGCTGTTGATGTGTGCGTGTGTGTCTGTGTTGTTTTATTAATGAGCCGAGCCAAATTAACCTTAATATATGTGCGCGTTTAAATGTTAAACGACTGAATTCCATTCACTTTACCCCCCCCACAGACACTTGCCCGCATTCCTTCATGGCATTCCCCCACTTTCCCCCACTGTACCCACTTTTCTGGTTGACATTTATTATTTATAATTGTTTGGCTCTGTATGTGTCACCAACTTTGGACATCCTCCAGCCCACCACCACCCTCATCCCTCTGTCCGAACTCTGCCCTTTGCGCTCTTCTCTTTGTGCATTGCACATTTTGACACTTTGACATGCATTAAATCAGTCAAGCGTTGGCCACTTTGAGCTCCCCTGACTTTTGCGGCACAACTCTGCGGGTTTCTCTCTCCCTCTTTCCCTCTCTCTCTCTCTCTCTCTCGCCCTTTCTCCCCCTCTCTCTCTCTCTCTTTCTCTCTCTCTCTCCGTCTCTCTCTCTCTCTCTCTCTCTCTCTCTCTCTCTCTTTCTATGTGTTGCTGCTGCTATTTTTTGTTGACCATTTGATATTAATGAGCGAAACCAAAGTCAACTTTTGGTCCAAATGAGCATTGCGTAAAACGAAATCCTTTATGAATTTTGAATGACGCATTTAACCCGACCGATAAACTATATACGAATTAAGCTCAGGCTCAACTCAACAATAATAATAGCTGAAAGAAGACAGTTTCCAAAGCCGAATTTAACAAGTGCCCTTCTTGTTGTTATTTCATATTTGTACGCTGAACCGAATTCCGGTGCAAAGGGTATAATTGTTTTATACAAAGGTAAGCAAGAGTCCCCATTTATTTTTATATATATACATATATATATATATTCTTGATATAGCGATAGTCGATATAGCCAGGTCAGTCCGGAACAAATAAAGCTAGATATCAGATCAAGTTTACTTCATTTTATCGATAATTGCACCCCTTCGCAAATATCGATACGTATCTATTTCCGATACCAATAGGAAGCTTTGATTTTGAAGGCAGATCCTTCCAATTTATGTATAAGATACACCAGCCTATTGTTGACCAACTGGCCATCAAGATCGTATACGTAACACCCAAAATATATTCACATATTGATCATATAACTATCAGTCAAAAGAATTGAGAGCACTTCCACACATGCTTACATTTAAGTGTGCAACACTTTTTACAGGGAAATGTGGGAAATAAGACAAGAATATATATAACAGCCTCATTTGATAACAATTTTCTTGATTGATTGTTTTTTTTAATTGATTGCAAAAATTCCAAAAAAAACTTAACTCCGAACAAAATGTATGAGCAACAACAAGAAAAAACGGAGTGACAATTCAAAAATAATTAATTTGGCCCGCTGACAACTCATCATGAGGTGTAGCCAACTTTT
Source organism: Drosophila anomalipes (assembly GCA_035041615.1). Taxonomy (NCBI): domain Eukaryota; kingdom Metazoa; phylum Arthropoda; class Insecta; order Diptera; family Drosophilidae; genus Drosophila; species Drosophila anomalipes. Next base: position 4,687,607 of record JAWNKZ010000254.1, read on the forward strand.
TGACATGACGTTGACACAGTTCCATACAATTTTAACATTTCGCTGACAAGCAGAAACTTCGACAACTGAAAAAGGTAACATATTCGAAAGTTATCGAGAAGACAATAAAAACAAAGAGAGAACGCCGTGTAGACTGGCCGATATCTAAACTTTGGTCCAGAAGCCACAATATTATTATGTTTTTGTACGCTTTAATGCCGCTTGACGCTTTTGACTCAACTATTTTGTTTTGTCTTCGGTATTATGTGATTGTTTCTATGACAGATATGTGGTCACATACATATGGGTGACACACTATTAGTGTTATATAAATATCACGACAAAAAATCATATCCTCTACAATGGTATAAAATAAAAATTAAGACCCATTGATTCACATATACACCCATACATTGCTATACGGCCGCTCTTTATACGACATTTCGCTATAACGGCGCGTCTTTTTTTAAGGCACGTTTTCGATTTATGGCCTAAAATGTTTCGCTATAACGGCATTCATTCAGTTGCAAGCAGAACCGGCATTCGATGAAGAGTCAGAGCCTGTTGTATCCAAGCAGCTAACATCAAAAAAATTGTCGAAAGCTTTTTCCTATTTCGAATAAGGAATAAACATCCTCCTTGAAAACGATCCTAACGTCGAACGTAGCGCTAAAGTTTCTCGAGGAATTAACTCAGCCATTAGCATTAGACAAGAAGGCAAGACAAACAACGTAGTACAATTTTTTTAAGCCAGGCCCATCCTTACCAGCGCAAAATTGATGACGACAGTGATCTGCAGGTTACCATTTCTTCATTGTCTTCAGATCAAAGCCATTTTTAAATACACACACTTTTTTTTTGTAACATGAAGTTGTTTCATTTTTTTTGATAGATTATTGTTGGTGCTTGGAGTCTGTTATTATTTGATGATTTGATTGATTCCTTATCGTTTTGCGGAACGTATCTAGGCCGTACAGCGAGTTATGGGTGTATATGGGTCTATATGTCAAATTAACTGTTTTCTTTGACCAAAACCAAATGTTTTTGAAAATTTGAATTTTTAAGTTATATTTGTCATGCATTATTTCTCTTCCTCTCTCTCGCCCTCTCTCTCTGTCTCTCTCTCTCTATCTCTCTCTCTTTTTCTCTCTCGTTCTCTCTCTCTCTCCGTCACCTTTTTCAACTCATGCGTTTAGCTAAACACTTGTTACATTTATTAGAATGCCATTTTTTAATGCATATTTTAACTCCGATTTTCTCTCGTTCTCTTTCCCACACTCCGCCTCTGTCTCTGTATAACTCTTTTACTCCAACACATTTTCTGATTCTTTTTCTTGGACGCTGTTATTTCTAACCCATTCGCAGACACACCCACAGTTTGTCTCTTTTCTCTCGCCCTTTGTCTCTTTTCGCTTTCGCTTTCGCTCGCTCTCTCTCTCTCTCTTTCTCTCTCTTTCTCTCCCGAATGATAGATCGCTTTGGCCATGACACAGGCAAATCGTTTAAAATTATAAGATTACGCTTAGCGTCTGGAAGTCGATGTTTCTGAATTTATGTTTATGTTGCTTGGAAATTTGTATATGTTAATTGCGACAAGGGAAGAACGGTGCCAAATATGCTAAGCAAAATATGTGCACGAAATTTATGGATAAAACATGGCAATTTCGTTTACTTGGCTTATTATTTTTTTCTTATTTTTATTTCTCCTTTAGCTTAACATTTTCGACTTGTGGCAATTTTTCATAATTTTGCGATGTATTTCCCTGTTGTTGTTGTTGTTCTTTTTGTTTGGTTCTTGTTGCTATGTTGCCTTTGGCATAAATCAGGCAGAAATGCAGAGGATATAGTAAAAGCGACAAGGGGGAAGGGGGAAAGTGTTGCCCGCTTTTAGTTGTCGTTGTCGTTGTTGTTTTGGCAAAAGTTTTTAAGTCGCCGCAAGCAGAGCGACACAAATTTGAAGGCAGCCAGCGTGAAACAATGAAGGAATGAAAAGGATGGAGACCTGCTGCAGTGATGCTATTCTCTCGCTGGTGTGGCGCTGCTTGATGGTTATTACCGTTACTCTTTGGCATCGTTAATTATCGTTAATTACATGCAGCACAAGTCCAGGTCTCGTTTTAATTATTATGCGACCGAAAGCGAAAGACAATATGCTAATCTGCTGGATTCCACGAATCAGTTTTCGTCGTTCGCCTTGCGTTCGCTTGCAAGTAGCTTTCTGATATGCACACAAACACACACACACACACGCACACGCACACGCTTGTACTTATGCATGTGTGTGCATTAAAATTTAACTTTCCACGTTTTCATTCGATCAACCGTTAAACGGTTGCCTTATTCTCCTTCCGCATTACTCTTTGCTGTGTTTCTCATTCATTAACTGTGCGCTGCTGTTTGCCGTCCCGTTTTTTAAGATGTGAGCGCACAGTGGTTCAAAATGCGAGCGTATTGTATGTGAATTAGTCACAAATTTGCGATTTTTTTTCTCGCTATTTTTGTATGTTTGTAGCCAAGCACAAGGCACAAGGGGCTTAATTAGTGTGTTACGACTTATTTATCAAAATCGAATTGTGTGCAATCACAACCACTGTTTGTACGCGAAAGTATGCAATAGAAATGTAAATATATTTTGCCCATGTTAATGAGAAACTTACCAAAGCTTTCGGTCACTTCCGCTCTGTACGGCTCGTGGACAGTGCGCGGCTGTTGCCAACTGTTGGTAAATTTATGCGCTACCACTGCCGCTGCCTATGGGTTGCTCTGGAAAGGGGAAGAGACAACAACAAGGCAAAACGAGCACGGCGCTAAGGATGACAACGTGTGCAAATGAGTTTGGTTTATGCGCGCCTTCTTTCGCGGGGCATGTCACTTGATTTATGGCTGTGTGACCAAAACACTTTAAGATGCTGCTATAAGCTCTATAGCCAACCACTGCTTTTGTTGTTGCTGTTGTCTTTTTGGTTGTTGCTGTTGTTGTTGTTGTTATTGTTGTCAGAGCAGAAACTAAAGGCGGCGACGCCGTCTGCACGTGGCGTCCAAATCGGCAGCCATGGCGTCGGCCAAGCTTTGTTTTTGTTTTTGTTTTCGTTTTTGTTTGCAGTTAGTAGTTTGCTTAAGTTAAGCGGATCGAATTTAAAACAACAACAGAACAGTTATCACTGCACTCGCACGACCACAGAAAAAAAAAGAATTAATGTAGCTAATATTAAGAATGCCAGCAACGCACGTGATCCAGGAGTCCTTAACTTTTTTATTTTAGACTCGTTCAGTTCCACTTTTCTTGCGAACACAGCATCCACTTGGCTTAAGGGTTTACAGCTCACTGTTATTAGGCAGATTCAAAATTAACTTTACTTCTCTCAAACTAAATTACCAAATATATTTCGCGGATGGCTGGTCCCACTGTGTACTGGTGGCGACAGTAGTTAGTATTTTTCAATATAGTCATCATTTAAAAGTGACAACCAGCTGTACAGGGTCTGTTATTAAAGCGCGCACTCTGTTAATTGAAAATAAAAAGTTTGGCTTATTAGTTTAACATCATTCGAGTAATTTTCTCTAAAAGTAGAATATAAAAATAGAATCCCCACACAGGCAAATGCTAATAGACTCAAGTTCATAATGCAATAATCATCCATTTTGTTATTGTATGGTCAACATTTTGAAATCGAGTGAATGCTGCTAGACTTGGGTGTGCCCGTAGCAAAGCACTAAGTACATTCTAGTATTTTTCGCATAGCATATAATGAGCAGAGGCCAACAACGATAACACGATTATCGATAGTGGCATCGTTATCATTATTGCCAATCGACACAAGTACAACTACGTGGCTGCCGCTGAAAAATTAAAAAAATAACCAAAAGCAACACGCGACAATGCAAACGACGGTGGCCAGTTTACTGCTAACATTATGTGGCCTCCTACTACTACTGACGAGACCCAGCCACGGCTTCATTGTCAATGTGGACGCGCATAACGAGGAGTGCTTCTTCGAGAACATCGAAGGTGGCACCAAATTTGGTGAGTAACAGCCTCCTCTTGCTCCCCGGGCAAATAGCTCGACAATTGCCAGCAACGTAATTTTGCGTATTTAATTTGGCAGGCGTGACATTCGAGGTGATTGAGGGCGGCTTCCTCGATGTGGACATCAAAATCACCGGCCCCGGCCAGCATGTCATGCACGAGAGCGAGAAGGAATCGTCGGGGAAATATACGTTCGTTGCGCCCGCAAAGGGCACCTACACCGTCTGCTTCAACAACGAGCGCAGCAGCATGACACCCAAGCAGGTCATGTTCTCCATCGAGAAGGGCGATGCGCCGCAACGTGCGCCCGGCGCACCCGGTGAGGAGGAAGTCGGTCACACCAAGCTGGAGGACATGATACGCGAGCTATCCGGCACACTGACCAATGTCAAGCACGAGCAGGAATACATGCATGTAAGTGACGACGACGAGTCCACTCAATGTCCAATTGCTGAAGCCCCTCAATTTATTTGCAGGTGCGCGACAAGATTCATCGCTCGGTTAATGAGAGCACCAACTCGCGTGTCGTTCTCTGGTCCACATTTGAGGCACTCGTCCTTGTACTGATGACCGTCGGCCAGGTGTATTATCTGAAGCGCTTCTTTGAGGTCAAGCGCGTTGTGTAATCCCCTCCCATGCATGTGTGTGCAAATGTATAGAGCGAATGTGTGTTGCAGCAGTCTCAGCCTAATTTTAAATGATAAATTAAATACCTTTTTTGTAACAAATTGAAGCTAAAAAGGGTTTACTTATTGCCCTCATCAAATAGAATGGATTTGCTGTCCAAGTTCACCTCGTTGTATCTTGGATACCATCTAATTTGGATCCCCTTTCCCCATTTCCCCCTTCATACATTTTATATTCGGCTAAGTTTACTAAAAAGCCTACGTTTGCTATAAAATAGAAAACTAGGCTCTAATTATCCCCCAACGGGGAGTGAGTTAAGAGCTTGTCAACTGGGATTTCAGTCCAATAAGGCCTCAGTTGCATTCCATTTTAAGTTTCTTTCTCATTTCCGATGGATCCATGCGATTTGGAACATCCTTCAAAAATATGCAATGATATTTTGGTCGAGTTAGAGACTATTTTCTCTGCTGCTAAAAGTATGCGGCAATTTTTGAATATATCTCGAGCTCTGCTTAGCCAAGTTATCAACCCTATTGCGTCACTGGAGCGTGTACGTGCTATCCTTGCCACCCGACAAAAGAAATAAAATGTTTTTGTCTTTGTGAAATATTTCTTAATTATATTATAAACAATAGTTTATAAAAAAAAAAAACTGAATACTCGAACAGGAGCCGGCTTCCATATGTACATGAAGTCTGTAGCTTCAACATGGACCATTATGTAAGAGAAGGAACCAACGAAGAGATATAGAAGGAGTTGGATATAGCTTGCCAGTGTGTGACGATTGAGACGTGGGTATCCTTGCTTTATAGTGTATTTCTGTTAAGCTGTGAACAACGGGACACACATTTTAGTGATGTCAATGCAAATGGAAATAAATGAAACTTACTCCCTGCAGAGCGACACCTTTTCCCATATATATATGTATATACACACATATGTCTATGGCTGTGTGTGTGTGTGTCATTGTCAGTGTATACCATTTATTTCAATTATCCGATATATATTCAGATAATTCGGATGAATGAATTTTGTTGCTGCAGAAAAATAATAATTTGAAATAAGAATCAAAAGTTGCACACTTTTTACTTACCATTTCGAATGTTTATTAACGTGAGTCGTCAGTTGTGCCATTGCTAATCGATCAATCCAAAAATCTAGCAAATATATTAGTTAAAACATAATTACATTTATAACAACTTGATTTACTCACCCCGTTTACAATCGGTATTTGTGGTAACATCGCATCAAAGTCTGAAAGTCATCAAATCAAATACGTATCTCGCTAGTTATTATTATAATTTACTATATGAAGCTCGGCAATGTTACAGAACTGAGGCTAGGAGCCTTCTCCATTCCAATGCCAACTTGGATTTAATTAGGCGCCTACTTTGTATTTGGAACCCAAAGCAAACAAAGTCGTCCTCAATCGCTAGTTGAGAGGAAATTTAAGAGCCCTAAACTGCCAGACTATATAATTAGCCATAAAATAATTTAAAAATCTAGATGGTAAGTCATGAGGACCTCAGTCTGAAATCATTAACATTTATTATCTTTCTGGACACCTTCTAAGATATCTAAGCTGCACTAAATACTCAATGAAATAATCACTATCGACATCTATCATTATAGCTAAAACACTTTGTGATTTGTTTAATATGAATGGAATATCATGGAATTGCCTATCTTAATTTATTTAGCTATCTATGGTTAAGGCTAATAGGAATAGAAACAGGCAAAGCACGCATTCAATGCACTCCAAAACCAACTGGCTTCTGAGGACCTGGCTGCGGTTCCAAGACACCACACTAAAAAAAGTATTTTTCTCGTACGCCATGCAATTTGTATTTTTTCTTTTAACTGTTTGAGTCCATAATCCTTGAAAAGGCCAAGCTTTTCGAAGCCCTAATTTAAGGTTCTCCAAGCGACACATATTTTGAAGCCCACAGCAAAAATCGCTTTGATTGTCGTTCAAGGAGAACAAATCTGGTTTTAGTACACAAAGTGTTTGTTTATTTAAAACTTGATTTGTATGTCATTTTATAAATTTTATAATTAGTCAGCAAACTTCTAAATAATTTATTTTTAATCTGATATAAAATATTGGCTTGACGTTTGCCCTCTGTTTTTAAATATATACATGTAAATTGTGTGCTTATTCCATTGCATTCCGATTTGTTTACATTATAGATTATTAATCAATCGGAAAGGATGAAGCTAAAGGTAATCTTCATCCAAACTGATTTATTTGGTTAGATCATCACACTCCTGCAAAGATGTTGTAATAATACCAGTAATAATAATTGTAGATTATAATGCTTATTCCTTCGGTGTGACGAGTTATGAGACAATTTTAATTTAAATTCCGCATTATATATGCATCAAGCATTAACTGTTCTGCAAGAAGTTGCAGTTGGGCCATATGTTTCTAATGCAGGGATCTGAATTAACTACGTTAACATTCGCATACGCATAGAGGCCAAGGTATCCTTTGTGGTGGTCATTCGCTTATTATTATTGTTTATCGGCCAGAGTGCCAAAGTTGTTGGACGCTTCTCTGGATACCCGTTACCTGTTATTGCAAAATATTTGTGCAACATTCCTGATGGAATGGCTAACATGTGCTAAAAGTGCTGAAAAGATCAAAAGACCAGTTGCTGATTGAAATGGCCAGTTGCAGTGAAAGTTTATTTTTGTTCTTTTATTTTTTATTATCTTTATTATATTTTAATTGCCTTGCTGTTAATGTTGCTATTAAATTGTTCTTGTTGTATATTTTACAAAGTACACACAGTATACAAAAGAAAAAATATTTTTGTTCAAACAAAAGAAAACAATTAAGAACATGATAGTCGCATGATGATGATGATAGTTGCAATTGTGTAATATCATCGGCCAACTGTCAACATTTCATTCGGGGCAGATACTCTTTGAGTCTGCTCTGCCTGCCTAACTGAATGTGTGGCATAAAAAAAAAAGAAGGTATTTATTTATATAAATATATGTATATTGATTAAACAACACGATTTGACATTAATTAAATTTGGTATAAAAATCTAAAACAATGTTTGTTACAGTTGGTTGTTGTTTTTCTTTTTCTTTTCTTTCCTTCTTATTTTTCTTATTTGCAGTTTCAGTTACATTTTATATATATATATATATATATATATACACATACTGTATGTATATGCACTCGTTTTGTATAAGTTTATTAATAATTTCCACAATTCATTATTTTAATTGTTAGCAAAAAACACTTAGAATACATCGCCTTCGTCAACGATTTACTCGTTTCACTTGTTGCTTCTTTTTTTTTTTTTTTTTTTTAAATTATTTATTTCTGTGATCAACACGTCCTCGGATTTTATAGAGCTGGGAATCGCATCCCGCCATCACCTCTCCATGCTCTATATATACAAATGTATATGTATGTTGTATGTGGTCCTTCTGTATGAACACTCAATTAAATACGTATATAGCTAGCTTTATTACAAACATTAATTCTATTCATTTGTTGCATTTTGTTCTGTTAACTTTGCAAAAACTTTAAAGTACTATCGATTCCCAATTCAACTCTATTTTGCTAAATGTGTTTAGTATTTGTTTGTTTGTTTGTTTGTTTGTTACTGGGACTGGAGACCGGCAATGACAAGTCTTCAGATGTGGTCGCGTGGTGTTTGAGTCTTCAGTTGAATGGAGTCACTCAAAATTGTATATTGATTACTATATATTAACAAAGTGGCTGAGAACAAAAATAAACACTAATTGGACTTAAAAACATAACAACAAATTTTTAAATATATATTATAAGCACGGGCCATATTTGTTACAGCCTTTAATTGATTGACAGATTTGTATATGTATATAGCTGATCGGTGTCAGCTGGCACAACATCATCAAGAACAACAACAACTAGCTGCTTGGCTGTAACAGTTTTGCCCTTAACAGAATACATAATATATACGATACGTACACATAAATACATAAATATACACTTATGTACAAGTAAAAAACAAAAAAAAAAAAAAAAAACAACGGGAAAAAAAAACGAAATAAATTCCGTAAACATAAAAGTGGACGATATTTAAATATAGGCCGCGGCCAACAGAAGTCTTTGCCATGTGACTTGACATGCTGGCTTAATATTGATGGGAGGAGTTTGAGGATAGGCATACATACACATACATATTAGTGTATATATAGGAATATATGTACATAAGTATTCCCTACATACGCATACAGGACACGCACATATATATATATATATATATATATATGGCTACATTTACACACATACACATAACATAATCTATCTATTTGCAGGACAATATATATATAAATACCTGCACATATACATATATATATATATACATATATACACATATACATATATATATATATATATATATATATAATGTATGTACGCACACAAACACTCACTCGCAAAGCGCACACACTCACACTTTAGTTATTTTCGATAATTATCGATTATAATCGTTTACAAATTTTGGCGTTTTTTTTTCGATTAGGTGTAAGTTGCAATAATAGTAGTACATAGAAATACATATGTAGATAGCTATTTGAACTCGTACTCGTGGTCGAGCTTGACATTTTTATTTTGACCTGACTTTTGTCTATATTCAAGTTGATTGCATTGCAAATACATATATATCTATATATATATATATATATATATATATACATACATGTGTGTGTACATATATTTGATATACTTTCGTGTACAATTTGATAAGCTACATGTACATGCGCATTACATATGCATTTTGCTCGATTGTGGGCGTGCCGAGAGCCGTAAACTAATTAAATATTTATAGTATTGACATAATAAAAGCACAAAGAGTTTTCCGTTTTTCTTTTTTTTTTTTTGTTGCATTAAAAGACAAAAAGCGCGTAAAAAAAAACCGCGTACATTGTTCTCTATTAATAGTTAACGTCGCGCTACAACTCTTTTGGGCCAACTCGAAATTTGTTACCAATATTTAAGTTCATACGTAAACTAATAAAACTAGAATAAAAATCCAAATCGAAATTAAACAAAATGTTAGATATTAAAATATAAATATATATATATATATATATATATATATATATATATATCGAGCAGCACCCAAAAATGTTCCTATTTAGCTGCTGCATCCCTTTTTGAGTCATCATCATCTTCAATAATAACATAATCACGGATACTATATACAAGACTGGGGCGTGACTGGATGTCTGGATGACTGATCAGGCTGATTTAAAAGAATGTGGAGAACTTGCGCTTGTTTGGCGTCTTGCTGATGTTGAGGTGACTTTGGTGCTGGTGATGGTGGTGGTTGTTGTGCTTGTTGGTTGCCAGCACGGATACCGAGACGGAGACGGGCATGGGTATTGGTATGGGTATGGGCACCGAAGCGTAGGCTGCCGGCTCAGCGCCATTAACTAATATGCTTCGTTGCTGCAACTTTTGCTGCTGCTGCTGTTCTTGTTGCTGTTGTTGTTGCTGCTGCTGTTGCTGCTGCTGTGCATAGAAGGAGGAAGCGGTTGCCGTTGAGTTGGCGACCGCACTGCTGGCTGCTGAGGCGGGTGGCATTACGACGACGGGCACAACCACGGGTTATACAGATATCTCATAGTTCATATCGTAGATGCTGGCGCGATCTGGTGTGCCACTAGCATTGGCAGCAGCAGCCGCCGCAGCAGCAGCGGCAGCCGCAGCTGCATTGCGTCCGACTGCTGCGGCTGCGGCTGCTGCTGCCGCATTCTGTTGGGCCAGACTCGTTGGCACACCGCTCGGCAGGCCGCCATTGTTGCGGGCCATAGTTGCTGCCGCTGCCGCCGCCGCCACTGCCACCTGCTGCTGCTGCTGCTGTTGTTCCAGTGTCTGCATCTCCATTGAGTCGGTCATTTCCAGAGCACGGACAAAGCTCATTGGACGCGTTGGCGTCTGTTTGCGCTTGATCTGCGGCGACGGCTGTGGCTGCATCGCTCCAATCGCGTTGCTCACATTGCCTGACATGCCAGCCAAAGGATTTGGCGGAAAGACAGGTACGCCGCCGCGCAGCTGCGGTTGATAGCCACCAGTTGCAGTAGTCCCAGTGCCAACACTGGCATTACTGCTAGCCGGTAGATTGCCAATGCTGCCGCTGCTGCCCGACGCTGAAGCCGTTCCAGCCATGCCGCCACCGCCACCGCCGCCGCTGCAACGCAAAATGTATGTTTGAGCTGTGGATGTTAGCGGTAGTGTTGTTGGACTTGTGGGATTCGATCGATGATATGACGCGGCTGCTGCAGCGGCGGCAACGGCTGCCTGTTGTTGTTGCTGCTGTTGCTGCTGCTGTTGTTGCTGCTGCTGCTGCTGCTGTTGGATGGCATAGTCCTGGATGCGTGAGTGTGTCATGATAAGTGGATGGGCTCCACCGCCGGCTGTTATATACTGGGCATGCTGCATGACGCCGCCCGTATTGTTGCTGCTTGGCAGTGTGCCCGCACTGCTGCCAATACTAACGGTAGCCGGGCCGACGCCACCGCCACTAAAGCCGGGCGAGGTGTCCTTCCACATGTAGACACCGCGCTGCGGACTTCCAGCCAGTTCGCGTATATTGTCCACCGTGTTGTTGGAGCGCGCATAGGAAAGCTCAGCGCCACCGCCGGCACCCTGACGCACCAGCTCACCCTCAGAGAGAAAGCGACGCTGCGGACTGCCCCCATAGGCAGCCTGAGCCAGCGATTGTTGCTGTTGCTGCTGCTGCTGTAGCACTGTAATTAAAGGCATATTGTTAGCAAAGAATTTAATATGCAACAGTTCTATCGACTTGGCAGGGTATCTCTAACCAGTAAATTCGTAGTTACAATTGCCAATTTACTTTGGCATAAAACCTAAATACAAATCATCGACAACTTTTAGCCCTCGGTAATTGCTCTTTGATTTTTCGGCGATATATATATATATATGATTGGTCGCAAAAATAGGCAATCATGCTTAAGCTTTAACACAACGGCAACTCGCTTGCTATCTATCGAATCGCTCTCTTTTAAATAACATTTATTTGCGTCCAAGGAACACTCTTAATTATGATACCCTTCTGTAGCATTGCGCAATGGATACACCCAACCCACCTTGTTGTTGTTGCTGCTGCTGCTGCTGTTGTTGTTGCTGATGCTGCAGCATGACACGTTGCTGTTGCAGCAGCAACTGTTGCTGCTGTTGAATTGTTGCCGCCTGCGGATGCTGCGGCGGTAGCCCGCTGGTGTATTCATAGTATGCAGCTGCTGCTGCTGCAGCCTGCTGCTGTTGTTGCTGTTGCTGCTGCTGTGCCGCTGCCTGTGCGTTGAGCCCTATGAAGTCCGGACGTCGCGGCTGCGTGGGCGTACCCGGATTCGATCTGCCAAGGATGAGAGACGAGAGTGTGAATGAGTGTTAAAAAATAAAAAAAACAGCACGAACGCAGCAAAACGGAAACAAAGCCAGTTGTTATGTTAATGGTTAACATTAAGGCTGCGTTTCCTTAACAGAGGCGTTATGTTAATGTTAGGACTTGACAAACACAGTGTTAACAGAATGCAAAGTTTATTTTGTTTGCTTGTTTGTGTGTGTGTTTGTGTGTCTGTTTGGGTGTGTGTTTGGGTGTGTGTGTGTGTGTGTGTGTGGGTGTGTGTGCGAATCTGTGAAGGTATGCGCATGAGTTATGTGTGCATTGATTAGGCTACAATCAAACTTGCAGAACAATGTCGTTAAGGGGGTATTTAGTATATCCAGTTTAGTAGTTACAACAGTTACAACACAACAGACACAAGTGCAGGACTTTCAGAGAGCGAGAACAAAACAGCGAGAGACAGAAAGAGATAGAGATAGAGAGAGAAAGAGAGAGAGATAGAGAGAGTTACAGTGAAGAGAGCCGTTGCACACAGAGAATTGTCAAACGAAATAATCAGTAAACAAGAATTATCAGTTGATGTTGAAATTAATTTCGAATGATATTCTTTATTATTATTATATACAGTCGACAACCCGTATTTCCATCCAATTTCAATTCCAATTCCAATTCCATTTCCATTTCCATAACATTAGCAGTTAGCAAACTGAAACCGTTGGTAAATAATGGTTATTATCAAAATTGAATATTTCTCAGGGCACATGATTTCTGGCAAAGCGTTGAACGAATTCGATAACGGCGTGAGGCACATCGGATCGAACCAGATTGATCATCAAATGGAGCATATTAACGATACAATAGAGTATGCTACAGCCAAGTATGATGGGCGCCAATAGCAGCTTGGTCTGCATCGAGTAGCGTGTGGTGTCCTCAAAGTCGAAGAACTCCCAAAGATTGGCCTGGCCAAGAAAATGATTGCGCAGCCTCATCACCTGAACCTTCAGCCAGCTAAAATAGCAGCTGATGAAGAACAGCACATTCGATATCAGATATCCCAGCAGGAAGCCAGCCAATGTTATATAGTCCACATTTAGTTGGCCAACACTAGCGGCATTTAGAACGCCTCCAGCATCACGCAGATGACCATAACGAAAGCCGTGTAATTTGCTTGCTATTCTTGAGGAGATTGGCTCCTGAGCCTGATTGCGCTCATTTTGATTGTCGTTGTCCTCGGCGTTGTTGCTATTGTCCAGATTGCTATTGTTATTGTTAAGGTTTCGACGATTCTCGTAATCGTGGGCCTGCTGAAATCGATCCTTGTTCCTGTTATAGTTGTTGTTGTCGTTGTCATGGTGGACATTCTCGCCACCGGCTCGAACATTATCATAGGACATGAACTGTGCGATTTGTTGGGAATTGTTGCCGGCTATGCGCTGCTCTGTCCTCTGCGCACTGTTCGCGTTACTCTCACCAAAGGCGGCAGCTGGTAAAGATGCCGACGCTCTTGGTTCATTATGCATTTTAATCGCCAATCGAGCATCGCCGGCATCTCCACTCAGGCCGGCACGTGACCCGCGCAGCAACAATGGGTTCGTCATGAAATGCATGCCGTTGAACTGGAATTGCCGGCGATTGCGCAGCTGTGGCGCTGTTGCGGCAGTTACGACGTTCGTCTTCTCTAGCAAATCCAGCTTGCTGCACCGGATGCGACCGGAATTGCCGTTGGACTGCATCGATCTGTTGTTGCTCTTATACATAATAGAAACGTTTCTTTTTTTTTTTTTTCTTTTTCTTCTTGGTTTTTGCACCACAATTTGGGGTTATTCAACGATGTGCCAAAATAATAATATGCAATTTGAAAAATGTTAGTTTTTGTTTTGTTTTGTGTATAATAACAAAATAAGAGTACTGCAATTTCTTTTCGTTTTGGACAACAAACAATTTTGTTCTTTCGTTTTTGTTTTTTTTTTTTCTATTTATTGTTACTAACAAGCCTGACAAATGCGAACTGTGACTTTCGTGTGTGCTTTTTTGTTGTTTTATTTCTATTTTATTTTATTTTTTTTATTTTTTTGAGTATGAATGAGTTGTTGTTAACCAGTTCCATAGGCCAAATGTGTCTGAGAAATGAGCAAAGCCTGCCTTGATTTCAAATGTGGCGAGAACGAAACGAAACGAAACGAAAGGAAAAAAAAAAAAAAAGACGGCACCAAGAAATCAATCAAATCACTCACCTTCAATCAAATGAAAGCTGAGCTTGTAGTACAGTACACATAGGTGGGTCGTGCTCTTGGTGGCGCTAGTTGTAGTATTGCTTGTATTTTCTAAGGAGTGTGTCTGTGTACCAGCGTGTGTGTGTGTGTGTGTGTCACAGTATGTGTGAATGTAAAAACGTTTAAAAAAAAAAACAAAAAAAAAAAACCCGAGGCAGAAATGTAAATTGATAGATTTAAGAATAGCTTAGCTTGGATCTGGTCGGAATTTGTTATTTGTTTCATTTTTTTTTTTGTTTTTATCTGATTTGGTTTAGGATATGGCTCAGGCTTAGTTCTGCTGTGTGCCTCTTTGGCCGATATTCGTCTTACGAATATCATCATTCATCGTAATCTTTATCGATTGTTATCGTCTCCCTTTACACTTAATCTATAATTTCTAGTTAACGTTTTTGTCGATTCTCTCTGGAGTTTTTGTTTGTTGTTTGCAATTTTTTGGTTTTATTATTACGTTTTGATTTTTATTGACTTTTCCTTTTTGTAAGCTAAGCCTAGGAGTTAGTACTGTTCTCAGAATTTGAGTGTTGACTACATCAAGAAAAATAAAACAAACAAAGAAAACGAAAAAAAGAAAAGTTGAAAAATAATTAGTTTCAAAGTGTGTATTAAACAAATTAAGTTGTTTTGGGAAAAAGCTGTGTGTAACACACACACATATATATATATATATATATATATATAATATATACACTTAATATTATGTTGATGATGATACATGACGGAGAGATAAAAAAAAGAAATACATATCTACACAGCTAATGCATGTAAGAGAGACAGCGAGAAAAATCGAGGCCGAGAGCGAAAGCGATAGCGGGATAGAGATACAGAGATGGAGAGGGAGACATCGATGGACCTAGCTTCGGTTCAATGACCTGGTTTCCTATTGCCAACTCGCTCGCAGTCGTGCAAGCCAATATACCCGCAAGGAAGTACAGTAAGCACTAACTACATGAGAATGGTTCACAATGAGGTGGCAAATAAAGCACAATTTACGAACAGTGGATAACAACAGCAAAAAAAAAAAAGACTTACTGACGACTCTCCTCTACAAACATGTTTTTGCAATATGCCACAAAAATAACAATTTGAGCAGCTTACAATAATAATAATAGTAATAGAAACAACAACAAATTGGAAGCACTTAAGCAATCAATGCAAGGCAAGGAAGCAAACCAACTAATGGAGCGGGCAAATCGAGTACTGGACGGACGAAAAGTTGCTGTTGCCGCTGCACGACAGCGATAGGTGTGGTTGCGGGTGTGGCGGAGGGGCAGCAGCGGCAAACCACTTACTTACCTTCTCACTGGACTGGCGATGACAAGTGGTGTGGCCACGCCCAGTGGCTTAATTCGTTGTTGCATGGTTGGTGTAGCCGTTGTGGCGCCACCACGCTGTCCTTGTGCTACTGATATGCCCTGCGGCGGACCATTGACGACATAACTACCACCAGTACCACCACCAACGCCGCCTGGATGATCCGGCGATAGTGCATCGCTCGTATAGACGCGCTGCGGATCCAGGCCCCTAAACAAGACAACATGTAAATTGTTTATGAAAGAATCGATCAGTCGCTACTCACCTGGTTCGCGCATGCGGACTGTGACGTGGATGATACATGCGAATGTGGCGCGGTGAATCTCCGCCACCGCCACCGCCACCGCCGCCGCCGCCGCCTTGTGATGAATTGTTGGCAATGCCAGCGCCGCTGGCAATGTTGCCATTGTTCATGTTGCTCATATTAATGCCCGGCGCTGTGTCGGCCACCTGGGGCAGGTAGAAATTGGTCGAGTTGTGGCGCTGCAGCGGCGGCGTCGGCTCGCAGTCTTGACTCTGTGAGGCAGGCGGCGGCTCAAGATCCGTATCGGAACACTCGCGTCCCGGCGACAACTGTGAATATGTGTTGTGGAGATGGTTCGAAAGAAAAGAACAAATATTTCTGCATTAGTCATCACAAGTTCGCTGCACAGTGCAAATTGTGCTCAACACAGAAAAAAAAATACCTTAAACCTACATAAAACGAGTAGTTGCGATTGATCGATTTTGGAATGCACTTGAAACCAAATGAAAACGAAACTTTGTGTGTGGTTTATGTTTTTTTTTTTTTTAATTTATTTATTTTTTTTTTTTTTTTTTTGCACAAATGAGTTTTGGGGATGCCAAATGTGGATTGCTTTATATCGAATATTGGCTAGAAAAGAACGATGCTACTAAACATCTCCTGTATACATATAACGCACAGTGTGTAAGATATCCGCAATTCAAGTTGAGAGATTTTTAATTTTGGGTTTTACAAGACAATCATGTAATAAATTGGGAAAATTACTGTAAAAAGTATTCAATAGGTCAAAGCTACAAATTTTCGAACGAAAGTTGAACAAATTCAGCAAATATACTGAGCAATCAGGAAAGACACAGAAAGATCGAAAGAGACAGACAGATCGAGAGAAAGATATATATACATATATGTGTATATATATATGTATATGTAGATAGAGAAGTTTATTGAGTTTTAAAAAGATACATATTTAAATGTATATAAAGTATTTGGAGAGTGTTCCACAAGGATTTCGGATATGAATATTAAATTTTTGGTGAGGGGAGGAAGCAGTAGTCATGTGACAAAATTCAAGTCAATCACTTTTCAATCAAACAATATGTATAAATCAGTAAATAATTAAATAATAAAAGTACATATACATATACGTACATATATATATATATATATATATATATATATATATATATATATATATATATATATATATATATGTATATATATTTATACACGTATCGTATTTTTTAAATTATTTTATTTGTTCCTTTTTTTTTTTTTTTACCTTTTTCGGTGCTTGCAGAAAGTGTAGAGTTTTGTTTTGACCAATTAATTTCATATGTTTCTAAGTACGCTACTGACTATATTGAAAACAATTGCACAACAGTCTGCGGGTAAATGTACAGCACAAGTCCAGACAAACAAGCCGATTAATTAAAATATGTATATAGGCGGCACCAGAGCAGAGCAGCTTATGCAAAAGCCTTCAAATTGCAACACAACAAACTAACTAAAGAACTTAAGAATTCAGCATGCATGAAAAACAAAAATAAAACGCAAAGAAGAAATGAAACGAAATCAAGCTATAAACTATAAACTATAAACGTGGCCATTACGCACCTACACAGATGGTAAGGTAAGAAAGTAAGCATTTGCTAAGGACAGCGCATCAAGAAAAACTAAAAAGAAAAGTCATTAAATAAATGAAAGTATTCTTTGGTTGTCCAAAGGTTTAATACTCTGTTGATCAGAGGGTGGTCAACGGAAGTGAATCAATATGTATAATTAGTAGACGACTAGCAAATACGATGTCCCATTGACTAGATATTGCCAAATTATTATACACTTAAGAAAAAAATACAGACATTTAAGGGAAACATTTGCTTGAACACATTTTGTGTTTCACTAGGCAATTGATTAACTATTTGCATAAATCTAAAAAATTGTGTTATTTATATATTAATATATATATATATATATATATATATATATATAATAAGTTCTGATTGAAATAATGCCAGTATATATGTTTGTATATTATATTTTTCTTATATATATTATTTTTATGGCAACTATCACATATCAAGTCTGTCTTGTAATCAGACAGTATTCTGTAGTTTATGTTTATAGCTAACATTGACCTAGAGTTTGTCAGTAATTAATTCAAAGACTAATAAGATCGCTCATAGGAAACACTTATGTATATAATATAAGAGCAACAACCTAAACACATATTCTACTTGCTATCCCTCAAAGCAAACGACGTGTCAAAGGTACAAACACTCTACGCAAGTGCATACAGGATAATACCAAGCTTTAAATAAACAATAAATAGAAGAGTGGGAAAGAGATAGCATTGTAACGCCAAATAGATGGAGATAATAGAAGTGAATGTGCATAAGTCCTGCTTTTTAAACTGTGCGATTAATTGATTGATTGATTGATTGTGTGTGTGGTGTGTGTGTGTGTGTGGTGTGTGTAAACTGTTCAATCGGATATTTGAGTATCTGATAAGTGTGAAATGAATCTAGGACCGAAGTGAACTCAGGTCTTGGAAATTGATTTTTTTTTTTTATTTATTTTTTTTAATACAAAGTGGAATTAAAATGTTTCAGGTTTGTTCTTGTTCTTGCTGCTGTTTTTACATGTAACCATTACGAGGACAACAAACAGGGCTAACAAACTGTGCGTTAAATATACAGTTCTGGGGGAGTGGACCTCATGTGATTAACTGATTAACTTGTTAATGCTAGTTAGCTAGTGATTGAAGCAAAAGCATTTGGCAGCGCACAAATTCAAATGCGTATATTAAACAGAAGAATGTTAATCAGCAAATGTGGGCTTTGGGATTGTTGACAAACAGTTTCAAAATACAATTGATTAGTTAAAAATTCAGTTGGAGCATAAAAACAATAACACAAAAAGGAAACAAAAAATAAATAATAAAAAAAAAAAACTAAATTAAACACAACCAATTGAATGACAATCACAATTACAATTATTTAGTAAGCGAATACAAATAGCAACAAGTAGCGACAAACGAAGAGTTGTTAATTGCAGTCGCCACATTACAGATAAAGTAATATATTGTAACAAGAAGATAGATAGAGCACACAAAATATATATATACATAGATACAGAGGCAGAGACAGATACAGATACAGTTACAGTTACAGATACAGATACATGGTTATAGTAGTATAGATTGGTTATAGAGATTATATTCGTTTTGCATAGCAGTTTCTGCAATGTTTCGTTTTGGTTTTGCAAAATGTTACCCACCTTACTATAAAGCGTTGTGCTGCCCGACCGCTGATTATAACCATTGCCCTCGGCCATATAAGTCTTTACCTGAATTCCACGCTTCTCCCGACTCGACTCGTAGTAGGAGCGGGGTGAATATTGTACCGAGGTGCCGCGCATTCCACTCCCAACGCCAACGCCGCTGCCGGTGCTGCCATTGCCACCGGCTCCGGCTCCGGTTCCGGTACCGCTACCGGCATTGGTCTGTTGGTTGGTCCGATCGTTGCATATGGTGCTTATGGCTTGATTTTGCGTCTGCGACCGTCGTGACGCATACTTCTTCGGCTTCAGCAGGCTGTTCATGCAGTACACAGTGTAATAAAAAAAAAAACAAAAAAGGGCATTAGCATATCGATATCGATATCGAAGTCAAATCGAAGCTGTTCGATCGTTCGTTTGCTTACCTGGGATACTGTGGCCCGAACTGCGTGTAGCAGCAGTTGTGCCAACAGCCGCGCGAGAACGGATTGTAGCCACCCTTAAACTTGCCAGTCACCTGTTCGTTGGTGGTCCGACCACGCGACACCAGCACCATGTGGAAGCCTGTCAGACCGAATATCGGTATTGCCAGCACGGTGACCAGGCCCATCAGTATCATACTATTTGAATAACAGTTAAGCTAAACCAATGTGGTGAACGAGACGAACGAATTGTAGCTGCAACTTAACCCAGATATTGTATGTGCAACCTTTACAGATATTTCAGATTTTAAACTCCCCGATTGAATGTAGAAGCTTACACATATATTTGTAGCTAAGGGCAATTACTATCTTACAAGATAGACTTAAGTTTTTTTTTAAATGTATTTGTAGCTGAACTTCTATGTTATTTTATATATTTTATATTATTCGGATATGTGTTAGGTCTGAAAGGAAATGTCCGCCTATCCGTCTGTGTTAGTCTCATCAGTGTTTATTCCCATTTTCTGCATAACTTGGACTCAGTCAGCTCTAAAGCTATCTGGCTTAAACATGGCCTATAATCGGCTTTTTGTTATGCTTAGGACTCGACATCTGAACAATCGGCACAAAGATGGGGAGATCGAGCTAGTCATAGACATTCATTACTGAGTTCACAGCCAGTCGTGAAACAGAAAACATAAATAAAATAAGCTTAAAACGTACGTAAAAATAAATACATAATAATGTTTCGAGCTCCAGACTAAAATTTCAAATTTCAGCAGAATAACTTCGGTCTACAAGGACATAAGATAATCGTTCTGTCTTTTTTTTACAGTATATACGTACAAAGTTCTCCCTTGCAACAGGCTGTTTGAAAGCTCAACACATTGT
Source organism: Drosophila anomalipes (assembly GCA_035041615.1). Taxonomy (NCBI): domain Eukaryota; kingdom Metazoa; phylum Arthropoda; class Insecta; order Diptera; family Drosophilidae; genus Drosophila; species Drosophila anomalipes. The sequence continues at coordinate 4,708,036 of JAWNKZ010000254.1, forward strand.
TGAACTTAATAAATTCGTCTTAATAATTATCATCTACAGACTATTGAAATTGAAAAAATCATATTTTAGGGCCATCCCACTACAAATATAAACTGCGATTTGTAATTATTGAACAATTTTTGGCTACATAATTCTTTTTCATCTTCAGTTTGAATCTGATTCAAAGGATGGGGGGGTTGGTTTGATTTGCAGGCTTCAATATTAGTTAAAGAATAATATTGGTATTCGGTTTAGTTGTTTCAAAAAGGATACGCGACAATTGGTGCCGTCTGTTTGATGTTGGGCATGATTTTGAGCACGTAGAATAGACATAGTGAAAATATGCTCAGCATATGGATGGAGAGTGAGACGAGGAAAAAGAAGAAGAACCTATAATTGCGCCTGCCAATGCAATTGTTCACCCAGGGACAGTGATGATCGAATGTCTGCAAATATATAGAGAAAGAGAGATTAACATATAGATTAAATTCGATCAGTTCATATAACTTTAGATGAATTCGTACCTCTATGCAGTGATTGCATACGGAGCAATGGGAGCAGCGGGGAGGTCGATAGAACTTGCAGGTGACGCACCATTTCATTTTGACGGTAATGCCGTTTATCTCGGCATTCTTGTAGAGCGGTGCACGGAACTCCTCCTCGCAGTCTTCGTCGGGCGATGCTAGAATTCAGTCAAATTTAGGCTGTGCGAGAGACGCTGGGCACCGTTTAGCCCGCTACATACCTTTGGGTATAATGCCCGGATCCATAAACGTCGCCAGTGTGAAATTGGCCAACACAAAGAACGTGATGACGCCCTGATAAGCCAGCACCCATGGATGGCTCTTCACATAGTATTGGCAGCTGCAAAAATAGAGGCAAACGGAAGCATACACATATATATATATATATATTATTCGCTGAAGAACACACAGCATTAATTGTTCAAATACAAATACAAGTTATGCATAAATAATAAGCATCTCTCTACTTGAGTCCGAATATGTTCGCTTATATGAACGCCTTGAGCTACAGACAACAAAAAAAAAAACCAACATCGGAAAACTATGAAAAAAGATGCTAAATCCCTATATATATATACAACAAAAAAAAACAATGCAATTATTTCAGCATGATAAATATCTATAAAAAGCTTATTCCATTTCAATTTAAACTTCCCAATCGACACAATTCGCCGATTTCTACTATGATTGCAATATATACTTGACGTGCTGGGAGTGATTTAATTATGAATAGATTTTAGTTAGGCAGCGGATATTAAATAGCTGGTTATTTCGGCTACAACGCTCGGACTTATTAATAACAATTTGTCAAAATTCCGATATGAGCCGCCACCAGCAATACACATTATGCTGGCCACTAATCAGCGAACAGCAATCCGCATCGTTAAAGCCAAAAGCTGTTCTGCAGTCACATTGCAAAACACCACCTACCGCCACCCAACTCAAGCCCATCCCTATTTCCAATATCCTACAATCACTTTAGAGTCCACTGAACTGGAACTGTTTGTCGAGCCGAGCTGAGCCTCAATTCACACACACACACACACACACACACACACACACACACACACACTTATGCCCTGGGTAGGTGTTCATATCATAAATAAACAACCCCCTGCTTTGTAACCGGCCCTAATATGTTTAACATAAGCCGAAAACAGCAGACACATTCTATTTTGCATTGGATCTGCAATAAATGTATTATTATTAATACTATTTGGCCAATGTTCACTGAGAATCAGTGCAATTTTAATTTGAAACTAAATTAAATTAATTAAATAGCATTCAGTTAATTGACAAAGCAGAAATATCGCATCGAGTTCAATGTATAATCAATAATTCATAAGACAGCAATGCTTAAAAGCCTTTTAATAAATCGCAATCATTGCTTTTAACACTTAATGAAATGTGTCAAAACTTTAAATGCCAATTGTAGCATTTCCGCAAATGAACAAAACAGAAATGTCGCTCATTGAGCATTCATAAGAAAGCCATGATTAAATCACATTTATAAATACTTTTAATGCATACATTATCGACTTTATAAATGTCAACAAGAAACGAATATTTTATGCCTTTCAGGAATAACTTTTAAGTGCGATTCTTTCGCTTTGTTTAGCGCTGCTGAGTTCTGCTTTTAATAATGCAATGCAAATTAAAAATGCCAGTATCATGGCTCTGCTGCTGCTGCTGATGATGCTCCTGCTTCACCTGCTCGTTGCACGTTGCACGTTGCACGTCTTTCTTGAAGGTCCTTGTGCGACCTTCGGCAACTGCTAACTGGCAGCTTGCTGGTATTGTGAGTGCATTTTCAATTTATTCTCATTTAATTAAAATTGACCGGTGAGAAGCTGCTTCTGCCACTACAGTTCGTTCTAACAATAAACTTCCTGTCACTAGATATCTCTCTCTCTCTCCCCCTCTCTCTCTCATTTTAAGTTCAACTTTTTTTGAAAAGTTGTAAAAGTTAGGGAAAGTGTGTGGGAAAACTGCTAAATGTTTAATTGTTATTCTAGATGGATTTTCCAAGGATTTTTGGTTAATTAACTACGTAAAACAAGTGAGGAAAGAAACCCTCTTGACTCGGATAAATCCTAATCAGTTATTTAATTGTTTTGCTCAACTTGAAAAAAGGAGAAGAGCATTTAATGCTCGAATAAAATCAAGCAACAAACTTTTCATTTGCGAACATGCACAGTTTTAATTTAGAACAATTATACGACTTAGCGACTCGACTGTGGTCCAAATCCAAATCCAGGCCAGAATATGCTGGCACACGTAAAAAGCAATCCGCTGGGGACGGCTGGAGCAGCAGCAAGAGGCTTAGTCGTAGCTTTTGCAAATATGAGATATGAACCCTATTCTGAAATGGAGCAGTAGACCGACAAAGATGGAGAGAGAGAGAGTGAGAGAGAGAGAGAGAGAGAGATAGAGAGAGAGAGAGAGAGAGGAGAGATGGAGAGGGCTAGAGAGAGGAGAGGAGACACATGGACATGAAATTGGTTGCTGACTGTGTTTGCTCAAGGATTTCATTTTGCTTGCGTTTGCACACGTTTTACACAGTGTAAGTGTAACAAACAAACACAGTAAAAAATCGCACTAAATTTTAGTAAGTCGCCATACTTTTGGCGTAAAGTAAATTTCTAACATTTATAGTTGTGGCTTTCTTAAATCCACGGTATGCATGTCTAAATTCCATTATGAATTTTTCTAAATATTTGAAAAAATATGTCTTATTTCCATCACGATTATGTTCTATGTATTAATTAATGTATTAGATTTTTGTTGAACTCGAGCCAGTTTCAATTTCATTACTAGTTTCAGAATTCTTGAAAGGATTTTTTCTAAAATTCATGGTTTGCATTTCTACCTTTTGGAAATGCATTTCTTAATAATAATAGAAAATATTTCTAAAAAGTAGAAAAAATCGCCATTTTTTTAGTATTGTCGATTTATTTTTTAATTTTTTTTATTGTTTTTTTTTTTTAAGTGTGTGTACTCCATGTACTGGAGTTAAAACACGGAAAAGGAAGAGGCTTGTGCTCACAGATTTACGCCCACAGCTCTTAGCGGTAGCAATAAAAACAACAACAACAACAGCAAGAAATGAGCAAGCAGACAACATAAGAAACATGACAGGAACACAACAGAAATCAATTAGTGTTGGCCATCAAACCAAATCAATTTGCCAGCAAACTTGTCAACAACAACGGCAACAGCAGCAGCGACAGAAGCAGCCAACACTTCAATAATCCATTTATAGAAACCCAACTCAAATTGCACGCAATGTATCAAGAGAACGAGACCGAGACAGTGAAATATATATAAAAGCGTTGAATTGAAAGTGTATTATTAAAGTGTATTTATAACTTACAAGTAGCAGAAACTTGACTTTTTACCAAAAGTTATGTTTTTACAAAATTAAATGCAGACATTAAAATTACATTTGCTTAACAAAAAATCGTTTGAATTTTGAAAAATGCACGATAATCGATAATTTAGCTTAAGGTGAATGACTTAGGACTGGAACTAAAACATGCTTTTCGATAAGATGTTGTTTTATAACATAATTGTAGTATTAATCTTTATAAAATACTGCTTGTGACAAAATGGGTTCACTTTAAGCAAACCTGAAAGCCAATCGAGCATATATTCTTCTCCTAAACAAGAAAACATCTTAAATGCATTTTTACATAGATCTGAGTTTGAAGTTTCTCCAATAGAATTCCACATGAAAAGAAGCTTCAGTCAAAATTTTAACTGACTAAGTCCATATTAACCCATAGATGTAAATAACATTTGATGATAGTAATAAGTCTCAGGTTTGAAACAGCGTTTAATATTCATAATTATTTCGATGCTGACAATTGATGTTAATCAATTATTGAAAATACAATTCAGACCAAATATAAACCCAAGTCAGTCAAAATGAGGGCAACATTTCATTTAGTTTATAAACAGCATACATAAAAAAAAGACTTCAAAGAGTGTGACTTGTGACAGACTGAAAATGGATGCTCTCTCGCTAGGATATAATCGATGCCACTTCTTTGCGTCCACTTTTCATCTTGAACATGACTTTTGACACACACACACACACACAGGCACACAACACATACACACACACCCCTCCCTCCACAGTGGGTGGCAGGCAAGTCAAAGTGAATTGTGTAAACGGAAAACTGAGAGGCTTTGGTAAGAGCATTTCCGGTGCATTTAGGTGAACGTAGAGCAGCGTCCAGGAAATTGAATTCTCGTGTAATGCGAGACATGAAGCATTGACAGGCAGACAGAGAGACAGACAGCAAAATAGCAGCAGAGAGCCTTGTCAGCAGCAGTCTCCTCTTTGCGACAATGCGATGTCCGCAATGTGTGCTGCTTGTTAACATAGTAATCACAGTCACTGTTGCCCTATGCCCCATTTACCCCCCACTTGTCACAAAACAATCATTTCAAGCGCCAGTTTACGACAAGCTCTCAAATTGAAATGTGTAATTAATTGCAGCGGAGGAGTACTGGGATGATGGTAGTCGAAAGTTCAAAAGCCCGCACATCCGCACACACTTCATAAACAATCAACAGTTGGAGGTTGCTTGAGGTTGAGTTATATAGAAAATGATGACGTTATGTTTCTGTATCTGTATCGTTGTTTATGTATTAATGCTTTTCTTGTCACTCGATCTTGCAGATAGTGTGTGCGTGTGTGCAATTACTTGTGTGTGTGTGTGCGACTTATTGTGGGGCAGCAAAAACCTCGCCTATCTTGGCTGAATCTATTTCCATACTTAACTTATTTATGTATATGCTTATTTATTTATTTCTTTATGTGGGCATAAAAACGTAAAAATAACAAAAATAAAAAAATAGATTTGATTAAATTTAATTTAAAATAAAATTTAATATTACATTTAAGTACAAAAAATAAGAGAGATTTATAAGATATCATTTTATTATTATTTTTAATTTTAATCAGTTTTGCATTGTTTTAGAATTATTTTGTCTTACTCATTAATGCCAACTAACTTACAAATATACTTGAAATAGTTAGGATAAAAACAACTATTCCCATTTTGGTTCGTGCCAAATATCGATTAGCTCTTTACGCTTTTTTTTTTTTTGTATGCCATGCAAAGATAATTACGTTTGGAACACTTTTGAGTGCTGTTGTTTTAGAGCAGCGCAAAAACGGAAACGTTGTAAGACATAAATCCGTCGTTGATATTATTTGATTTTTTTGTGACATGTGTATTACAAGTACTTTTGGTTGGTTATCCATCACCATACACATACATAAACAACAACGAATACAAAAATATCATCCACTTTCGCAGCATGGCCGAGCATTATTATATATTATACATTTGGGCATTAGTCATCAATATCAACATCATCGTCATCGTCAAAATCATCATCATCCAGCTAGCAACAGAGACAATGGGTCAGAGAGCTGTAGCGAGGAGGCATCTTTATCTTTAGAGGGCGGCGGCTATAATCAAAATCGAAATGAAATTCGTTCACCTTACCAGCGCCATAGCCTTTTACTGTTTTTTTTTCTTTTTTTTTTTTGTGGCCTTCAGAAATTTGTTAATTATTGCACGATAAGCGCCGTTTATTGGCTAACCGAATTATTAATCAGCGCCAGAAACAGCTGCAGCTGATTGTAAGGGGCTCCCAATTTTTTTTATTCTTTTTTTCTATTGTTTTTTTGTAAAGGTTAACATTTTTATTCAAATTATTGCGAATTATTTGGCAATTCATGCTCTGATCATAAATGAAAATGTACTCGAATTATATAATTAAAACGTGATGACAGCTAAACTAAATATGATCAATATGATATTTTTAACAAGCACTTTCAATCACTCTTCGCATATATCCAAATAGTTAAGAATCACATACGAAGCAGTATCTAGGGTTGCCACACTATGTATTCGAGTATGGCATTCTCTTGATTGATAAACATTTATGCAGAATGTGCGTATAAGTTTGGAGGTAATTTCGGACAGGTGTAAATATATAATTAGCGGCCCCCGGCTGGGCATTTATTTCCCAATTACCAAAATCATATATTTTAAGAAAACACACACTGAAAACACTCGGCGAAGAAATTCTTGAAGGGAAACAGCAAGGGGCAGCAGATGGCGTGACTCAGTTTTTCTTACTAATGATTATGATAATCATTTATTATTGTCATCATGATGATGTTCTAAGGGACAAAGTAAAGTGTCCTCCATTAGTTGTTGTCATGTGCCATATCAACTCAAATATTTATTTATACGACCCACAGAAAAACCACCTCATAAGTGTGCTCTCAAGCCAATGCCCATACAAGGTCACCCAGCTTTGTGTGGGCTCCTCGTTTATTGGCACTTTGTCGGCGATGAATTATCCCAAATTATATAAAGAACAGAACAAACTTTACAATTTACACAACCCCATGGTGCACGTGCCGTTAAAAGTGGCCTGCTACAGTTTATATAGATGTATTAGGTCCAATTTAAAAATACACCTCGACAGACAACTTTGACTGTTGCGTACAATAAATTATGGAACGAAAACTTTGCGTGTACTCAAGTGAGAGGCCTTAGTTTGCCCGAGCAGAGCACTAAAAGGCCATATTTCCATTGATTTGGTTTTTGTGGATGGTCGGTTGACTTTTAACATATAAAATTAACTTGATTTTCATATGTATATATATATATATATTCAAGCTGATACGGTGTAATCTCTATGTATATATGTACTACAGCTTATGTGTACTTTAGTACCTTAGTTAGACAGACACGTATATTGATGTTGATTAAGATAGTTTAGAGAAAAATGCTTCTCTTTATTTAATTACATCCCATATAATATTTATATCTTAAGTCGGTTTCTATAATATGTTACATACATGTAAAGTAAATAGTATAAAACGTTTTAGTTCTTTATATAACCACTTAAATTCTTCTTAAATTTAAAGTTTAGATGATATATGGATTGATTTAATAACTCGAACTTTTCTATAATCCGTTTATTGACAAAATATGAATGTCTGATTTCTTGACAAGTTTACAATGTCAAATTTAGTTATGATTAGATGTGTGTGTGTGTGTGTGTAAATTGAGCATAAAAAAGAGTTCTTTGTTGATTAACCAACCATACCCAGAGCCGCCACAGCAATGTGCCTAACAAACAACTACAGACAACAAATAAATAGCAAACATCTTTCCTTCCAGCCACATCTAGCCTAAATTTATTTTCATGTTTATTTCGATTGCGTCAGTGTTGAACAACTCTGTCAGTCCACTTGTCTGTTTGTATATGTATGCATGTATGTATGTATATATATATATATATGTATATATATACACATATATATGCGTGTGCTTGGGTTACAGGTCCAATGCCACAAGTAGGAATGCGCACGATACAGCAGATACAGCAGATACACACATCGCATTTTTTTTACATATTTTTGATTGATTTTGAGAGAGAACATAAAAGTTATGCAAATTGATGCATGAACCTAGTCTGCATATTGTTTAAGCGACTATCTGCATATCTAGGTGCTGACATTAGCTGTTTATGCTAAAGCAGATCATTCAAATCATTGGCAAATTAGAAGGCTTTAGTAATTCTTAGTCTTATTTTAGTCAATATTTAACTATCGAACAATATTCATATCCATTCATTATTGACAGAGTTAAGATTGTTCTTCATTAAAGTTAAATATATATATATATATATATATATATATATATATATATAGCAGAAAGGTAAAAATTAAATATACAGTCTGTTCAAGCTTCCCAGAACAGATTTAACTTCGTCTCAGTGAAAAGCTATAGAAACATTTGTCTAATTTGTACAAATAAAGTTTCGATAATTTATCACCGTACATTAGGGAAAACGTGTCCAAAAACTGTAAAGCTAAAAGCAAACGACAGTGTTAGAGTAGCACTTTTTTTTCTTACACATTTCGTTCGCCTGGCTTCTTAATGTGTTATGACAGCCGGCGAAATTAATTTTGTCCCCGCTTTGAATTTCGGATGAGTGACTCGGAGAGCACTGTGACGTGCTCTGGGGCGTATGCGTAATATGCGTATGTGTATGTGTATGTGTATCTGTATGCGTATGTGTATTTTGTATATTTGTGTATGTTAGTTTATCGCTAAAAATAATCTCGCTCAATGTTGCCGAGCGTCGAGACATGAAACACAGTTTTCCATTTCCATTTCCAATTCCATTTGCTCTTGCTCTTGCCAAACTGACGAACAACGTAAAGCCGTCGTGGCAGGGGGAGGTTGGAGGGACCCTCACCACAAACCCAACCCCCTAATCGGGGGACAGCAAGTGCCCCCTCTCTCACTGGCCTGGCCTCCGAGACGACTTTGCATTGTGCCGCCGTCTGGCGACGTTTTTTCTTTCCATTTCTTTTGCATTTGCCGCGTAGATTTAGTGCTAATTAAAATCTCTAATTATTTAGTATGAGAAGATGTAGAAGTAGTAGAAGAAGAAGAAGTAGAGCAGCCAGCGACAACGACAACAGGAAGTCGTTTATCTTCTTCTTCTTCTTAAAAAAAAAAAAAACAAACAAAAAAAAACTTAAAAGTTTAGAGATAGTTTTAACATTTTGTATGTTTAGACAACACGGCGATATATATTGTCAGGTTTGTCAAAGAGAGATGCAGATGATTTCTCCAGTTAAGCAACAGTTAACAAAAAAAAAAAACCAGTTAATGAAGTCTAAAATAATTGCACTTGTGTTTCTCACTGAAAATCTTAACATGAGACAAAACAAGTTAAGCCATTAAAATTATTGTCGAAATTTTAAGTGAATTGTGTTCAACTGGGCCATGATTGCAGTTTGAAATTGCCTTTGAAATACAAATCCTTTGTTTGCATATGCATATAAATATCACAATGCAGTTCTGAATTACAGTTGCAATTGTATACGCACAAATTGAAAGCATGCAACAGCGATTAAAGTGCGAAAATCGGTACAAACAGATGCCTGACATGCCAAACTGACCAGCAGCAATTGCTAAATTCAAATTCAAGGCAAAAATTCAAATCGAAACCTGGCATGACATAATTCCGAGAATCACTGAGCCCCTCTTTGGTCTTGTTGCTACCCGCCAGCGACGTCACTGGCATTGGTAAAGAAACAACAACAACAACAACAACAAAAAGAACAATAACAACGTTAAACAATAGCAACAAGAATGTCAACGTCGTAATCGCTATTTGAGTAAACGGCGGCAGTGATGCGAATGTTAATTGGCATCGAAATTGTAGGTGGCTGGTTGCCGCTGAGCAATTTCAATTCAACTAATCTTCAAATTAACCAAATCATTCAGTCGTTCATGAGGTGTGTATTACCGATAGACTCATCCTAATTAACCTTCCCTCTTTAGCTAATCGTTGTGTTATGCTAGGTGTTATGTTTCTAGTTAGATTACTAAATAGTGAAATCAATTCCGTTGTGTTGATGAGCCAAATTAATTTTTCTGTTGCCTCTAGACCGTCTCTTCTTCTTCTTTCCACATTCTATTAATTGCTTTGCAACTTCTTCATTTTATCAATTCAGAGTCCTTTGTTTCTATCAACAAGAACTCAGTTTTAAATGTCTTGTCTCGTGAATAACATTTTCGCATCCATTTTTGGTTGCGCTTAACTAATTCGTATTACCTAGTTTTTTGTTGGTCTGAATTGGGTTTTTCTGGGTTTTACCCAAATCATGCAATGAAAATACCTCCAGAAATTTTTTTAAATAAATAAGTCCCATTCAAGGCATTCTTCAGTAGTTTACACCAAATTCTGGGGATAGGCAATTATTCATTATTATTGCAATTTACGCATAGAATATTTGCTATAGGTTTAGAGATCAACTTGCAAAACTTGGTATAATCAAGGCGGCGTTTGCCGATTGAGAAGAAATCCTAAAAGCAGCCGAAGTTGCTGTATCATTGGGAAACATGTCGTAAGTTCAGAACACATCGAAATTCTCAACCAGACAATTTTTCTTGTATATATACATACATCATTTTCTTTTTTAGAAACATGCGATTGAGAACGTGACTGAAATGGAAGTCGATTTCGGCTGCATCTACAAAACTGCAGAAATTTGCGAAATGCAACAGGAATTCTAATGCGATTAATTTTCAACTAAAATGGAAATGGGGCTTTTTATTAACATCTATCGCTTTGAAATATTTGTTTTTTTTTTTTGTTGTTTTTAATTGCTTAGGTATGAATGATGGTTATTTTGCTTCAATAATGCATTAACTACTAAAAAAAACCTTTTTATGACATAAGAGTTAAGATATATCAGTTATTAAAAATTATCGATGTCGTTTGAGCTTTGCGTTGCAGAAGATTTAATGTTTCAATGCTAGACTATTATATCCATTTTCTATATAGATTATATATTCATTTTTGATTTCCTTTTATTTGTTTTTGAGAGACGAATTTAATAAAAAATATTAAGATACAACAGAGACTCCTAATGAAATCGTGAAATATGAAGAAATGTTGGGCATTGTTGAATCTGGCTATTAATCATGCTTTTGGGATCTATACCAAAATCGAAAAATTATTGATTTTCAATCTCACTATTTTCGAGGATATATCCTCAAATCAAACAAGCTCATGCTAATTTTGGATTATATTCCATTTTAGGCTAATTGCAGGGTAGTTGCTCGATTGCCTTTTATTTATATATGTTATGCGTGCGTGTTTGTACTTTTTATGTTTTTGTTTATTTATTTTTTACTCATTTTCAGAGCTTTGTGTGCTGACATTGTTGTTGCTGTGGCTCGCGATGACCGGCGGATATTATCAACGCAATAGCAAGGGCAAAAAAAAAAAAAAAGCATTCACATGGCTTTTTTTTTTTATTATTATTATTATTATTATCAGCACAAGCAGCGAGCTCGCTGAACAATGCCAGCCAGCAATGATGCCGCATAGGCAGCGTCACACATTTATATTCATTAACAAGTTGACAAAACCCACGGAAAATGCCAGAAGGTGACTGTGGGAGAGAGGGGGGCTAAATAGAGCAACGAGGAGGAGGTGAAATAAATGTATTTGACAAACGAGTGCGATTATGTGCAAAATTAAAAAAGTAAATTTAAACTTTGAGTTACACCGTAATAAGAATAACTAACAATGGAGGAATTTAATACTTTAAAGAAATTGACCGAAACTAAATAAAATAATTGGACTTACTTTAATAAAATTAATAGATTAGATTTTGTGCTTGCTTTACTAGGAATTGATAAGAACTGGAATGATTCAAATGATTCATAGTGTTAACTGTTCAACTACTGTTCATACTGAACAATTGAATATTATACCTGTATATAAACAAATATTTTTATATATATGTATATAATGTATAAAAAATAACAAGCTAACCATTAAATGTCGTTGACTGAATCAGCCATTATTTAAGGTTATATGAAATATTGACAAATCGTATCAAATAACTGTATCATATCGCATATAGCTCACATAGCAACAACCGATCGACACACTATTCTTTGCCAAGATATTCGATTTAAGTTTGGCATATAAATGCCGTATGTCTGCTAATACTTTAAGCAATCATCATATAAAATAAAGGTAAACAAGTTTTTCCTTCTGTAATTAAGAAGTTCACATGTCGAATTTTTGTATGCATTTTGGTGTAACACCGATACAAGTTGTAGTTTCGATTGATCGAAAACACAACCTGCATATTATCTGTAGCTGCTGTCTTTTCTCATTGTCATTATTATTTTTTTTTGTGTACCTTGATGTGCTGCATGTGGGTGAACGTGAACAGGTGTAGCAACACACACACTCACACACATACAAATACACATAACAGCTACAAGTTTGGAATTCAATCAGAAACTTGGCATAGTCATAAAATAGCCCACAAATATAAGGAATAGAAACAGGTGGAAGTTTTCTATTCTCGATAGAGAGAGAGAGGGAGAGAGACAGAGCTAGAGCTCAACTAGCCTACACCCTGTTACCAGCTATTTAAATATAGCATATCGTTAACACAACCCCAACAAAAAACGTGCTCGCTTTCGTGCACTGTTTTTAGGTAAACTCATAGACGGAGATCTTGATGTCAACTTGGGTTTGACGCTTTTGGTCGAACACACTTTTTTCTCCTCTTTTCAATCCTTTTTACAGGGGGAATGAAGAGAAAAGCATAGTTACAATTGCAACAACAAACAGAGAGGTCAGGGAGTTGGAGTGGTATTCATGGAGCTGTTCTTTTCTTATTTCTGGAAACAAGATTCGTATCCGCCGTATGTAGGCGTATACACTCAGCGAAAATCTGCACCAAAACTGACTGTCATTCAGAATTTTCGGGATTGCAGAAAATATAATTCAATTTGGGATTTAATTTTCTGGTCTGCAACTTTAAAGTCCGGCGTGGATTTTGAAATAGTTTGTAATTAATTTAAGTTTGAAATTTCTTCTTTTCTCTTAGTGCGCTTTTACTGCTACGATATATACATATCTATAATAGATAATTTTGTTTTGTTTTTACATATGTTACATTATTGTGCGCTTGCTCGTCACCCGCCACTCCTCACCACACGCCTCACTGAAACCATACGCAAACTTTGTCCTAATATAATTAGTCGAAATGGTTTCGGCTGGGAGCACTTTAAGTACACACACACACACACACACAGGAGCCAAAACACTATTAGGTATTAGCAGTAAATAATTTGAACACCAATAATAAAATAAAAGCCATTAGAATATAAATAGCAACAACCACAATAGCGAAGCTAACAAAAAAAATCAAATAAAATCCTGGAAATACTTTCAACACAAATTACAGCATTTAATTGCAATTTTATATTAACAAATTCACAAACGATATTCCGATTTAAAATTGTTGATCAATTTAAATTTAAATTTGACAAATTAATTAGAGACAAATTGTATTACATTCCATTTCTGGCCATTTAATTTACCTGTCTACTAAGCTGACATCAAACAAAAGCAAACATCAAATAAGAGCACATAATTCATCTTAAACTCAGAAATGCCTCAACTGTCAGGCAGCTTAAAAATTCATTCCTATTTCTGAGTTTTAACGTTGGAACTTAACAAAACAATAGAAGTTTAAAAGTAGTATTTTAAAAGCTGAACAATGCGGGTATTCTATATATATATATATATTTCACATATATATGTTGTTATATATATTTATAGCCGTACAAACAGAAGCAAAACCGAGGTCCAATTAACTTGAGGGATAGATTCCGCACACACTTGCGTTTCACCCACATGCATGTGTATGTGTGTGTGTTTTTATGTGTGTGCACATGTATAATGTATAATTGACATATCAAGGTATATAAGTACTCGATTAGAAAGATATTTATTTAAAATTATGTTTTTTACTGCTACCTATCGTTAATCGATTTTAATCGATACTTTAAATAAACATAATATGCGTAATACATAAAAGGAATTAAATCTGTAACATTAATAAACATTTTTTAATTAATTTTTTTTTATATGAGGTTAAGGAAATAACAAATTTACGCATCGATTCAAGAACTTCTTGGAAGTCAGGTAGCGGGATTTGAGACCATTCCTTAACGATAACCTTTCATAGTTGTTCAACTGTCTCAAACTGTCGACCACCCGCATAAGCTCGACGCCATTTGGGTCTGCTTGATAATCCATAAAGTTCACCAAAACTTCGTCCAACAGCAGCCCAGAGCATGAGTGAACCTCCACTCAAGCTTCGAGAGGGGAAAAATGTCTCAGACTTCCTTAAATCGTGCCAGTATTTTTTATTTATTTTTTCTTATCAGAAAATACTATATTTTGCCCCTACTGGGTTCAGGACATGTGTTCTTTTGCAAAATTTAATCTGGCATTTGGTGCACTTTCGTTAAAGCCGGTTTTGGCTTCATTTTCTTGCAAACTAATCAATCACTTTTCGAACACGATATTTGGGTGATTGTAACCTTGAAACAAATAGAATTTTAGATACCGTGGCATTTTTATCCAGTCCAGTCCAGTCCGAAAGATTGCAGAATTTTGGCAGTGTGTTAATTGTTTGTTGGTTTTTTAGCGTTGTTGGACATAGATCTCTTTTCATTTTAATATGATATCAATTGCTGATGCCGATTGACCTAATTTAATTGATATTTGCCTATTGGTAATTCCAGTATCCTTGTAAGCAAGGACCTTAGCTATCTCCGGGTGTTTTTCCCATTTCAAATTTTTGTGTGCAACTAATCGGTTTCTACCTATAAAATATTAAATAAATATGTATACTTAAATATACCTTTCAAAGAAATTCCATATAACGCCATTCTTACGTTTCCGAAGGATAGAAAGTGACTGCTTTTAATCGAATTTCGCAGAGTGCATTATGCGAACGGAGATGCTTCCTTTTGTATATCGCATAAATTAGCACGAATAGAAATATATTCCATATTTTAAACAACAAAGATTTTGAAAATATTTTCGATATAAGTAACAAGAATTAATTTTGCATACATACAGAACTGGGACAGTTAAATATGTGTGAGTACAATAACTTATAAATAAAAGCGAAAGTCTCTGCTGCATAAAATTAAAAAAACTTTAATTTCTCTATAAATTCTGATTACAAAAGATAAGATTTGAATTTATTATATTATAACAATTCTCATTCTCATATTATATATTATTCTCAAGTTTTTGTCTTCCACATATCTTATTATTTTTTCCCACTTGTTTACGCATTATTTTGTTCACTTGAGTTCGAGAATTGTTCCAATTATAAAGTGAGAAATTCAGGTTCAAGGCGATCAGGTTTGTTTTCCTTTCGCTTCTTCGAGTTGTGGTCAACTTGGAATGGAATCAAATCAAACAGATAACAGCAAAATAAAACACTGCCAGAGTGTGTGTCTGTCTGTGTATGTGTATGTGTGTATGTACGGGGCAACTGGTGGAAAATGCGACACTTGCTTCTAAAATTTCAATGGTTGCCGGGTGACAAAGCCGCCGGAAAGGGATGGGCAGGTAAGTGGGTGGGTGACGGGGAGAGGGAGAAAGGGGAAGAGCGTGAGAGAGAGACAGAGAGAGAGAGAGAGAGCTGTTTTATGTTAACATTGTCGAGCGTTAAAGTGACGCAGTTGAATTGTACTTATTGCTGCTAACCGCTTTTTTTTATCGTTGGCCGCCAAATCTAACAAACCATTTTTGTATGTATGTGTTTAAGTGCGTGCGTGCGCGTGTGTGTGTGAATGTATGTGTTTACATGGCCAACAAATAGCACAAATGAGCAAACAAATATTTATAAATATTATTTACTGCTTTCCTGAACGATAGTTGCAATTTGTTTTCTAGTTAGTTCCAATTAAACAAAAACAGGAAATTCGAATGTTTTTTTCTTTCGATCACATCTCTATCAAATTGTACAGAACTGACAAACATTTAAAAATGCAATCAATTTTCTTAAATATTTTTGTTCAGCTAGTTTAAAAATAATGCATTTATAAAATATGTGTCAAATCAGTATTTTGACAAAGAAAAAAAAATTAATACATACTCTTATTTCATTTGGGAAAAACGTACCTTATTATCATTTTATATAATTTTTTCGTATGTTGTATTATTCTTGAATGTTCTTGGAACTAATTCAAAAACATTCAATTAAAATTATTGTCTTCGACAATTTTTGTAAAATCGAAAAGCAAAAAATATTAATTTTGTATAGTGTCACAAATATGTTTTTGGAATTCTCTTATTCTTCAATATAAATCAGTTTAAACTAAAAACTCACTTTAAATATGTGCATAAGCATTTATTTATTTTGAACTAACAACAAATCTAATTTTCTTGCTGTTAATTCAATTTCAGCTGAATGTGTTGTTTGACCATAGCTTTATTTTTTATGCACACACAACATATACACACATACACACACACGCACACACATGCATACACACATTTATTGTTGTGCATTTGTGTCGTTGAATATACTGTTGTTGTTGTTCTTCTTCTTCTTCTTATTGTTCTTGTTGTTTTTCGCTTTCATCGTCAATTCGCGTGCTTTGCGGTTTCGTTTTTGTTGATTTTCGTCAATTTTTCGGGGCGCGTCGTCACCGTTTCTGCCAAGTGAATGTGTGTGTGTGTGTGTGTGTAAGTGCGGGGGAAGGGGGCGGTGGGTTGATTCATATCGTGGCCTTATTTGTTTGTTGGGACAGAGGTCACACACACACACATACAACCTGTGGCATTAAGCTTACTTAGTACAACACTTTAAACTCCCTTCTCGAGCCCGTCTCATCTCCAGGCAACCAACAGCACGTGTAAAGCAGTCAAAGAGAGGATGGAGATAAATGATGATGAAGAAGAAGACTTCAAATACAAATACTCATATTACTGTACATAGGGGATATTCTATGAGGGAAATGTCAGCTTAAGCTGTTAAGCATCATCTGAGATTTTGATAGCCTTGTGGCGTGTATTTAAAACTAGTCTCCAATTTTTCGAGTTAACTTGATCAATCTTTGAACTTCTCAGTTGAGATCTTGAGCTTAATTAGTTTATTTATCATTTTCATTTCTTTACTTCTTTCGGAGCATTTTGGGCTCTAAAACTGATAAACAGAAGTTTAACAGAAGAAGCTAGAAATGTATGGTACATTTTTGTTATGTTGGTAAACTCAAATTATAAAAATCAACAAAAAACATATTTTCTAATTCAAAATAAATAATTTTAAATTTAATTAATTTTATTTTTGTTATGTGACAGACTGTTCGCAATAATACATATGCTCCACAGCCTTAATGTGACTATATTTTTTTTCTCTCCCTCTCTGGTCTTACAAGTCTACGAGCTGTATGGCAAGATAGATAGACAGACAGACGCCAAAAGCTTCGGTGATTCATTTAACAATAAAAAACAAACAACTGACAAGAACTGAGAACAAAGAACAAAGACCAATCGGAAGGTTAGGGTAACAAACGGTCGTCCTCTTGACAGTTACTTCCTTTGTTAGTTACCCAACCCCCACCCCACTCCACCACCTTTAACTTCCGATTTGTTTCTATTGCATTTGCAATTTAATGCAATTTTCTTGTCTTTTATCTCCCTCCTTCCTCTTGACGTCAGTTTTAATTATGTAAATGTGCATTATTGTATGTCTTACTCACATCCCACTACCACCCTCACCCGCTTTGATATATAAATGTCCTCAAGTTAATTTCATCACTTGCTCGAAGAAAGCAAAACTATTTTAATAGGGCTAAGGGGCTAGTACAAGCGGTAGATGGGCCATAAATGTCCTGGGGCAGCTCCGTTAAAATCTACGAATGAGCGGAAAGTAAATAACGAAAAGCAACCGACTGACTGACGAATGACGACAAATGACGAAGGAACAAAAAATATCAGATTTCGAAAACCGCCCGCACCGCCGAGAAGATACCCTTTGTATTGATATTGATTACATTTGGATAGATAAAATAGCAAAAAATATAAATAAAATCAACTATATAATATATTTCTTTTCGTATCTTCAATGCGTTAGACACTTGATGACAAAGCTGCAACATTGTTTTCGAGGGGTTCCATAGGATATGTACACATACATATCTACATGCATATATCCCAGGTCACACAGCATACATACATGTATGGCAAAAAATGGTAAATACTTACGGATAGAAGAAGAAGAGAAATGTGGTCAGTAGTAGCACAATCCATGCGAAAGTCGCCGGAATGTAACGGGTTTTCACATCGCATTTGGGCATTGTGTTGTTGTTGTTGTTTTTTTTGTTGTGTTTATGTTGTTGTTGTGTTTACTGCTGATGATGCGGCGACGTCAGTTGGCGTCTCCGTTTTGTTGTTGTTGTTGCTTATGATGATGATTGCTGTCGATGCAATAGTCGATATCTCGATGATGATAACGATGACGATAACGATAATCTAGTGATGCCGGATCGTGTGCAACTGCAAGTGCGACAGAGACAGAAAACAACATAAGAGACGGCGAGGCGACGCGTGAAATTTGATCGAGCGAGCGTTTGTTGTTGCTGTTGTTTCTGCCACAAGTTGATTTTCCAGCTCCAGCCTCTTCTTCCCACTGTGTTGTTGCTGCTGCTGCTTGCTGCGAATTATGTAGGTGATGTTATAAAAACATATCGTCACACACACTCACACACACACACACACACACACAGCTACCCACGCACACGGACACGCACACCCAGATAGAGATTGAGGCACACACACATGCACAGACAACAATGCGATTTTCGTTTTATCCAAATGAAAACTATTTGTATTGTTTTTTGCTCTTGCTGTTTGCTAACATTTTGTTTTTGTGTTGTTGTTGTTTCTGCTCTTTTTGTTGTTGTTGCTGCTATTGTTGTTACTGCTGTTGTTGTTGTTGCGGCTGTTGCAGTCTTCCCTTTTGTACTGTGTTTTCGTCGTGCTCCTGTTTTTTTTTTTAATTTTTTTTCTTCTTTTGTTTCTCTTGCCTGCTGTAAGTCGCCCTTCTCCTGTTATTCTTGCTTCCCACCTTGCGTTCTTTTTCTTTCGATTCGTCGTTTGCTTCTTTTTTCCCGAGTCGCTGCTGCTGTTGCTGCTTCTTATTCTGGCTTTTTAATGCTTTTTTCTTCTTTTTTTACACACACGCACGCTCGTTGTTGTTGTTGCCTGCAATTTTTTTGCGATATTCCTCCTCGAACCCGTCGTTCCGCTTCTCTCCTCTCTCTCACTCGCTCACTCTCTCCCCCACCACTCCACTCCTCTCCTCTACGAGCGACGTTGATGATGGCGTTGCCTGCAATTTCGTCCGCTGTCAACTTTCAATCGAAAGCCATAGCAGAGGGCAGAGCCGCATGCACAAACATCACTTAAATCAACGCGTTCACTTTACATTTGCACTTCATGGCATTTATGCACTGTTTGGTATATATGTATATGTATGTATTTACGTAAAAATAAATAAAAAAAATAACCACAACACCGCGCTGCGCATAATTTCCTCGCCCGTCGATTGTCGAAAAACTTTTGTTTCTGTAAACGCAATGTTAAGGCATGAGTTCCTCAACAGCATGTTAACAGAATTCCTTGGTCGTAATGTCTATCGATGATTTGAAAATTTTACAGCACTGTGACTAGTACGCGATAGTCGATAGCACTTTTTATTGGCAGTTCTGCGTGACATTTATATTTAAAATATGTTCTTAAATAAAAACGACTTATTTTATTTGATAATGATGATTTTCAATTGTGAAAAGTGGTAACATCCAAATATTAATTTATAAAAAAAATTTAAATTTAAAAGTATCGATTATAATACAAAATTTAGACATGAGATCGTGTGCTGACACGAGAATAAGGGTAGGTGCGAATATCGATACTGTATACATGCTGCTGATTAAATTTAAAGGGAATATATATCATATATGTACATATATACATTTTCTATTTATTACGATTCTATTATTACAAATATTTATTCGCCGTATTGAGACTCAAATTGCTTAAACTTAAAAATCAGTAATTTGATAATAAAAAATATAATAAAAAATGGTCGTGCTAATCGATGTTGCAGACGTCCAGAAGCTGGTTGCTTTTGCACTGCAAGTGGAGTTCGTTTCTAATTTGTACAGATTTTTGAATAAGAATGGTATTATTGTGCATTATTGTAGCTGACATTCAAATTTATTTGTATTTTATCACTACTTAAAGTTTAATTTTTGTTTGCTTTACGTTAAAAGCATGTAACGCCATGCCCCATTTCCTATCGGTTATCGATATCGAGGAGGTGGTGTGCCAACAGACTCTTTGTTAACCGATTGAAACTTTGGATTACATAATCTAAACGATATTTAACTTTGATATGACCGTTTGAAAGGGATGGATACCCAAATGTACCCAATAAAGGTAAGGTAATTTCCATTCAAATATATCGAAACGTCGATATACCGATATGAACTATGCAACGTTTTTCAACACTGGTCCACAAATGTATTTTCGCTTCTTGCTTTGATTGAGATTTGCAATAAAATTAGAGCGTTTCTCCAAAAAAACACTCGAGACAGAGGCTTAACGCACAACACACCACATCGCAACACAACACAATACATCAGGGCGAGGAGCAGTGGCTCAAAAAAGTTGCAGGAGCCCCGCACCCATCAAATCGTCAGCCGCATTGCCAGTTTTAGCCGCCTTGCAGACGCCATCGCCATCGGCACATTTTGAGGGAGACATGTCACGTAGTGTGCGTGCCGAGACACGAAGCCGGGCCAAGGATGATATCAAACGTGTTATGCAGGCCGTCGACAAGGTGCGACACTGGGAGAAGAAATGGGTGACCATCAGCGATACGACAATGAAGATCTACAAATGGGTGCCGATCTCCTCGAACAGCGAGAAGAAGTCAAAGCAGCTGCAGCTGAGCAACAAGATCAGTGACAAGGAGAACTCCCAAAAAGGCACGCCCACTCCGCCCCAAATAACGCCCAGCTATGCCGGTCTCACCGCCGACGATTCCAACACATGTGAGTCTTACTCTCTGTCTCAGCCTCAATATCAGTAAATAATCATGTGTTTCTCGCTTTTTGGCTGGCAGGTTTCTCCGTTGTTAGCGACAGTCAGGGCGCTGACTTTGTATCGAGCATGCCCTTCTCGGAGGACTCCAATTCGCAGGGTAGCGATGGGCCGGTAAAGCGCTTGAAGACGAGCGACTAGCCAGATTCACACCATATTTATCATCAGCTAAGCGACTGTGAGTGTGTGTGCGTGCGTGTGTGTGTGTGTCGATTTACATAAATAAATAATATATATATATTTTTTTTTTTTTAGAGATCTAAGCTAATTTGTTAATAAGTACGACGATAATCATCTGCCTCACCAAGACTTAAGCAATTCTCCTAAAGGTCTAAGCATAAGTAATTAAACACAAGTCTAAATACATTTAATTAGAATATACATACACACACACACACACACACACACCCGCACACACACACACTCTTATGCAATACTTCGCAATTTTGTTAAGCCTAATCTTTTTGTAAAACTGTACAACTTTTGTCGTCCCCATTTGTGAAAGTGTTGTCCCCCCAAATATATATATATATGTCTAGGTCCTAGCATTTAGCACAAATACTTATATATCAATTTATTTATTTGCACAAACAATAAAAACAAGAAAATAAATCTGAAAATGTTTATGTTTATGCTGAAAAGAAGATTCGCTTTCGTTTCTTTTGTTTCGTTTTGTTTTGTTTTTTTTTTTTTTTTTTATATTTTTTATTTTATGTTTTTTCTTTAGTTTTTCATTTTGTATAATAAAAAAAAATTAATTTCTTTCAACAAATAGTTTTTCATTCACTTGACATTAAATATACATACATTAACTCTCTCCACATCTTTTCACATTATCATTGTAGTATATATATATTTATATATATATATATATATATATATAGATATTTATTTATATAGATGTAAGGTTGCCAGCCAGGTTGTGTTCTAGGCTGGATGCCGTCAACTTGGTTGGAATACGTCGAACATACGAACGTACTTATTTAGTTCATCTTTCACTAAAATTTATGCTAAAAACACGCTTAACTGAAAGGAAGCACAGGTTTGCAAGAGTTACAAAACTTTCGATGACCAAAAAAAAAAAAAATAAACAAATGACAGAATCAATAAAAGGATTAAAAACATTAGTTTAAATATATAAAAAAATGTTACATGTTAATTACACACACAAACAAAGCTTCGCTTTTGTTTTACAAACAAACAAAATATATACGTATATATATATATAGATATATATATGGATATATATATATACATATATATATATATGTATAGATTTATGTATAATAGTACACATACATACATGTGTGCATATAATAATAAGTAAATTTAAATACCAAAATTTTAAAAAGAGGCTGACAAACTTGAACATGGCTCATGCACTATGGAATGTCTTGGAAATTTAATGCATATGTAAAACTTAACCACAGAGAAATGCAAAATGTAGCACAGACAAAAATTACTTTAAAATTTAATGTGTGTAATAAAATAAATAATTATATTAAACGCATTAATCTACATACGTCTCATTTGTTTAAACTTGTAAGCACAAAAGTGTTTTATCTTTCTTCTTTCGTCTTTCCACGTTTTTCTCTCTTTTGTTCATGTTTTTTTTTTTTTTTTTTTTAATTTGTTTACGTTCTTATATTTTGTTATTAAGCTTGTGTTTAGTTTTAATTTCTGTTCTTTTGTTGCGTAGTTTTTATTTTTTTTTTTTAAATTTTTTTTTTTTTTTGAAAAAATATAGAAATTCCGCTTGGATTGTTTCAAATTTGCTGTTGTTTTGTATTGCTGTTGTTGTGGTTTAGTTTTTGCTTTTTGTTTTGTTTCGTTTTTCGTTTTTCATTTTTATTTTTTATTTTTTTTGCGCTAAAAACAAGACGCCTAGCTTATAAATGATGTCTGTCTTTTTGAAAGTTTAAACAAATACAAATACATACATAGTATAATGATATCGTCGCGTTGGTTTTTGCCTTGTATACATAGACATTTAGATACATAAGTATATAGTTAATATTGTCATTTAGCGTTCAGAAAAATATACTCTATGCCTTTTTACAATTCACATTAATTTTTTTGTTTTAGTTTTTTTTCGTTTCCTTTTTCCTTCTGTTTTTGCAGTCAGGCGCAAAAATGGCTCTAAAAAAAAAAAACATTTTGGCTTTACAAAGTTTTCTTCTTTTTTTTTTGTTGTTGCTGTGTATGGGTGTGTGTGTGTGTGTGTGTGTGTCGAATGCGCGCCTCAAAATTGGACTCGAAAATGTTTTTTTTTTTGTGGCGCTTTCATTTAGAGATTCGCTGGCTTTTCAAAAGGCGCTCGTCTTCGGGGCGCTTCAGCTTAGAACCGAGTTGGCGCCGCCTAACTTAGTGTGCATACATATGCATATGTATGTGTATTTAGTATATGGTATATAGTGTATATATATATAAATTTATATATAGATTTATATAATAATAATTGCAACAGTTGATTTTTTTTTTCTTTTTTGTTTTTTGTTTGCTTTGTTCTTGTTTTTTCTTTTTTTGTTTGTTGTGTTAGTTTATCGGGGCGCTGCCATTTGCTCCCCTCATTCGTCTCCAAGGATATGTGTATGCGGGGGGTAGTGTAAAAGTGGGGGCGGGGGGGGGGGGGGTGGGGGGGTAAAGATTGGTTTCAGCGAGGGTGTATATATATTTATATATATATGTATATATATGTGTATAAACTCTAGACTTTAGTGGTTTGCCTTGTGGTGCCCTCGCTGCTGGCTGCATGCCAAGATTTGTGATGCTTGCTATGTTGTTGTTGTTGCTGCTGTTGTTGTTGCTGTTGTTGTTGTTCTTGTTGCTTATGTTGTTGATGTTGCTGGATGAGTCGATGCTATGTGTGCAGCGGATAACTATTTGGGCGTGTCTTCGATCGCTGCTGGCGTCGACAGCTTAGCGATCGCGATACCGCTGCCTGATAAGCTTGATATCAGCACTCTGACTTATCCTCCTCGACCAGATACTGTGTGTCCTTGCCGGTATCGGCCGATGGGTCCAGCTCCCTGGTGCGCAGCTGCAACTGCGGCGATGACTTGTGCGTAATGCTGCTGGGCGCTATTATGGCCGAGGCGGGCTCCGTGAATGACCCAGAATGGCCCATGGCCTTTGACTTGGACGGTTCCTGTGGCACATCGTAGATGCCTGTCCAGACACAGACAGAAACAGAGAGAGAGAGAGAGAGAGAATCCAGAGTTGAGATATATTTGCTTAATACAATTCTTATTTTGCCCATAAACCCTAATCATTAATATTTATTGATGCAAAAATCATAACATTAATGCATATGAAACCGAAATAAAACTAAAATAATAATTATTTTATTTAAATATGAAACTCAATGTCGATTATGACACCGTTTTTTCTTTTCTGTATAAATATCAATAAATCGAAAATCATTCTGGATACTCAAAGAATGTTGCAAATAGAAGCCAACTGATATAATTCAATATAAGTTGTTAATTTAACAAGCATATCAACAATTTATATAATTATGGCCATTATTTTAATGAGGAAAAAAGAAAACAAACTATAATAATAAGGAATATTGTGTGATTTTGTGACCTGAATCTGACAAGATGAAAATCATTAAATATTATTCCAAATAGAAGCCAACTGATGATTTTATCGATTAAATTAAAATTATTATGTACGGTTCCAGTTTCTTTTTATACTCTGATACCGAAGGTAAGCATTTGAGTGCTACGTACACTATGAGGCTAGCAAAACCATAAGATCGATAATCGCAAATCGATAAAAATCGATAACCACAAATCGATAAATCCACACATCTCCCACAATTTTGACACCAGTCACCAAATTTGGTTGGTAGGTTTTTGGCGATGTCCTTCAAAGGTCCAATATTTTCGACCACGCCCACTCTCGCGCCCAAGAAACGATAAAAGACCACATCTTCAGCAATTTAAGAGCTGTACTTGTGAAACTTGGAGGAAAGATTAGTAATTATCCACTTTCGCTCACTAAATTCTCAAAAGAGATTTAAGAGCTACAGTTACCAAACTTGGTTGGAAGATTACAAGAAAGCTTCAACATTTTCGTTGACCACGCCCACACCCGTCCCCAAAATTCACAAAAGCCTAAATCTATCGCAGTTTTAGGGGCAAACTTGGAGGAAAGATTACTAGGAACCTCCTTCAAAGATAGACATTTCTTGGCTACACCCACCCTTTGCTGTGACACCTGTTATCAGATGGTATAGCTTACTGACATGAGAGTATTTCACAGTCGGCTATGCCCGATTGCAATGTGCTCAATTATTTTTTTTTTGTTTTGTTTTGTCTTCCTGTTACTTACCCGAGCCATTGCTCATGCCCGGATCGGTGTTGGTGCCCGATTGTACAGCATCGTACATGGGATTGGCAAAGTCGCGAGCCTTGTTCGCATTCACCGTCTGCAGGTTGTAGCCCTCGATGGGCGCCATGTCGTTGGCGCCGGGTGCCGAGGCGCCCGGGAAGCCGCTCTCGCTGAACTCCACATTCGAGCCGTGCCGGAAGGTGACACTCTGGGATGAAGTTATTGCTGGCATGCGTGCCAATTTGCCGCTGCAGAGCACAAAATAGAGTGCAAAAAATAGGTTTCAATCATATACATATATAAAAATCGGTTGGGTATACTTACAATGGACGTTTGCGGATGACATACCAGGCACCGGCGGCGGCCATCATGACCAGTAGTATGACCATGATGGGCACGACGACAGCGGTGACATTGGCGCCGCCATGCCCGAAGGCGCCCGTTGTGCTCCGCTCGCAGTGGTCGCCCTTGAAGTCGGGCGGACAGTCGCAATACAGCTCGCCGCGATCATCCTCCTTGCAGAGGCCGGTATTTTGGCACGGACAGATGCGTGGGGCGGGCCGTGGGCGTTCCGCTGCCGCATCGCAGATGACCTCGGCGGTGCTGCGATGCGAGGGCAACGGGCCGGAAGTATCTGGACAGGCGCAACGATGTCCGCCGGGCACCAGCAGACACAGATGCGAGCAACTCGACTCGTAGCACGGATTCCGCAGCGAGGTGTTGTACCGCTTCTCGTGGTAGACCTTCAGGCCGGACGGATTGACGAGGTTGCGATGCACCACCACCTGAACGCCGCGCCCAAACTTATCCTGGCGCAGCAGCTCGCCCGTGTCGCGTGTCACCCAGAACATACTGGATTCGAACAGATCCAGGGAGACGGGATGACGCAATTGGTCACCCTTAACGATGGCCTTGCGTCTTGAGCCGTCGGCTCGCATCGATTCAATGGCATTGAGCTTGGTATCCACCCAGTAGATGATATGATCCTGTGCGTAATCAATGGTGAGGCCAGCGGGATGACGAATTTGTTCGGTAATAAGCGGACGTCGCTTGGAGCCATCCATCCAGGAGACTTCGATTTTGGGCGCAGAGCCAGCGTCGGCCCAATAGATGCGTCCCAGCTGTGGATTCACTGCTATAGACGTCGGCACCTCCAATCCAGCATTCACAATCGATCTGCGATATCGTCCATCCGTTTTGGCCACCATGACGCGACCACGCGGCTTCGAACCAGTCCGATCCACCTCTGTCCAGTACAGATTCGAGGCGAGCCAATCAACGGCAACGGCCGTCGGCTTCGACCCACCCTTCATGTTGAGGTCCTGAGCGAAACCGATCTTTGCCTGGCCATCTGCCGCGTTCACCATGTAGGAGCGCTTGATTGTCTTATCGTAGCTATCCGCCCAGAATACAATCTGCTTTTGTGCATCATAGTCGAGGGCCTCGATGCGTTTCTCTGCCGCAATCACATCGAATTCCTCCTTCTTTTGGAGATCAAGGCCGCGTATCTCGGGCCCATTGGCAAACACCAAAATGACATCCTCCTTTTCGGCCTTGCAGACGCCACTGCTACCATCGGAGAGATGGAAACCGTCGCGACAGCTACACGAATATGTGCCATTCATGTTGTGGCACTGATGCGAACATGTGTGTTGCCTTGTTGCACACTCATCGACATCGGCGCAACGCTTCTTGTTGTCCGGCGCAATGATGTAGCCCGGATAACAGGTGCATATGTAACCGCCATCGGTTAGATTGTGACAATGATGCTGACAGCCGCCGCGATTCTGTTCCGAGCAGCTGCTCGTATGATGGCAGCCCAGTTCATCGCTGGCATCGCCGCAATCATCGGAGAAATCAC
This sequence comes from Drosophila anomalipes, assembly GCA_035041615.1. Lineage (NCBI taxonomy): Eukaryota > Metazoa > Arthropoda > Insecta > Diptera > Drosophilidae > Drosophila > Drosophila anomalipes. The sequence continues at coordinate 4,735,309 of JAWNKZ010000254.1, forward strand.
AGACCTGGGCACGTTCGATGCAATGCTTGTTGGCGCACTGATATTGGGTATAGAGATCGCAGGGCTTCTGTTTGCTGGCACAGAGGGTCATGTTGTTCTCGTCGCTGCCATCGCCGCAGTTGTCGATGCCATCGCAGATCTGATAGCGGGCAACGCAACGATGATTGGCGCACTGGAAGCGTCGCAGGGTGTCGCAATTGAAATCGCTGCAGACCTTGGGATCCTCGTCGCTGCCATCGCCGCAGTCATCGGTGCCGTCGCACAGATCCGTTAAAGATACGCACAGATTGTTGTTGCACTGGAATCGTGATTCCGGACAGAAGCGGCCGCCGGGGAATCGGGGCGGACAGCCAACCTCATCGGACATATCGCGACAATCACGATCGCCATCACAGCGGAAATAGCTGGCGATGCAGTGGCCCGAGGCGCATTGGAATGTGCCATTCTTGCACTGATATCCCTCGCAGTTCATCTCATCCGAATTGTCGCCGCAGTCATCCTCGTGATCGCATTGCCAGCGGGATGAGATGCACTTGCCGTTGCCGCATCTAAACTCCGATTCGGAGCACTCCCGATAGCGACCCTTGCAAATCGCATCGTTCTCGTCGCTGGCATCGCCACAATCATCCGCAAAGTCGCACATCCATTGCCTGCGAATTATGCCAAAACAGAAAGCAGGGAATACGTTAAGGACAATCCTCAATTCGATTTATCACCTATCAGCTATATTCATTTGGTATTTGTTCTTCATTTTATTGTTTGTCAATCTGGAATTGAATGAATCATATTTACTTTGGTATGCATCGATTGTTGCCGCACTTGAAGTCCGTCTCTGCGGAGCACTTGGGGCAATTGTCCGGTAGCTCGTCACTGTTGTCCCGGCAATCGTCCTTGCCATCGCAGAACAGCCATTTGGGTATGCAGCGATAGTTCGATTGGCCAGGACAGCGCTGCCAGCCGGTGGTGCAGTTCCTCTGGCGGCACATGTAAGCCGGCTCATCGGAATCGTCGCCGCAGTCATTGTCAAAGTCGCACATCCACAGCTGGGGAATGCAGCGTCCATTCTTGCAGGAAAACTCCGTGTCCGGATCGCAGCTGCGCTTGTCTAAACGGGCCATAAAATTGCGAAATCGGTTTAGTTTCGGCATGATCAGAACAAAATATTTACTAATTACTAAATTAAAATCACGCTGAAAACAATAAATGATTTTTGTTTCTAAATTTCTAAATCTTCAATGTAGTTTTATCCATCATTTGAAATTTGTTCAATTATATTTCTGAAGCATAGAAATACAAGCAAATATTTTGTAAATTTATGGAATCAGTACTTACGACAGACAAGGGGATCCTCATCGCTGCCATCTTTGCAATCGGCATCGCCATCGCAGCGCCAGCTGTCGAGGATGCAGCGTCCACTGGTCTTGCATTTGAAATCGGATAGCGGACAGGGCAGTTCGCAGTTCTGCTCATCGCTGCCATCGCCGCAGTCATCGACGCCATCACAGATCGTCGCGGATGGGGTGCAGTTGGTGTTCTTGCATTGGAAGGTGCCGGCGCGACAGTGGCGCGGCGTACAGGTGCTTGGCTCATCGGAGCCATCCTTGCAGTCCTTCTCGCCGTCACATTTCCAGAACCAGGGTATACACTTCTCATCGCTGCCGCCGCACAAGTGCTGCCCGGCCGTACAGTTGGCTATGCACGTCTTGGAGTCACGCGCCAGATAGAACTGGTTGGGACAGGCGCACTTGAAGATCGGTGCACCCTCCTCAATGTAGCCCTCGATGTTCAGGTAGGTGGACTCCGGCGGCGGTGCTATCAGGCATAGATGCGAACAACCGCCGTTATTTGAGCCGCACGGATTTGTGTATGGCAATTGCCGCAGCGGATGATTAATGTGCAGATCATATGGACGATGTGTTGTATTTCGGAGCACCGTATAATTGGCGCCATGGAACTTATTGGCGCGCACAATTGCTTTGAGATTCCAATCGCTCCAGTAGATGAAGTCATCGAACAGGCTCAGCGCAAACACATGCGGCACACTGTTGCCAGATAGGACAATGTGACGATGACGTCCCTCCAGATCCGTGTATGCAATGTAATCCAAATGGGCATCGGCCCAATAAATGCGATCGGTGAAATAATCAATGGATAGGGCATTTGGCCACGCGATCCCATCATTCCAGTTAAGAATCCGCGTAAAATTCGAGCCATCCATGCCCATTTTGGCGATGTAGGCCTGCAGATGCCAGGATGTGAAGTACAAGTAACCAATGCCCGGATGCACAACGATCGCACGGGGATCAACGACACCACTGCGCAGCGTTTTGCGCTTAGTACCATCCAGTTCGGAGACATCCAGGTTCTTTGAGTGCCTGTCCAGCCAATAGAGTTTGCGACCGACCCAATCAATCGCGATGCCCTCCAAGCCATGCGAATCATGCCGAATGACAGCCTCACGTTCCGTTGGCAGATCAACGCTGGCTTCTGAGTATTTGGCACGGAATATCGTCTTGGCCGTCACATCACAGAAATACATATACTGCTCCTTGATATCAAAGTCGAGGGCCACCACATTCATCAGATCCTGATGCATCAGGTTATATTGACGGCCGTCGACTGACATGTTGCGCACATAGTACTTGTTGGTGAAGATCAGCCACGGCGGAATGTTATCCTTGCGCTTGCAGGTGTGCTCATCGTTCTGCCGCTCATAATAGGTCTCGTCGCACTTGCAGTAGAAGCTGCCCGGCGTATTCGAGCAGTGCTGCGAACAGGCACCCGGTTGTTCCAAACATTCATCCACATCCGCGCATGCTTTGCCATCGGCCAAGAGCCTGGAAAGACAGAGAGAATGAGATTCAAATTGTGATTCCAATTGGAAACTGGGAAAGTAGTAAGTCGAGCTGGTCACCAATCCAATCAGTTAGTCAATCAGTTCGTCAATCAGTTTGTCAATCAGTTTGTCAATCAGTTCGTTGAGCAGTTCGTTAAGCAGTTCGTTGAGCAGTTTGTCAATCAGCTCGTCAATCAGTTCGTCAATCAGTTCGACAATCAGTTTGTCAATCAGTTTGTCAATCAGTTCGTTAATCAGCTCGTCAATCAGTTCGTCAATCAGTTAGTCAATCAGTTCATCAATCAGCTCGTCCATCAGCTCGTCAATCAGTTCGTCAATCAGTTCGTCAATCAGTTCGTCAATCAGCTCGTCAATCAGTTCGTTAAGCAGTTCGTTGAGCAGTTTGTCAATCAGTTTGTCAATCAGTTCGTTAATAGTTCGTCAATCAGTTCGTCAATCAGTTCGACAATCAGTTTGCCAATCAGTTCACCAATCAGTTCGTCAATCAGTTCGTCAATCAGTTCGTATATATTATTGTTGTTTTTTTTGGTTTCGTTCTATTTGCAGCTATTTTAAATGGGGAATAGGTGGATAACTTACTTGTAGCCCTCGTTGCAGTCACAGTAGTAGCCGGTTAGGGTGTCCACGCACTTGTGGCCACATTGATTGATCTCGACCTTGGCGCACTCATCCACATTGCAGTGGGCGGGCTCATCGGACTCATCTGTGCAGTCGGCCACTTTGTTACAGACCAGACTGTAATCGATGCATTGGCCATTGGTGCAGGCAAATTGTCCTTGGGCACAGGTGACATTCTCCTTCTTACAGTTGACCTCATCGGAATGGTCGCCGCAGTCGTCTTCGCCATCGCATCGATACTGATTGCGTATACACTTGAAGTTCTGGCACGTGAACTCCAATGGGGAGCACGTCTTATATTTGGAATTGCAGAATTTGCCCTCATCAGTGCCATCGCCGCAATCATTGTCATGATCACAAATCCAGCCCTGATATTAACGATAGTTGATTTTATGGCATTTTCTTTTTAAATTCGAAATTGATTTGAGAAAATACCTTGTTGATACAGCGACCGTTGCCGCAGGTAAACATATCCTCGCCGCATGGCTGTTGGGTGGCGCAATTGTGGAGCGTTGTGTTCTCATCGGCGCCATCAACACAATCGGGATCCCCATCGCATATCCACTTTTTGGGTATGCACTGGGCCCGCTGCCACGACTTGTTCTCCACGCACGTGAACTCAGTCTCCTCGTCACATTTCCGATCATCTGCGCAAAACGGGACGAAAATCAATCAAATCGATTTTGTTTAGGACTTATTATAATACTCACTGCACTGATGCCGGTTGTCCTCATCGCTGTTGTCCAGACAGTCGTTGTCGCCATCACAGATATAGATGCGTGGAATGCAATTGCCATTGTCGCAGGTGAATAGGTCGCCAAAGCAGGTGCGACCCTCGGATTTGCAGTAATCTGGCGGCTCGTCGGCACCATCGCCGCAATCATCGTCGCCATCGCAATACCAGGTAGCCGGAATGCAGCGATGATTCGGGCAGCGGAAGCTGTTCGTTGGACACGTCCGCTGACCACAGTGCAGGGGATCCTCGTCGGAGTTATCGCCACAATCGTTATCGCCATCGCACAACCAATAGGGTTCGACACAGATGTTTGTCTTCTCGCACTTGAGATGGTTGGGTGGACATGTGGTGTTCATGGGGCAGCGTTCGTGCGTTTCATCCGAGGTGGCGTTATCCTTGCAATCGTTGACACCGTTGCAGACCTGCGCCTGCGGAATACAGCGTCCATTTGCGCAGGTGAACTCCCCATCGACACAGGGCGGATAGCTGCAGTTGAGCTCATCGGACCCATCCTTGCAGTCGTTCTCGTGATCACATTTCCACGACTTGAAGATGCAGCGACCGTTATTGCAGCGGAATTCATTTGGCGAGCATGAATGATAGGCACAATAGTTAAGATCCTCATCGGAATTATCACCGCAATCGTCGTCACCATCGCAGGACCACATTCGTGATATGCACTTGCCATTCTGGCAATAGAACTTGCTCGACTCGCACGTATTATTTCGGGGCGCACACATGCGACCCTCATTGACGACCTTGGAGTTCTCATCGCATTTGCATTCAGCCTTGCCATTCGGTGCCGGATGGCAGCTTTGGGCACATCCACCATTATTAATGCGGCACGGATTCACATTGCACTTCTGCCGTTCGGAGCTAAAGATGCGTATATCACGCGGCGAGTCCTCCAATCGTTTCACCATCTCCACCATATTGGCGCCCGTATGCTTCTCGGCCCGATAGACGCCACGCAGTTGAACATCCGTCCAGTAGATGTAGTTGCGGAACACGGTGATTGCAAATGGATAAATGGTAGCCGCTACAAGCAGTTCCCGATTCCGACCATCCAAATCGGCGCGTTCGATTTTCTCGCGCACCGCATCCGTCCAGTATAGCTTACGTTCGTCATAGTCTATGGCCAGACCACTGGGCTGTGACAGCTCCTTATCGACAATGGCCCGCTTCAGGGAGCCGGCCATCGTTGTGCGGAATATCTTGCCGGAGGTACCGAAGCGGCCCCAGTCAGTAAAGAACAGTGTACCATTGCATGGATCGAGGACAATGGCACGTGGTCGTTCGACCCGTGCAATCATCACCAGTTCTGTGCCAACGAGATTCATTGCATAAATGGAGTTATTCGAGCTATCTGTCCAATAGATCTTGCTCTGTGTCCAGTCGTACGCAATGCCCTCCGGATTGATGCCCTTGTTGAGGACCACAGTGATGTCGCTGTGGCTTGGCTTATTCGCCTGCGTGTAGGCAATTTTCGCCCATGGCCGGATCTGGGTGTACAGCATGCGATTGCCGGCAAAATCAAAGTCGACACCAACCACATTGGTCAGATTTGAAAGGGGCGTAAATGGCACCTCCGTTGAATGCGGATCCAAATTAACGGCTCGAATCTCCGTTCGGGTCGCGAACACCAAATACTCATTGACCGTCTCACATGTATGATTATCGGCACCCAGTTTTCCTGTGGCGCAATCGCAACGATAGTTCTTCACCGTTGTGGGTTCGGGTGGAAAACTGAAGCAGAGCTGATCGCAGCCGCCGTTACCCAGTTGAGCGCAGGGATTGTTATCATCGGCCGGCTGATTGTTAATGTCATAGATGGCAATGTCGCGCAACTTTTCGAGATTAGTGCGCACTCGTGTGACCTCCGTATCGTTGCCAAACAGCTTGGATGCCTTAAACACTGTCATCAGATTGCGATCCACCCAGTAGACATCGTTGCGGAAAATGGCAATACCCATCGGATTGGGCAGATCACGTCGGATCACCTTGCGATTGACGCCATTATACGAGATCTTCTGTATGGTGTCCAGCTTGGAGTCAACCCAAAACACATCGTGCGTCTGCATATCGATGGTGAGATCACGTGGCAACGATATGCCCGATGTGACCAACGGCTGCCATTTGCTGCCATCGAGCATCGCTTTGCCAATACGCGGATGCTGACCGTAGTCGATCCAGTAGAGGAGTCGCTTGATCGGATTGACGGCCAACTCACGTGGCGCATCGTTGGTCGTCTTGACGAGCACCTTCCGATTGCTGCCATCCAGCCAACAGACCTCCACATAGTTCTCATGCGGATAGACGTTCGTGAAGTACATGTTGCCAGCCACCCAATCAATGGTCAAGCCGCGTATGCCATTGCTACCGATGCCATCCTTGACCACATGCTGCACATCAGTGCCGTTGGGTCGCGAACGGAAGATGCCGTTCCAGTAGCCGCGATTGAATTCCGCCCAGTAGATCCACTGATCACGGAACATCACATCCACATGCAGTATATGATGACCCTGTCCGCTGACGGGTACCATTGCTTCCGAGCTATCGGTTAGACTGTAACCGCGTATCATGTCCAGTTGGGAGACGACGGCAAATGTCTTGTACGCCACGCAATTGATCTCGTTCTCCTTGTGGTAGCCAATGCCACAGGCGCATGTCCGCGATGCAGCAGCTCCCGGTATGCAGAGCTGCTTGCAACCGCCGTTGCCTGTCTGGCAGGGATGCTGCATGAGTGCCCGCTTCTTGTAGATCATCATGCTTCGCAAATCGGGCTCGTTGTCGACAATTGTCTTGGGATTATCACCACGCGGCAAATCAACACGCACAATTTTCTCGTACACCGGGTCCAGATAATATAGGCGATGGTCCAGGACACCCAGGCTGCGTGGGCGCGATATGGCCTGGTCCTCATTGAGTATGATCGTGTGATCTTCACCATTGTAGTCCATCGAACAGATCGATGCTGAGTGGCTGGTGCTGTAGTATATCATCTTCTTCTCAATGTCGAGGGCAATGCTCTCCGGATGTTTGAGGTCCTTGCGCAATACACGCGCATCCTGCCCATTCATATCGACCCGTGCAATTTTCACCGGCACCTCGAGTACACCTTCATCGATCCAGAATAGCTTACCCTCACTTGGATCGAGCACCAGTTGCTTGGGCTTGGACACGGAATTCTCGCTACCATCGTTCGCCAATATGACAGTGCGATACTTTTGCTTGCCATCCACACGGACAGCCTCAATGTTGCTGGCCACCCGATTGCCGATGTACAGATTGCGGCCGAGCCAATCGAATGCGATGGTATACGGTGCTCCCACAATGCCCGTATCGATGTCCAGGAAAAGTGTTTTATTGCCGCCGCCGTATGGTGTCGTATAGATGGTGCAATTCTCGTCGTCGTCCTCACGTCCCTGCACCCAATACAAAGTCTCACCCTTCCGGTCAAAGTCCAGGCCAGTGCTGCTCTCAATGCCAATAACGGGCGCCAAGGCGCCGGCTCTGGCATCGCCGCCATTCAGTGGTAAGTCAACAATTTGGGTACCTTTGACAACCATCAGATAGGGATTCTCCTCTTCGATACACCGACCCTCGCTGAGCAATCGATAGCCTGGCTTGCATTTGCATGAGTAGCCCTCGCTGGCACTCGGACTGAGCAGGCACAAATGCTGACAGCGGGCCTGGGCACACGGATTCGGATACATCGGTTGCAGTGAGGCATGATGGACGTGTATCGACAGCGGCTGGCTAATTAGATGGGAGACAACGGTTTGATTCTTGCCACGGAACTTGTTTGCAGACAGTACACGGTTCAGTTGACGATCTGTCCAGTAGAGCGTGTCCTCGAACAGGGACAGCGAGTGTGGATGCAACAGATAATGACTGCTGGCCAGCACCTGCTGACGCCCCGTACCGTTATAGTAGCAAAAGTCAATAAAGTCCAGTTTGGAGTCGGCAAAGTAGACGCGTTTCGTCGCAATATCCAATGTCAGGCCATTGGGCCAGTAGATTTTCGTATTGATGATAGTCTTGCGCATGGTGCCATCCATGCCGATCCTTTCGACGCGCGGGTTCTCGCCCCAGTCTGTCCAGAATATGAAGCGCGCCTCGGGACTGGGATCAATGCACATGCCACGCGGCTGTGTTATATTCTCGCGGACGAGCACTAATCGATTGGACCCGTTCTCAGCGGACACCTCAATCGTGTTCAGTTTGCTGTCTAGCCAGTAGAGATTCTGGGCAATCCAATCGTAGGCCAGACCCTCGACCAGATCCAGGCCGGTGTTGATAATCTCCTGTGGCTCCATGCCATGATCCAGACGCGATATCTTCTTCAGTTTCATGTCACTCCAGAAAATGGTGCCCGTGTGCATATTCGAAGCGGTCGCAACCACATTCTCCACAATGATGGGCACACGCTCCAGTCCCTGCTCCTTTAGATCAGCGACCAGTATCGAATGCCTATTCGAGATGATCAGGAAGGCAGCCGTATGATTGACAGCCTTGCACGTATGCTTATTGGGGCCGAGCACATAGCCGGGTGTGCAGGAGCAGAAATAGGAACCTTTTGTGTTCGTGCATTCCTGCGAACAGAGACCGGGTGGATCGCATTCATTGGTATCCACGCAGGTGAAACCATCTGGGCCAATCTCTGAGCCAGGTGGACACACACAGAGCGCACCGCTGGGCGTCTTCTGGCAAAAACTGGAGCACTGACCGGTCTGATGTTCACACTCGGCCAGATCACAGCCCTCACCCTCATCGGCACCATTGGGACAGTCCATCGTATCGTCACAAACTGAGGTGATGTTCACGCAGCGTTCGGCAACGCCCGGACACTGCCACTGACCGTGTGGACACTTGAAGGGTGGCGGCACACAGGCATGCTCGGTACCCTCGTCGGAGTTGTCACCACAATCGTCCTTGCCATCGCAGATGTATGCCTTGAACACACAGTTTGTGTTGTTGCATTTGAAGAAGTTCTGGGCACAGGTGATCTGGCCGCAATCCTCCTCATCCGAGTGATCCGAACAGTCATTGGAGCCATCACAGTGCCAAGCAATCGGTATACAGAAACCAGTCGATTTGCATCGGAAATGCTTCTCCAAATTGCACTGATTGGGACCCATCGAGGGGCAGCCAAGCTCATCGCTGCCATCGTTGCAATCGGGTATGCCATCGCATTTGTAGGACTCTTCGACGCACTGCCGCAGATCGGCGCACTTAAACTGATTGGCCAAGCAGCTAATCGGTGGACAGTCCTTCTCATCCTGTCTATCGAAGCAATCGTCGTCGCCGTCGCACACCCAACTCTGCGGTATACAATGCCCCGTCCTTGGACAAGTGAACTGGAAATATGCACAGGTCTTCTCTGCACAAAAGTCACCCTCATCGCTGCTATCGCCGCAATCATTCTCGCTGTCGCATTTCCACATGCTGGGAATACAGCGACCGTTCGCACAGGCGAACTGAGATGTTGCACAGGTCACATTGCCACAGTCCACTTCATCCGAGTTATCGCCGCAATCGTTTTCCTGGTCGCACCGGAAGTTCAGCGGAATGCAACGACCCGATTTGCATTGGAACTCATTCGAGCCGCAGGTCGGTTCTATCAAATAATAATATTAATCAAATTGGGTTGGGTTGTTAACTTAATTATGCAGACAAGGAAAGCAAGGTAAAGATCAATTGAATACCAGTTATATTTGAGTGCAAGGTATTTAAAACTCTTGACGGTCTACAGATTCATATCGAACACAAACAATTTATACTTTGTCCCTTTGAGAGCAGGGTATGACAAGTAAAATGGTTGTTTTCAACAGCAATAAAATATTAATTTTTATAGATTGTACAACAATTTTGAATTTCGATTGGAATATGGAAAATGATTTCGATTTTAGAAAGCGATTCAATGAAATGATTCAAATAGTTTCGATAAATATTCTCAATGGATTTTAATATATACTAGGATCATTTGAAATTCATTGTGGGACAGACAATCAATATGCTCTACTTACTTGTGCAATTTTGCTCCTCATCGCTGTTATCCAGACAGTCATCGTCGCCGTCACAGACCCAGGACTTGGGTATGCAACGCTGATTGTTGCAGGTGAAGTCCCATAAATTGGGACAGGGCTGGACGGGTGGCTCGGCACTGGGATCGGGAATGCAGCTGATCTGATCCTCGGCCAATCGTTCGCCATACGGACAGGAGCAACGCGATTGCAAACGGCTTGCGGCGCCAGCTGTTGTCGTCATTTCGCTGGAATTCTGTGAGATTGGTATGGCAAAGCATATCTTCTGGCAGCCCCCATTGTAGAGGTGGCATGGCTGTGTTTCACCGATGCGTTGCACATCGCGGCTGTAGACTTTGACACCATATAATCGATTCGTTTGCGGTTCGCGAACCATCATTTCCTCCTGTTCGCCGGTGAGCTTGTGCAGCCGAATGATTGCATCGAGTCGCCAGTCCGTGATGTACATCCAATCGTTGTGTATTACAATGGAGAACGGATGACGGACGAGGCGAGAGTTGACAGTCTTGATGTCCGTGCCATCGAGATTGGCATGCTGTACATGATCTAGCAGAGCATCGCACCAGTACACACGATCCTCCTTGAAGTCGATGGAGAGGCCGTTGGGCCAGCCGAGAGTCACGTTGCGGAATACCAAAAGGCCAGTGCCGTCGGTATTCGCACGCGTTATATTCGCCGGACGATCCCATTCGGAGAAGAATATATATCCCCGATTCGGATGCACAACAATGGCGCGCGGACGCTTCAAATTCTTGAGCAATGTGCGACGATGCGTGACATTCCGGGTGGAAAGGACATTCAGTGTGCCCTTGCGTGAGTCGATATAGTACAGATTCTTGGATGCCCAATCGACAGCGAGACCCTCAACGCCTTCATTCTGTGAGGCGAGCACAATTTCGCGACCGGTGCCGTTGCGATGCACCCGATAGATGACATCCTGCAGTACGTCAGAGTAGTAAATGAATTCATCGCGTGCATCAAAATCGAGGCCGACAAAGCGAGCGCGTCGCGAGACAACGGGAAGGATCGCATCACTGAAACCCTCAATCACCGGTTCCAGGACCTTGCCCTTGATGAAACGCTGCTGCGAATACATGAGGAACTCCCGCACCAGTTTACAGTTCTTCAGATCAGTTTGCAATTGATAGCCGGTGTGGCAGGCACAACGGAACCCAAGTCCCGTCGGTGCTCCCTTAACGGCCGTCACAATACACATGTGATTGCAGCCGCCGTTATTGTTGCCGCAAGGATTCGAGACATGCGGCTGACTGAGCGCATGCACGGCTATGATACCCTTCGGTTCGCGTATGTCCTTGGCCTTGTAGGTCACCTGAATGGAGCTGGGACCCTCGTACTTGTCGACGGACATAATGCCCTGCTTGGTGGCATCAGTCCAATAGATACGATTCTCGAACAGGGCCAGACGCGATGGACTCGGCACCTGCTGACCACGCAGCACCATCACTCGCTGTCCACCCTCATAGTCAACGGATTCGATGTAGTCCAGCAGGGAGTCACACCAGAAGACACGCTTACCAATAATGTCGACAGTGACGCCACTCGCTTTGTAAGCCGCTTCCGATACAATTGAACGGGCATGGGTGCCATCCATATGGGCGCGCAGCACTTGGCCGCCATCGGCGACAAACATTAGGCCAGCGGTCGGATCCAGGGCCAAATCAGCGGGACTGGTCAGATTCGAGCCAAGGACAACGGCATGCCAATGTCCGCTCAGCTCAAACACATCGATTTTCTGACCCACCAAATCAGCGACATAGATCTTATCACCCACCCAATCGACAGCCAACGCAACCGGTGCCCAAGTGCCGGGCAGCGTTTGATCCAGCGGCGCCACAGCACTGTTTAGGACATCCAATGGCAGAGATTGCACCTTTCGTGTCTTAATGTCCGACCAATAGAGCGTATTGCGGGCATAATGGAAGGCAACGCCAGCGGCAGCGGTGGCATTTGCCAGCACCTTGGGATCGCTGTCGTGGGCAAACATCCGCATGATAGCCCGATCATGGGCGAATATCAGCTGCAGATTGTTCGCATCGGGTGCAATGCACTTGGACTCGTTGATTAGCGTATAGCCCTGGGCGCACTGGCATGTGTAGCTGCCGGGCGTATTTGTGCACAGTTGATCACAGTGGCCCCACTCGGCACACTCATCCAGATCGATGCAGGTGCGATTGTCTGGCGCCAGACTCTGACCGGGTCTGCAATAGCACACTCCGCCCGTCAGGGAGGGGCCGCATTTGAACTCACAGCTCAGTGCGGGACAGGAGGCGATGGCTGGAATAAAAACATATACAGTTAAAGGACTCACAAATTATGTTAGGCTCACACTGACCATAAGTATTAATTATATTTAAATAATTGCACAAAAGACAAACAAATTAAAATATAACAAAATCCAACTAGTTGTTTTCCATTTGAATACAATTTGCGTATGAATAATTGTTTTTTGTGAACATTCCTCAGTGGCAATGATTGCGTTTTGATTTTTTAATAAACAACAAATAATGAATATTCTCGAATTTATATATTTTTGCTTAAGAGCTATTCAGTAAACCTCTAAAATCATCATTATTGAGAGAGCAAGAATCATAAAATTATGAATTATATTACAAAACTTATAATGATTTCGATCCCTGAGTTATGGGTGATTTAATATTAAGTCAATATTGAAATACAATTAAATTAAATTAATCAACTCCCTATTTTAATTGAGTTTATTTACACATATAAATTTCGTTATTTCATCTAAATTCCTAGCGATATTTATTTTAATAAATTTTGTAATTAAAGTCAATGTGCATCGATCAAATTTAAAAAGAAATTCAAATATTTATAAGAAAAATGTATATCCTGAAATTTATTTAATTTCAATATGAGTTTAAATTTAATTTGAAAAGAATTCAATTTGGAAATGTTATTTGAAAGCACCTCGATGATAGATAGATTATTGTTAACTCAATATATTGGAATATTACTGAATTATAAAGCATTCTTTCTTCAGCAGCTTAAATTATTTCAAATTAATTTAAAAGTGTAATTCAAATTGCAGGAATTTCCTTCCTTAATTGAAATGAAACTGCTGTTCCTTGTTCAAAGGGGGAATATGGAATATGGAGGATGAAGGATAATTGAGAGGATAATACTTACAACAAGCCGTCTCCTCGTCGCTGCCATCCTCACAGTCGCGCTTGCCGTCGCACAGTTGCGATTTGAGGATGCACTTTGGTGCACCATTGACGCCGCCACGTGGGCAGAGGAACTTGTTATCAGGACAAGCGATGGCCGTGCAGTTGGCCTCGTCGCTCTCATCGGCGCAGTCGTGGTAGCCGTCGCAGTGGAAATTATATGGAATGCACAGAGCATTAGTGCAGCGGAACTGCGCATGATGGCAGGGCGGGAAGTCTACAGTGAAGCGGGAAATGGAAAATGTTAGGCGAACTATTGCTATTGGTTGAACAATTGTCTGTCTCATTGTACTCACTGCAGCCCTGCTCGTCCGAGTTATCGCCGCAATCGTTGCGATGGTTACATTTCAGCGCCGCATCAATGCATTTGTGTCCATTGGCGCAGCGGAATTGATCCAGGCGACAGGCGACGCCGTTGCAGCCATCCTCGTCGCGACCGGTGCGACAGTCCAGGTAGCCATCGCATCGCTTCTCCTTGGGCACACACGGTCCAGTCAGCCGGCCCTCAGCCGGAGCTGCACCATTCGCAGCATTGCAAAAGACGTCTGTGTGTTGGCATTTGCGATAAGCTGTCAAAAGAAAAAAAAAAATAAAAATAAAAGCTTAGTTCTCTGTATCCAATTATAGAACTAAAAAGCAAAAGCATGGCAGGGGACGGCTGCAGGGATGCTGGCGATAACGGGGTCTCCAACGATGGCGGGCTTCCAATTTAATTAATGTGCACAATAACAATAAAGACAGAAAAGTTCCCTGCAATTAGTGAAAACAAGTCAAATCAAATTGTTCTAATGAAGAAAACCCTTTTGCTTTATTCACTTCCAACTTCCACTGTGGGCTTTCTGTTGCAAACATTGAAAACTTAAATATATAATTATAGTAATATAATATTAAAAGCAAAATTTAAGATTGTGGCAGCACATAATCAAATATAACAATAGTTTCGAACTTGTAGAGAAACTTGGGAAAAATAAGAGAAGACTAATCAAAGTCGTAATTAGTCAGCATTTGATACAGTTCTCTGATATAGCGATCCGAAACGATCGAAGCTTTTAAGCTGAGCAACTAGACAGACGGACATGGAACGGATCGAGAATGTTGGCAGGTCACATTTAACACAAATTGTGTCCATTTTGACCATGGTGTCTTCAGTTTTCGTTGCCAATAGTTGTCTTTGACTGGTTAGTCTTTAGCTGTGACACTAATTAAGTGTCTGTGTGCTGATTGGTTGGGTGGTTGTCCGGTTGTCTGGTTGTCTGGTTGGTTTGAGGTGATTAGGTTATTGGGTAGTGTCCCTGTCTTTACACTTAATTATTGAGCAACTAGCCAATATGAAGCTCCAATTGGCACACACAGAGCGACATGCCCCGAGGTGAGATATGTATTGATGTTGATTGTTGTTATTGGGACCGGCATGACTGAGGGCTTGGCTAGAATTGCGTTGTCAGGATAGAGTCCGCCGGTGAGAGTCTACCAAAGACAAATTAATCAAATTTACATTATGTCAACACGCTGGCAAGTGCCAGTTGCCAGTTTGCCAGTTTGCCAGTTGCCAGTTTGCCAGTTGTCAGTTGTCAGTTGCCAATTGTCAGTTGCTAGAGCTCTCCCACTTCAAAGGCAAATCTGCCGATTGAGCGTATGACGTGCTTGTTCCGCCGCCTTTAGGATAACATTTCAGCAAACATTTCCAAGAAAATTTTGACGCACAGCAGGCGGTTTGGAATAGACCTAGAGCAAATTTTAAAGCCCCCATGTCCGTTCAAAGCTGTTGTTCAAATATCCGCACACACACACAAACACACACACAAACACATACACACGACTCTGTGTCGACTGTGTGAATGCCACCAGAGAGTAGATTGGAATCGCACCGCAGGGTTGCTGACAATTTAAAAATGACTCCAAAATACATGTGCTCAACTATTGCTGCCAAAGACATTAAATTTGGATGCCAGACATAGGAGCACTGGCGATGTCTAGTTGGCAACATCCAGCTAGAGCGACCCCTGTCAAAAGCACACACTCACACACCCACGCACATGCACACATACACATACACTGAGAAATTAAGATAGTTTTTATTGCAAGTGAACAAGAACATTGAAAAACATTTAATTCTTAGAGTAGTTTTTAAGACCAGTGTGTTGTAGACTTAAGCACATGCTACATGCAACAAGAATATGCCTCCATATACGTTGTGAAAGAATTTGTTCCTTCCAATCATAATTTACGATTTACGATTTGGGTCTCTATTTTTTCGAAATTATTCTTGTCTGAGCTACAATTTGCTGTTGATTGTTAGATGAGTGATAGGATGGTTTTTTTTTTTTTTTTTTTTTTGAGTGTATACATATGGAATACACTCTTGGGCACGCATGGCGTATACATAATGCATAGTGCTATAGAAATGTCGGGCGTGATAGTCCATCTCGCTCTCTTAGTCCGGCCTGTGTTTGTCCCGCTGTCACCGGCCGGCTTGCGTTTGCCCCCTAAGCGTCTCTGGTCTACCCATCGGCCTTGGACTCATCAGCGCCCAGCCTTTCTCGTATTGTGCACATGTTGGCAGGCAAAGTGCTATAAATTATCGAGTAGTTGGTTGCAGCTCCGGGACAAGCTGAATGAGTCGAGTCGAGAGCGAGAGCGAGACGAGTCGAGAGACGAGAGACGAGCACGGGGCACACAGTCCATCAAGCTGGCTACAAGAAAGAGTTGGCCATTCCTCAGCGAAAGTTGTGGACTTTAAATTACCAGAAATTAGAGCTGCTCGATTAAGACTCTGAGTTCGGGCTTAAAGCAATGTGTGGAAAATGTAAAATGTGCTGGCTGCTGGGGTTACAGATTAAGAGACAGAGACAGTAACGGATAAATAGAGGGAGCGAAACTGTGGAAAAGAGAGGAATAGATATAGATACAAAGAGAAGGAGAGAGAGAGAGAGAGAGAGAGTTGATGATCTGTGCCACTTTCAAGTTACTTTTGGCATAGGCATAATAAACTTTTCAAAGGTTTTTTACTGCCCCCGCCGATGTTGTTTTTCTGTTGTTTTTATCCCGCTGTTGTTGTTGTTGTTGTTATTGTAGCTGCTGCTTCACATTAACGGCGCACCGGAACAGCCAAGTGTGGCAGAGCAAACTTAATTAGTACAAGTTAAACAAGCCAAGTTGTATAAATACTCCCCGGCAGCACAAACTTTTATAGCACCAACAATAAAATGTGTGTGTGTGCGTGTGTGTGTGTGTGTGTGTGTGTGTGTGTGCGTTTGTGTGTGTGACTGCAGGTAGCCAAGACTCTTGTCACTACTTCCTACTCCCTATTCCACTATTATCATATGCCCCTTGGTAATGAGAGCATCTAGTCCACCTACACTGAGACGTCATCTGAGGCTGAGCTCAAGCATCCTAGGTGCTGCAGTTAGTAAGCATAAAATGTAAGAGAATTTACCTATTAGTTTTCCCACGATTTAATACTCTTGCAGATAATATGGAGATGATTAAATTCATTCAGTCTAATCAAGGGCACACAATTTCATTGTCGAGTTCTTATAACACCATCTGACGCAAACAAATTCGACTTGGAGACATCGAATTAAAATGGGGATTGTGGGATTTCGTATAGGAGATAAGACAACAAGACGCGGTCAAACCAGTCTGGCAACCTTGTTGCCGTTGCAGGTAATCGAGTCAGTAAAGTATCGATATCTAATCGGTATCGATTCAGTTCGGTTGCAGCCAGCGGTGGAAGAAAGATGCAGAAAGCATAAGTTAAACTTCATTATCAACAAGCACAAACATAACAATGCATATCGCAAAGCCATCTATTATAATACAATAAATACAATATATAACACCATATATACAATATATAATACCATAGATATAATATATAATATCTATATATATTCAACCATTTGAAAATTGAATTCTTGCATGCATATATATATGTATGTATATATATATTGATTATTTCTATGTGTACCTAAATCAATTCGATTTATGAAATGAACGTATAAAATTTATGTTGGCTTTATACACTCAGAAAAAAAAATCGCTCTGAATTTTACAAAAGTTGCCTGATTTTTCCTTTTTTCAAATTCAGGGTAAATTTTTCCAAAACTTTGGAAAAATATGTTTAATTTTCAACTTGTTTTTTATAAGTTTAAAAGCAACTCTACAAATTACCCCTTTTGTTCGTTACAGTAACTTTAGTACTTCAAAATTGCGCATACACAAACATTTTAGATAGTTTATAACATGCATACAATTTTAGTTTTCAGGTCGATTATATGGTTTTATGGCAACTTTGTTAATTTAAGGCGATTTTTATGGAATCAACGTTGAGTTTAGTCAGTTGGGTTCCACTTAAAGATGGTGAATTTAATGCATGAACAGCTTTTTGCTTTTGTTGATCTACCGTTGCAGCAGTGGAACCACAATTTGCTGCTGCTGGTGCAACTGGGAATTTGGGAGTTGCGAGTTGGGTGTTTGGCCATTGACAAGATTAACGCGCACAATTTGTTGCAAATTCGTTGGCGCTGCTGTTGCATTACATTAAAAACAAATCATAATGACAAACGAGTGGGTGGCTGCATTGGTTGGGCAGCACTTGGCAGCAACTTTTGTGTAAGGTCATAAAAATGTTGAATGTTGAATTGCGGACTGGGCGACTGCTGGCTCCTCTTGCTGCCTGGCTTGGGACTATGTTGAGTTGTTCCACACCGAGCTCTGCTGCTACATTATTCACATTTTACAGTTCGCCCAAAAGTTTGACGCAAAACTTTAACGGGCTGCGAGGGCGCATTGCTGTTGCCACTTTTATAAACACAACGGCGATCGGACGGCGGCGAATTTTGAAGTGCGCAATACTCTTGCTTTTGCCTCACTCCTCCAACGGAATTCTCACACTCAAAGACCCGTCTAGAGTTATGTACTCAAAATCGTACAATCCCCAAATCCATATCCATAATGATTATTTAAAACAGCTGCGTGAATCACGAATTTAGCTTATTATCAATTTTAAGTACAAATTGCTGGTATTTATGGGACATTTAGAGCTCGATATTTAGACTTGTTAAGGAACATTTGAAACCGGGATTTAAAAGTACAAAAGAGTGGCAATTCTCGACCGTTTAGAACTGCGTTTTTCTCTGAGTGTATTCATGGCATGCGACACTTTCTAATTGGTAAGTGGGCGTGCTCAAGGGAAACGGGCGACTGTGCATTAACGTTTATTGCAGGCTAACAATTCGCAGTGCGAGACTCGAGACTTTTATGCGTGTTTATATTGGAGCGCTGGCTTGGCTTGTGTAATTACGCGCGACAAGTTGTGGAAGCCACCCCCCCCGACCAACAACTCAGTTCACCAGTTCCACCAACATCACCACCACCACCACCCACGTGCCCAGAGCGTCCAGCGTCTAGCGTGAGCCCGTGAGCCATAGTTTACAGCTTTTCTGCACGTCTAACTGGTCTGACAGCTGCAGTCAAATAAACGTCAGTCGTTGCCAACTTCCTACGGGTTCAACGACAGTTTACGACAGTTTGGCGGTAACACGCGCAACGGGCAATGGGCAATGGGCAATGGGCAACGGCTCCAAGGGTGGCAGCAGCGTTTAGTGAAAGTGTAGTGTACGGCGTTTGGGAATGCCTGGCAAGGAACTCGTTGTACTCGCACTTATTCAGTCAGGTAACGGCCAACAGCCAGCAGCCAATAGCCAACTGCAATCTTCTTGATCATTTCTGTTGTGAACTTTTTGGGGTTCTTTTACGCTCGTTTTACGCTCGTCTTACTTTTGGCAACTCTCTCCGTCCCCAATCCCTTATCCCCACCCCTTACATCTGTGTCTGGGTTTGTAATTAAAAGCAGATGTCTGCTTATATATTTAATATGCACAGCAAGAAATTGATCGTTTCTGTTACATTTCATTGGATATTTATTTTTGTTGCATTTGGGTAAAATAAAATTCAATAAGAAGCAACTCGGATTTAAGTGTAGTTCGACTCGCAATTCGTAATCCGCTTATTATTTATTTTTCCCCGACAAGAGCTTTTGAAATTTTAATAAATTTCCTAAGCACAAGAAAGACAACAATTCTTATTTTTTAATTAAATTATAAATTCAGTAATCACCAAGTGCTAAATCGAAGAGCTCAATCATTTTCCACTCATTTTGCTTTTTTATCTACATTTCCATCTTGATTAGAATTTCATTTTTCAGCGTTTTTAATTTAAAGCAAAGCTTTTTATCGTGTATGCTCTCCACCTTTACGGTTGTCTAAGGAGGGAGGGTGGGGGAGGAAGTGGTATGCAAAGATGCTGAAGCACTTTGAGTTGTTAAACTGCTCTTCTTTATTGACTCAGCAGCGTTGTGTCTGCAAAGCACTTGCGTGTCGGGTAACTACTTAAGCCCCAAAATTACCCCGCCGCCCTTCCACTCGCTTGCCCGCGACGAGTCGCAACACGGCAGACATTGCTTTGGGTGGTTTTGCATAAGGACATTTAATTAAACACTCATTGCTGTAACTCGGCAGCTGCAGCCCACTTTGACCTCCAACTAAGGCATTTTTTTGTGCTGCTGTTAAACTATTAGTTTGCCGCTAGCTTAGATGTTGTGGTGGTTGCCAGGCTCAAGTGGCATCTCTCTTTGGTCTGTGGTGTGTGGCATGCAAAGCAGACACCGGGAAAAGCTCTCATTAATTTGCAGGTGTAAGCGAAACAAACAACTTAACGCACACCTCAAGTAATTAAATAGTTGAAATAAGCTTGCTTTAATATTTATATGCCATAAATTAAACAAACAACGGCGCACGCAATGGAGACGCAGATGTAAATGGCAATGACGATGGAGATGCAGACGACACCCGCAAATCAACACACAAACAGGAGCACAAACACACCGACACGCACACACACACACACACACACACACACATTGAGGGAGAGAGACAGATTGAGGGCAGACAATTTGCTGAAGGGGAAGAAGGACATTCAGAGACGACGCGTTGACACGTACGCAAAATAAATTTGTTAAGAACGCAATAAGAGAGCACATTTTGTCACAATTTAAGCGCGATAAATTATTGTAAGAGCAAAGAGACAGACGCGAAGATAAACAAGAAGACACAGAGAGAGAGAGAGAGAGAGAGAGAGAGAGAGAGAGAGAGAGCGAGAGAGAGAGAGCTAGCGAGAGAGAGAGAGAGAGCAAGATAGAAAGAGAATGACTTTGTAAGTCTAGCCGAAAATTGAATGCCTTTGATTTTTTCATAACACTAATAAATAATTAATAAATTGATTGATTAAAATCTTAAGAAATAATACTAGATTACTCTATGCAAAAGTTAGTAAAGATTTCGATACAAATTGGATTGTTTGGTTAAAGCAATACAACTTTGAAAAAATAAAAGTTCGCATTTGAAACTCGTCCCGAACAAAAAGTTAATTTAACAACGAAGACAAATAAAGCTCAAGATCAGATGACATTTTGGCTTGATAATTTGTCATGAATAACATTGAAACTTCGAAATGAAAATAGAGGCCCGTTTTTATGGCGATGTTCCATAGATTGATGCATCTTTAGGGTATTCAAACGAGAAAGCTGCCAACAGGAAGAGTTTTGCTCGGGTTTTATTAAATTAAAATGAATTTGAAACTTGATCTTGCGCCAGTCAAATGGAGAAGTGCTGCTTTCCAACAAATTGCCCAGCTCGCAGCACCCAAAACAACAACAACAACAACAACAGCAACAACAACAACTAGAACAGGAGCAGCAACAAGGAGCCTGAACTTAAGGACGCTGTCTGGCCGCGTTGCAGACAGGAGGCAAAGGACTCGGCACATCGAGGACAAAGTTGTGCGCGTTTGTCTAGCGCCAGTCAAAGCTTAAGCAAAGTTGTTAAAGCAACGGAGTACTTAGGAATTGGTCGCTCAAAGATATTAAAATATATAAATCTTAAATAACAAGCAATAAATGCAGCTGCCCTTTGCATCCACTTCTCTCTCTCTCTCTCCTCTCTCTCTCTCTCTCTCTCTCTCTGCCTCTCTCTTTCTCTCCCTCTTTCTCTCTCTCTTTTTCGTGCGCGCTCCTTGTCTGCTTGTGTGGGCCAAAGTTTTAATCAAAATATGCCACACACAGTCGACCGGGCTTGAGTTTTGCTTTCCACTTTAAAGTTTTCAGAGATGCAGCCAAGAGCCGAATAAAAAGGTAAAGCCCAAAACCAATACATGGCCCATTCAAGCCGAAACCTCTTCACTTTCCAGCAAAGATATTGATATACATGCAATAATAATTGGATGCCCTTTTGATGTCCCTATCTTAAATATTACCAAAAAAAAAAAAACAAAAACTTATTAGCTTCGACCTGTTCTATTGTGTAGATTATTAAAACATTGACAATATCTTTCAGTATTAGAGAGGATATTGAATTTAAGGTTGGTTGATAATGGCTTACACATAGAGAAATACACACACACACACACAAATGCACATGCTCATCTTGGAATGTGAAAATTTCGTCTATATTGTATTAGAATATCCTTTCTACATTGATTATGTTTGGATTTGTGCAGCTAAACAAAAACTAAGCAAACTGAGAGCAATTCTGATTTGCTTTAGTTTTTGGGGGAATATTATAAATTCGTAGGTGGAAACGGTTAGTTTAAATGGAATGCTTAAATCGGTTGCTTTGTGTGGACTGCTCTGTTGAGTATTCATCCGAAATGGCTACTTACTAATTCCCACAATCCCCCAATCTCTAACCCATTTTTTACATACTCCTTTCCGCACTTGTGAGCTGCCCCTGGCGTATTTCCCCCCGCCCTTCTTATAAGCATGGCCAAAATGATTTTAGCTTTCCTCTGCGCACCTTTGGTTACACACTCACTTTGCTTGGCTATCACAGCTCCCTGGAGGGGGGAGTGGGTATTCTGCGCTTGCTAAATGCCAACAACCATCAAAATGTGGTCTGTCTGCGTGCGTGTGTGTGTGTGTCTGTGTGTCCGTATGTTTGTATGTGTGTGTGTGTGTGAATTTGGCAAAATTTGCATAAATAAAATTGGTATAATAAAATGTAAACATTTTGCTAAGCAAATTGTTGGCGCACATACACGAGCAGAACTGAACCAAACCAAACTGGGAATGAACTGAGAATTTAGTGAAGCTGGCGGTTGAGGAGTTGAAGGAACTAAAATTGAATGTACTCGTTGTGGGTGTGGCAGACGATGTTGTTGCTACACTGCAAGAAATACTCACACATACATATTTGCTGAGTCAACAAATTTGCATTGAAATCAAGCGCAGATAAAATAACTTGACAAGGCTTTAAGACTATACACTGAAGTTTAAGACTATGCACTTAGAACAATGCAATGTATGTCCAAGAAAATCATCGATCTTTTGCTATTCTAAAGCCTTTTACGTGTCTAATTAAATAATCTTTTTCGAAGAAAAATAAATGCAATATCTAAGTTCAATGTTTGGAGACTTAAAAACTTTTCTGATGTTTAGAATGGAAGCTATTCAAAATTAGAAAATAAAGTATTTCTCAAGTGTTCTTAGAAAAAAGTTACAGATATGGCGACTTGCCGAAATCTTTGGCATCAATTTTGTTTGCTGGGTGCGATGGCTTGTATAAAAATGTGGATTTACTTACTGCACTGCGCTTCGTCTGACTTGTCCTGGCAGTCCTCGATCATATCGCAGCGATAATGCGGTGGGATGCAGTACGTCTTATTGAAGACATATTGGCCGCAGTTCAGCTGGGGGGTCTCGCATTCGGGCGGCGCTGCAATCGAGAATGGAAGCACATTGGTATTGATGCGTTTGGCTGCGATTGACAGGAAGTGTGGGTGGGTGGGGTGGGGGAGGGTTGTTTACTTACGACACGACTGCATCTCATCCTCGCCATCGTCGCAGTCCTTCTGATAATTGCACACCCAATGCGATGTTATGCATTTACCGTTGTTGCAGCGAAACATTTCCGGTGGGCATGGCACATTCGATGCGGCTATCGAGCTGCTGCCGGCGCTCTCGCCAAGTCGTACACCTGCAAAACAGAGAAAACCGAGAGAGATGAGACAGGACACAGACAGAGACAGAAAGAAAAAGAGATAGGGCGAGTCATTTAGACAGGGATTAAGTGGCGCATCCTGGCAGCCAGACGCTTGTGCGTATGCGCTACTGCTGGGTCACAAATCACAAGTCAAATTGAACCATCTACAGCCATCATCAGCAGTTGCAGTTGCAGTTGCAAGAGCATTGTTGCTCCTTGATTTGTCACCTATTGATTTGATGAGCCCAATTGCTGTCTGGTTGTGGCAAACGGCAAATGCCAACCAACTGATAAATATATATATTCATATTTATAATCGCATTTCAAATTCTCATCATAAATTCCCCGCTTAACTTTTGCCCGCATTTTATCCGGCAACCAATCAGCTGGAAAGTTGGAGCGCCAAATGTGAAATGAAGTAGTCAAGGTGACATTATATTAAGTCAATAAGATCAACAGGAGAAGCAAAAGCCACCCATACACACACACACACACAAGCTCCCTTATTAAAATAGGGTAGCTTGCCAGCTCTTTAACGCTGTTCTTGGATTTAATGCAACCTTCTTTCAACGACTTAAGGCGCCTGCAGACTTTCTCATTGTGCATTATTCCGGAGTAGCAACCACAACAACAACTCCACAAAACACAAAAGATACAAAAACAAGCATTGAACGTAATAATAGCCCCTCTCCCTCGTCCCCCCCCCCATTTCGGCCAGTATTATTACAAAAGCTTTTCTATAGGCTGCTGTGCCAACTTTAAGCTTTTCGGCCAGAATAATAAACAACGGCAAGCAATGATGTTACTTAATAATCCAGAGATGGCCACACGATTCCATGATACCCTGCAATATTGCCGAAACAACATCTTTCCTTTCCTTACTGATCATAATTGTCCTGTCACTTGGCAAATAAGTAAAAACCCATTGGAATTTAATGGATTGTTACGAAAACTTATTTGCAGTGCTTTTCCTTAGAGTTTTGCACGACATTTTGCAATTTTATGGCCAAAATTTGATTGGTTTTTGTGCGCAACAGAAGTATGTTATAACTATTATGTTTAGACTGTAAATAATACATGCCATATGAATTTAATTATAAGTTAAATGCCAAAAGGCAGAGTATAATAAAATGCACAATAAAAGTGAAATATACAATTAAAAAAGTTTCAGCTTTCGCTCGAATTGAGCACTCTAATAAACATATACATGAAATAAATCGAACATACATATGAAGTGTATACATATACACAAGCATATATATATATATATATATATATATGTATATACATTAATGCCACACTTGAGACCAAGAACCTTGCTGTGACATTGCCGCACTTGTTTTTTTTTGCCAAGACTTACATATTGCTATTATTATTACAATTGCGAAAGGGATTGGAGCTGGTTTCGTGGGGCATTCACTGCTTACTTTTCTGCTGCGTTCTTTTAAAATTAAAAACAAAAACCCAAAAATCGTGTCAGGCGAGAGGAGCGGCAGAGATGGGATATGGGATGGCGGATGCTGTCTATACCGCAGACAGACAACATGTTTCGCTCCCATTAAAGTTGGCAAGTTTGTGGCTAAATCTCGGCAGCAACTTCTTTTAAGCACTTTGTGCCCGGGCTGCTGCCCAGGTCTCCTTGTTGCTGTTGTTGCTGCTGTTGTTGCTGTTGTTGCTGTTGTTGTTCTTGTTAACGTTGTTGTAACTGTTTGGGGAACGTGTCGCAGCGACACAGCAAAAATGAGAGCAGCCGGCGTATTTTGGCAGCATTAATTCCTCCCGTGTGTCACATAACATTCGCCCAGTTGCTGTTCATGTTCCTGTTCCTCTTGTTGTTGTTGTTGTTGTTGCTGTTGTAATTGTTGTTGTCGTCGCTGTTAGACGTGTTTATGGAGTCACTTCCCAGTTGGGATGCAACAGCACGTAGCCAAGTCGCGACTTTACTTGTTTCCTTTCTCCCTACATTTCTCTCTCTCTCTGTCTCTCTCTCTCTCTCTCTCTCTATGTCTCTCTCTCTCTCTCAGTCTCTCTCTCTCTCTCTCTCTCTCTCTCTCTCTCTCTATGTCTCTCTCTGTCTCCCTTTTTCAGTTCACGTCTCGATCCATCTCATTTGCTCCAAGGGCTGCAATTTTGTCAGCGTTGACAAACAAATTAAGCAGCAATTGTTTAGCACTTGGCAGCCATTAAAGATGTAGATGCAATTGTAGAAATGCACTTTTCTGATACATATGTCTACATGTGTATTTATGGGTAGCACTGCAGCATAATTAGCAGGTTTTATTGTGTGTGTGTGTGTGTGTGTGTGTGTGTCTGTGTGTGTGTGTATGTGTGTGTCAGGTGGCGAGTAAATCTGGCACTCATGTGTATTATTTGCATTTAAATTGCTTTTTGCCATTAATTATAGGCTCTTTTGAGTAGGCGCATTGCGCAACAAGCAACCGACAACAACTGGCAACTGGCAACTGGCAACTGGCAACTGGCAACATGCAGCTTGCAGCAGACTGCATTGTTATTAATAAGTGCCGAAGGCCCTTTGAAGTACGCAATGGTATTTTACGTCGATTCACTCGCTGTCCCAGTCCCAGTCCCAGATCCAGCTGGTTGCCTTGCTCGTTGCGCTCGTCGAACCCAAAAGCCATCAAATATACATTTAAAAATTTTGCATTACGCTCAAAAAAAAATAAATAAATATGTGGCGGACACTGCGTGTGTGTGTCTGTGTGTGGGTGGCTGGATGTGTGTGTGTGTGTCTCTGTGGACCTCGCGACGATTACCCTTCTGGCCAGGACGGCTCACTAGAGGAAAAATACCACTTTTTCAATCATTTATCAAGTGAAATAAACTATTAAATTGGTGCCAACTAGTCTCGAAAGTTAATAATAATTTTGATATTAAATTGAGATGTTATTAAAGAAAAAAAATAGGAAATTGATGTTCTATCAAGAAATGTAAGTTTTTCTTAAAAATTTGTTTTATTTCAAGTTTATTTATGGCAAGTTAGCATTTTGCCAGAAGTTTTTTTCGTTTAAAGTTGAAAGCATTTCTTAACGTTTAATTATATATATATTTATAGCAAAAATGTGCTATTTAAAACAAAAAATAATTTAAAATTTTTTCTTCAATTTTTTATTAGCCAAAAACTATTGTTGCTTCCCACAGTGCGGCTGCCCAGTTGCCCATTCGGTCGACGCCCGCGTCAGCGCTAAAAATAATAGGCCGCCTGTGTGCATACTAATGAGTCCCCGGACGAAGTGGCCCGTCCGTCTGGCAGCCACTTGTCCGCCAGCCCGCCAGCCCGCCCAGCCTGTTTGCCAGCCTCCTACCTGCCTCCCCACCCCCCCCCTGACTGGTGTGTGAGCATGCAATTATGCCAGTTATCTGTGCCACACGTCTGTTGAACACTTCGTTTTTGTTGCACCTATTTGTGCGAAAGGCTTACAATAATTGTAGTCTACATATGACTGCTGACGGCAAAATCGCACACAATTGTTACAGACTCCAATTCAATTTGATTTACAAAACTTTCACTTACTAATTAAATGTACAACAATATTTCAATTAACCATTCAAGGTAATTTGAAATTATTTATTTTATATAATGCCATATATTGTCTAGTTTTTAATAGTAACTGCAACAAAGTTACCGCGGAGGATCTTTATTTTTTCAATACATCTGCTTTGCTGAAATCTGATCTTTGGAATAATTTTTTACTCTCTTTACTCTTACTATGGTTATATAAATAGAATAGTCAACAGCACTTCGTAAACGGCATATTGGAAGAGGTCTCACCAAGAAATAATATGCCCTGTTTGCCGGTAGAAGGGGTAGAAACAACCCTCTCGAGTTGCTTAATGAACAGCGAGCTGGTCAGCTTTGGGGAGCGAGTATCCAGCCCGTGGGTCAGTTGCTTTGTGTCTTTTTTGGCGGTGCATTTATTTGCTTAACTTGGTTTTTCATTTTGTGGTTTTTCTTGTGCGTGTGTGTGTGTGTGTGTGTGTGTGTGTGTGTATTTGTCTGTTGTTGTTTGTTTAACTTTTGCCTTTGGACTCGCTGCGTGTACTTTAATTTTGCATATTAATTTTTATTTACTTAATTTGGTTTTTTGCCTCATTTTATCATGTGTTTTTGCAGATGCTTTTGTCATTTTTGTTTTCGTTATTGTTTTCGTTTCGTATTTTTATAGCCCCATCGGGTTGCACTACTACATAAATATAAATGCATATTCGACCATTTATTCATTTTATAACATTTTGTTATGCATCTGGTATGCTTTATAAAAATATGTATAGTTTTAAAAAACTTGTGATTTACATTATTATTATTTTAATTGTTTTTTTATTATTATTATTATTATATTTTTTTTTTTTGGTTTTTGAGTTTTTTTCTTGTAATTTATTATTTTAAATACTTTTCAGTATGTGGCCACATTTGTCATTTGTGATTTAGTGACTCAAGCGCAAAATGTATTATTCATGGCTCATTTTTCAATAATCAATGCACCATTATAAATAATTAATGTGGGGCACGCCCACACGCCAAATGTCGTGTACAAGCGATTAAACTTAATTTCAACCACACAAATTGTTGGCAGCCCCAAATCAGGCGGACAAACATGCATGCCATATGAACCATGCGCAAATGCACTCAGAAAAAAGTTAAGTACCTCCGGAAAAAATATGAATAAATAGTTATCGATCTTACAAAAGAGCCAAGTGTTGCATAATTAGCAATACTTTTTTTTTTTTTTTTTTTCAATTTAACGTTAATCTTTGAAGTTGCTAATTTTAAAACGTATATTTTAAATTTAAGCTGATTTGTGGCATTTAAGGATGATTTCAGTTCTGATTTAAGAACTGACAATAGGAACTAAATGTTCCTAATTTGACTTAATAAATATGTGGACTTAAGTGCAGTTGTCGGTCGTACAAATTTGGGTATTTCCAACAGTTTTCTTAGAAAATTTACCAGATCTTGAAGGCGCTTGGTTTGTACTCTCGAAATTCTTCAAGTTTTTCAACTGTCCAAGCGGCTTATACGTGATATCGGAAAGAGGTAAACGTCTAATGTGTAGCTTCATTATTTTCGCATAGCTCTGCGGAAGTCAAGTGTGATTTTAAGTTTTGCCCATCTGCTATTCACTCAAACTTGTAGTTTTCTTCACATTTTCTTGCACTATTTCGTTCGCTTCCTGCTACAAGGCTGCACACACAGAGAAACACATTTATATACAACTGACTATGTCCTGCGTATTTTTTTGGTACATCAGTCACTAAAAGCGATACGAGAAGTGGCACAAACGAGCAGAGCATCCCAAATCTGCTTGACAGCTACTCGCACTCGCACTCGTACTTGTATTGCATGCCAAAAAGTATGCTGAAATATGGCTAGAGCGATGGATAGACCTTATGCAGACGTTACCATGCTGCGACGGGCAGCCCATCAATAAATAATAAATTGCCTATAAAAACTGATAAATTCATTGATGAATCTCGAAACTCGCCGCGTTATGGCGTTTCGTTTCTCACATTTGTGGCTATGCTACATTGCCCTGCCCCATCACGATGCACCATGGGAAGAGCCTACACTTTTGCATACAAAAATTTCATTTTTTAATAGAACCCAAACAGCCACCTTGTGTTTCACAATTTATTTCACAACATTTGAATAAAATAGTTAAAAATTAATTACATACTTGGTGCATTTGAGAAGCGTTAAACTTTAATTTTAAAAGATGACAATTTTTAAGAAAAACTGATATCTGAATTGGTTGTCTTTAACTTATGATGTTGTGCGTTTACTGAGTTAAGTTCAACACATTTTGTTGATTTAATAATGTTGGAGTTAATCATTAATTAATTGTATTTCACTTGTGTAACTAACTGTTATTTTTATATTTTCATCAAGACCAATTTCGTACCATTTAAATGTTTGTCTTAAAATTTAAAAGTGAGCATGACTGGTCAGTGCCTGGTCCCCAGTTAACAAAATAATTTCGTACAATATTCGGAACTAGACCCAAAAAAAAAAAAAACGCTGCTTTTTTTTCTTGAGTTGTCAGCTTAAGCCAAAAGAAAAAAGGTGGCATTTTATTCTACAGTGCACTGATCCACTGCCTGAGTAATGGAAATTCATGACGGCAATGTACAAAACAGAGCGATAGAAATTGAAATACGGCTAAAGAGACAGAGAGAGAGACAGAGAGAGAGAGGGGGAGGGAGAGAGAGAGAGAGAGGGGAAAGAGAGAATAAGTGAGAACTTTAAATGCAAGGCAGTTGCATGCCACTTGCGACTTGCCACTTGGCAGTTGGCTGTTACTGCCTGCTTGCTATTTTGGTATTGCGCCATTGACAGTATCAGTGATTTTATGGTAGTTATATTCGGTAATGGGCATCAGTATGGACTGCCATCTATTCATGGCATACTTAGGAGCTGAGAACCACGTTTTTTGTCGGCTTTGGTCTGCTTTTTTGCTTCTTTCTTTCGTTTTGCGCTGCTGCTGCTGCTGCTGCTGCTGCTGCTGTGCACCAACATTGATTTATGTACGAGTCGTATATGCAATACTTGCAAAATAATCTGCATTTCCATTTCTCTTTTTTGCATGGTCTGGAACAGCAAACTGTGTGTCTTGCGGAGCAGAGAGGATTAGTTAAGCGTTCGTTCGGCAAATTCTTTTTTGTCGCTCCAAAAATATGACAAATTCGTGCAAAGCTTTACGACCAAGCATATTTAGTTCCTTTTTTTTTTTTTAATGGAAAGTGTCCTCTTGCTTTACATAGGAAACACTCAAATGCTAAGTGGTCTGTCGGAAAGGACTCAGTAAAGCACTCAGAACAAAATATACACTAGCATTTTGGTGCCCTTGCTTAAAAATGTATTAATTTGATTTAATTCATTATCTATTATGTTTTATTTTACTGAACTTACAGTCGATTGAGGACAAAGAAGATGGAAATTCGTATTTCGTAAATTTAGCAAATTTAGCATATGTATATGTTTTATGAGTATTAGCTGATTTGCATATCTCATAAGCATTTCCAGTCACATGCTGAGCACTTCACGTATTGTGTTTGTGTTTGTGTTTGTATTTGTATTTGTATTTGCATATATATTTGTCTTTGGAGCCGTTCTTATTTCTCTCTTTGTTTGTCAATCGCCTGGCCAGCATGGTATTCATTATGTGATGTGATGCCATGTTATGTGCCGCTGCTGGCAACCCACTAAAAAGCACAGCACGTGAGCAGCTCAGCAGTCAGGGACTCTCACACAGACACAGACACAGGGACAGGATGCCAAAAACCGACTGACGACTCATCCATCTACTTTTGATTTTTGCGAGACGAGCAAAAAACAAAAAAAAAAAAAAGAAAAAGTGAATGAGGAAAAGAAAAACCGAAAATCGCAGAGAAACATTATTTCCTGTGCTCCTTTATTTTTATTCACGTGTTTCTCATCATTTTTTGCTTATTTTTTGCTTTCATTTATTACGTTTTTTTTTTTGTTTTTTTTTTTTATTTTCTTAAATGTTATTTTAAGTGACGTCGCCAAAGTTAAAACGTGACAAAATTACAAATATTTTGTAAGCTTTTAAAACCGTTGATACTGCAGCAGCACGAACAACAACCATAACATTACCCTATAACAATAAAAAAAAAAAAAAACAAATAGAAGAAGCAGCAACAGCGACAACAACAGCAACAACAACACTAATAACAAAAACAAGCACAAAGTCAAACACAACAACATAATACCTAATAACGTGCATTTTGATAATGTCGTGTGGCGAGAAATGTCGGCGATCAGGGGTATGAGATGGCGGGGGCAAGGGGTAAGCGGTAAACGATAAAGGTTTCGTCCTGATTTCATGATTCCCACTTTGGGTTGGGGTTTTGGGGTTGTCGTGGCAACTTTTTGGCCATCATGGCATCAAAGATTCTCGACGCAGCCCGGGCCTGAAAATAGTTTGAAACTGAACACTCTTATGGGCCCGGTAGTTAGTGGCGCAACTATTTAAAGTTTTGCCGGCAACATGAGGCAACAAAGTCATGGCACAACAGCAAAAGTTACCAAAATTCCCTAGCATCTTTTTATGTCGTCTGGCCCCATAAAAGGTAACGATCTGTCCAGCAGCCACACACTGTCCAAACTTTCTGTAAAGCGCATTTCTCATGGCAATTTTCTATATATTTTTTTTTTTTTTTTTTTGTATTCCAATTTTCATGGCAATTTTGTGTGTGTGCTTTGAACCTGCATTTAACACAAATGGCCAACTTCCAGCTACAGCTAACAAAATATACATTTCGAAATTTGTAATCACATTGAAGAGGCTGTCCCTCATCTCTTACATATATGTTTTATTTGTTAATATTCCAATTTTTTACGTATGAATATAAGATAAAGCTGCATTGCAGATGCCAACTTTAAGGAGCTCAAAACATAATAACAGTTATCTATATGCTCTTGGCCATATGCAATGACAGTAGGCAATTAAAAACAAAAATCATTTAGATAACGAACTATTTATGGTCGAATATAAAACTTTAATTAAAGTTGTTTTTGAGATTTCGTTGCTCATATATATGTTATTTGTATACTGAATTGTACTGAAATATTAGGCACAAATAGAACCAGCCAAAATGTCTGGATTCAAATTGATTTTGCTGTACATATGTACATTTGTCAAAATATTCTATGGACATTAATCTATCTGAGTTTGAGTGCAAACTAAGCTCCTTGTTCTCCAACTCATACGCTGTTTGTTCATATGCATTTCATGCGTGAATTGAATGCGGATGGAACAACGAGTAGTATTCACTGCACACCTGTGTGTCTGTATATATATGTGTGTGGGTGTGTGCGTGTGTGTGTGTTGTGTATGTTGTGTGTGTCTCACTTGGCTGGCTTTGTGCATATCTTGCGGGCGGGCGTTATTATGGCAAGAGCTGAAACATTAATTTGGCGAGAATTGCGTTTGCATCCCTAGTCACTAATTAGATGCATAATTAGACACGGAGTTGTACATGAGCAGTTTCGGATGATTCGTGGCAAAGTTAGAGGCGGGGGGCAGTCGGTGCGACAACTGCAGCTGGAAGCTGAAATTAATGACAGGCAAGTCAGACAAGAGACGCAGTTAGAGACAGGTTGAAAACAACTGTTGTTTGTGGCTGGCGCTTATAAACTCAACAAATTATGCTTAATTCAAGTTTGAGCCGCAGTCGAGGAGCAGTAGGTGACAAGCGTTCGGCGGCCAAAAAAACGTGGCAACACGAACAACAACAGCAACAACAACAGCAACAACAACAGCAACAACAACTGACAACAACAACAGCTGACCCAGCACGTGCAAAGTGCACGTAGCCGGAAACAAATGACATTGTCAGCGCCTGTATTTTGGCTCGACGCAGCGAGAAATCCAAGCTAAGCATTTCCGGTCGCATCATCTGCCATTTTCTGTGGAACATGTGCTCGACGCATACACAGAGGGAAATTGCAAAAAAACGAAAAACAAATAGCACGGATAAACATACATTTTTGATACTTCATTTCATTTCTATTTTAGTTGGAGTTGCTCTTCGAATTTTAAATATGTCTCGCACTAGATATTTAAGGTAAAAAAAAAAACTAAAAACACTCTCGCTTGCAAATTATATTTGTAGTACAAAGCAAAAAATAGGTTTGCAAATATGTATAGACGATGGAAGGAATAGTAAAACTGATCTTTTGACAACATTGCTCGGCTGTGTTATAGTCAAGTTGAAGTTTGGCCTAAATAATGGAGAATTGTATTCAAAGATGCTGTATTAAATCAACAATTCGGAAGTTTTCTTCAGTGTATACTGTGTGTGCTTGTGTGCGTGTGTGTGTGTGTGCTTGTGTGTGTGTGTGTGTGTGTGTGTGTGTGTGTGACAGTGCTATTAGCCAGCGCGACACTGCAACGTTTAGCTGCACAGCCAGGCAAAAACGCAGGCGACGTCTCTTAAATCGTCTTTTGGTGCTGCCATTTTATGGCTGAGACGCCTTTTGTTGTCCGCATTGGTTTGGGGCAAAAAGGCTGCTCTTTCGAGTCAGTTGGTTGTTGTTCGTATGAATGTTTTTGGGTCACTTTGGGGCATTGGCCAATTGCGCTTAAATGAAATGCCAAATCGCTGTCACAGTGTTGTTCCGTTCCGTATCAATTAGCAATGTCGGCTGTCGACTGTGTCCTTCTGCAGCTTGGCTCAACATTTGTCGCATTCATTTGCAATTTAAAATTTTGTTCAAGCGCATTCAAAATGTGATGATCACGACTGCTCTTAGCTAGTTATACCCACGAATTGGTGACAAATCTATATTGGTACACAGAGAATGTTTTAAGAAATGTGAAACAGTCTGAATTGGTTGATAATCAACCGTATCCACAATTAACGATAATTAGTTAAAACAAATTCTTTTTTCTCATCTGACTGTAGTTGAACTCAGTCCGAGAAATATATTTGAAAACTAGTTTAAAATGTGTTTAATTGGTTTTTTGAGAAACTAATGTGAAATTGACACCCTAAAATGTTTAATCAAAATTTGCCAACACATTTTTAAAATCTAACATAAAATATTAGCTAAAATGTGTTTTAATCGATGATTGGAAATAATCCACCAACGCAGGCAAAGGTAATTAGTGGAAATTGGAGAAATTTAATTTAAGTGAACTTTAGTGAAATCTTTGAATTTCTATTTGGGCTGGGTATCTGGCAGTGCAGCTCTGCCAAATCGATTCATGGTTTGCTGATGCCGACTTTGTTGCCAGATGGCGCAAAAATTAGCATTAGGCTGGCAAACGATTTGGCCACTTTTTGCGTTTAAGGGGTGGTGTGGCAATAAATTGGTTGCTGCGCCTTCGCCGGCTGCGCATTATTGGAAATTTCTGCATTCCACGTTTTAATTGCCTGCAATTGATGAAATGCATTTTGGTCATGGCTTTAAGCTCCAATTTCGCTTTGCCAATGCGGGTCCCCCCTGTGCGCCATTGAACGATTCTCTGCACCGTGTAAATCACGACACCCCTCAAAAACACCCCTCCCCCCGCCCCTTACCAGCCCCTGCCATTCACTGCCCAGTTGTGTCCTTTGTCCGCGCGCCCAGTGTTCCTGTGCTGTGGTGTTAATAATCGATGGCTGCAGTTGCCGTGCGGCAACTGTTGCAGTCTCAGTCGAGCGACCAACAGACCGCGCCACCAAAAGAACAACAGGCCAAGCGACCAACCGTCCGACAACAATAGTGGCCAGTGATTTAGGGTCAGCACACGGCCAAATTTCAATGCACTCGGCCGCAAAATGTAAATCGCGCCGAGCGGCTGCATTGGAAAGAATAACCAACAATCACCAATGAGCAACAATAGCCAGTGCAGCAATCACAAAAAATATCACACAGAATACAACGCACCACTGATGCCCTTCCCCGTGCAACAGTAGCCGATGCAATGGCCAACTTTTTGTGTTGCCATTCTTAATAGATGCCGCAAGAATAGTCGAAATGCCTCAGTGCATATTTTGAACTACAGCGCAAGTAAGCAGTCAGTCTAGTCCACATATGAATCGTATTTAAATAAGTTAATTAATATGCTTCTACAAAAATAAAAATAGAAATGAAAGAAATCGAAAGTGGCTGCACTTGAAATCAGGTCTAAATTCAGGTCTATATCAGATGGTGTTAATATTGAATGATCTAGTAGCGTTATGAAGAGGAGCTAAACGTTTCTGCTTATGCGGCAAGGGTATGTGTACAAAACCGATTCTCGGCAAGGAGGGGGGCGGGTGGTGGTAAAGAGTAAAGCGGCAATGGCGCCAACAATGAAAATAACACCAACAACAACAACAACGATGATGGTGGCCAGTGGTCGCCCTGGTGCAGTGCAGCGGTGAAGTGACCATCGCTGGGCGTGGGCAGTGGACCGGAAATATTAAATTCGACACTTTGGCACACAAAGTGTTATTTTTCACTTCCGCCTCGCCGGCGTCGGTAATTTGAGCCCTGTTCGCTCGATCAGCCGTCGTTGCAGCCACAAGCCTAAGACATTTATCGCTGTGGACGGCTGAGGCACGAACTCAAATCAAAGAATTTCAAATGCATTTCTTTTTCCAAGAGACTTATCAACCTCAACCGAAATATTTCTAGTGCTAAAAATGCGAAAACATTTCATACATTTTTGCTGCAATTTGTTGTCGATTTTGGTTTCGGCTAAATCATCAAATTATCACAATAGAATCCGTGTCCAGTTGCCCAGTTTTAAGAAGAACATGATTGAAGTGATTTTGTAATTTAACTATAATTTGTTCATGGCTTGTCATAGAGATTCGTGCTTTTCAAATATGCTCACTTTAAGATTGATTAAAAATAGTTTGACATGCCTTCAAATGCTCATTTTGACGGTAATACAACGAAAGAGTTATGAGTTTTAACAATGAAACCGCATCAGTAGCCATTTATGCTCCCACTGGTCACCAGATTATTCGAATAGGGCTCCAGTGTTTCAGTCAGTGTCTGTGAACCAGCAATATGTCGCCAGCCCAAGGGGCACATAAGTATTTGCGGTTATTAATGTTTTACCTTGAAGGGGCGGGTGCGTTGACAGCCAAACAGGAAAATTAATTAAATTGTTCTGAGCCTTTCCCACTGTACTAGTAACTATGTATAATCATGGACACAATATATATATATATATATATATATATATACATGTTATATAATATATACGTTTATTTATATATTGCGTGTACGTGTATAAATACGAGCAGAGGATATTTGTTTACTTATAAATACGTGTTGAATGTGAGTTGAATGTGAGTTGGTGTGTGTGTGTGTGTGTGTATGTGGGTGTCTGTGTGTGTGTGTGTATTTGGTTCAACAAAAGGCAATGCTGGCAAGCCTTTGCTTTAGCCTGAAACTGTAAAATTGTCAATTGCGTTGACCCAAATAAATAAATAACAAAAGTCCGGGACAATTTTAATTAAAACCAAATTATTGTTATGAATATTTTGTGATGCAAAATAAAATGGCAGCGACGGCCACCCGGAGGGATAAGGGATTAAGATTGGGTTCTGCCACACAATGAAAATGACAATGACAATTGCTTTTGCTTTTGCGTTGCTCTAAGCGAACACTTTTCGGTTTATGAAATATGCAAAACGATCAAGGAATTCCGGTGGCAATGGCCAAAAACTGACAACAGCAACAAAGACAGCAATAAACACACATGCACAGATAGAAATACAAAATATCAATTGCAAAAAGTTGAGTTTTGAGATGGAACGTTGGAAATTGCCTGACCAAAAAACACATACATACATACATATGTATGAGAACTGAGTTGAGCAGTCAAAGGTCAAAGAGTGCCAACGTTAAGTATTTCATAATGCACTCTCCTTCCGTCCTCTCATTTCAGTTAACACTTGCGCCACGTTCACAGAAACTTTGATAGTCAGAGGTAGTATGGTTAAAGCTACTTAGTCCAGATTGTTGTTATGGAAATAGACGAGCTGGGACCACAAACAAGTCATTTGTGGTTTCTTTTGTTAGCAACTTATTTTATTGTCTCTGCGTTTTTGCTAAAATCGATATTGTGGTACGTATTTATGGCTTGGTCACACTGGCTGCGCCAAAATAATGCACATTACCCCAACCTGAGGCAGTTCATAAACTGTAAAGTAAACTACAAACTAATGCACTTCAGCCCAGCAGCGTCGCATTCGTTGGTACTTCAAAGTTTTGCCCCAGCCCCACCACCCCAAAACACCACCCTTCTCCCATCCCAACCATCCCAACCATCCCCCACTGCCAGCTAAAATGTTTTGTTGGCATGCAAAGGTGCTCCAGTAGTTA
Organism: Drosophila anomalipes; assembly: GCA_035041615.1. Classification (NCBI taxonomy): domain Eukaryota; kingdom Metazoa; phylum Arthropoda; class Insecta; order Diptera; family Drosophilidae; genus Drosophila; species Drosophila anomalipes. The sequence continues at coordinate 4,772,659 of JAWNKZ010000254.1, forward strand.
TTGTTGCCCCAATCTCCCCCTCTTCTTCAGCAAATACTCTTTACCATATGGCTTGCATTAAACCGCAACTATGTCTACACATAGACAAAAATTGGTTGCGTTTTTAGCATGTGAATTTCTACAACTGACAAATGCATATGTTTAATAACAAAATTTTAACATTAAAAAATAGAATTTCAAATTACAAATTTAAATTATTAATATGTATGCCATATTTAAAAATATATAACCATTTCGGATTTTGTGAATTTGATAAAGAGAATTTCTAAAAAATCGAATCTAATCTACGAAAAATACGGTTGTCAAAAATTAGGGATTAGTTCTGAATCGATCCTAGGAGAAACATATTCTAAGAAACAAATATTTATTCTGCCTTGCAGAGTGGATTTCGAAAGATATTTGTTTCAAGTGTAGCAGCTAGGTTTCTTATGTGTGTCTGCTGTCTGTGGCCACGTTTGTCATGCAACGCTCGAGGCGCTCCCCAACTCGACCCGCAACCCCAGCTCCAGCTGCAAACAACAGTTCCATGCTTCAGCTCCTGCCCCTGCGGTACTTTGAGCTGCAAGTGGCGCTTTAAATGACAATACCTTGAGTGAGTATATCTTCATTTCCTATACATAATGCTATGATATCATAATATCGTGCCGATGCCATCCTATCTGGTAAATGCAATGCCCACAAACTGTGAAGCTAAATAGAACATTAGCAAAGACCATCGCACGCATGCCAAATGGGTCGCTGATGCCTCAAGGGAAGCAACAATAAAAATATGCTTCATATATAGAGTGGCAGCAAAGAGTGATGCAAATATCACACGCACACACGCACACACACACACACACACACACACACTCTAACACAGGAGTGGAGGGGAGAGAGTGAGATAGAGATAGAGATAGAGATGGAGATAGGGAGTACACAGGCAGTGACCCCAAAAGTAAAATGCAATAAAAGCTTGAATGAGGCGACATTTTTATGCATATTTATGCCCCAATGTGGCAAGCGACTGCCTGGCTGCATGTGCTGCGAAAAGTAGAAGTAATACACTTAAAAAATAAATATGACCTCAGAACAAATTGTCTTAATCGATAATCCAAATATCTACATTTCGTGAATAGTTTTTGATTTTGAAAGTTGAAATACATTTTTGAAAATTGTAGATATTTTTTGACAACAAACTTGTTCGTATACAAAAAGCGAGACTCACATTATGTTATGTACATTTAATTTCTCTGGGTGTAAAGGAGTAGTTCGAGCAAGGGTGACCATGCACAATATTGCTAGACGCGACTGTGGGCGGCACTGTTAAATTTTAGTGCTCAGCTGATATTATTGTTGTTGCTGTCTCTATTTACAGCAAACAGCAAAATGAATGTAGCGACTTTTACATTAAATTCAAACGAGTATACCAAATAGCAAGGGGACAGGTTGAGCGGAAGTGCGGCGGAAAGGGGGAAGTGACTGCTCGGGGGTGTTGAAAAAAGAGAGAGCGAGAAAGAGAGAGAGAGAGAGAGAGGGAGAGACACACACAAAAATTGGAACAGCTACATCCTTGACATAGACTGCAGGCAACGGTCGTTGCTGAAAATTGCAAGCCAAATACTGAGGGAACTGCGTTCAGTCAACGCTTCTCCCCATCCCTCCTCCCCCTTCCCCTTTCCCCTCCCCCCTTCCACAATCCGTGTGAAGTGCGCGAACCAAATGAGTTTCTTGCTGTTACCGTTCTTGTTGTTGCTGTTGTTGTTGTTTTGTTTTGTTTTGTTTCTGTTATTTTGTGTCACGCTGAACTATAGCAGCAACAAGAAGGAGAAGAGAAAGCAAAGTTAATAGCACAGTTCCCTACACCGAACGCATTAAGCGAAAAACATAAAAACCTAAAAATTGAATTTAATTTTTGTGCATAGGAATGGAGCAGAAAGCATTGTGTTGCTTTTGCTATTATTCTTGTTCTTATTGTTGTTGTTGTTGTTCTTGTTGTTGTTGTGGTTGGTGTTGTGGTTGTTGTTGTTGTTGTTGTTCTTGTTGCTGTTTGCTGTTCCTGCTGTGCATTAAATAGTGTCGCAAATAGCGCATTTTTTGACGCCAAGTCCGTCGAGCGTTGAAATTTTCCAAAGTATGCTTTCAGGCAACTCGCATGCCGCTCGCAAATAACCAGTTCTCGGTTATCGCATGTTGAAGACACGCCCATTTTTGCACCTGAAAGGAGTACAACCCACAGCCTTCCAAACAGGATATGCACGCATTTAGGTAACACTTAAAACAACGAACCCACCCCCCCAAAACTTGTTGGCCCCCCCTCGGGGCTAAATGCTTATTTAGCCTTTGAAGAATGCCTCCTCCAAAAGCTTTAGGCTGTCGCGATATTAAGGGGCAGAATGTTGTTGCTGTTGTTGCTGTTGTTCTGGATATGCAAATAGGAGACGGTGTTAAAAACTGAGCCATCTGAAATCAGAAATTAAACTAAGATCACGATCAAGAACTTACGTACTACAAGCATACATATTTACATAATCTGTAATCGGAGGTGTTTTCATCTTTGTATGTACACACATATAATAATGATATGCATGACGCCATGCAATTTGTACACACATCCATATGCTAAATGTACATATATATTTATATATATATGTATACATGTAATGTGTAAGTGCTGACTCATTATGCAAAATCATTTAGTAAACACATAAACCACAATTCACTGATTAGACTTAGACACGAAAATTAAAGCGTACTTTAACCGTTCCTTAAACAACGAGTAATGTCTAAATTCTTTAAGCAATTGCTTTTGGTTATTCGACACTTATTCAAATGAATTAAATCAAAGCCATCCCATTTTTTATTTAAATTAAATGAAACAATTTTATGTCTTCATTTTATTGCAAATGCGCATTTGCAATATGAAAGAGCGGTGAATTTGCATTTCTAAATTGAAGAATTCATAAGAGTTGAACCATAAATGCAAATAAGATAAATGCAAGATTGTGTGCAAAGTTGTTCTGCTCGGAGGAAAGCAACAGCTTCAACTTTACTCCGATAGGGGGCGTTTTAATTAAAAAATCTTCATTTCATTCATTCATTCATTCATTCATTCATTTATTTTGTTATTTTGTCAATACTGGCAATATTTTCTATTGTGACCTGATTCTAACCAAAAGTAAAAGGGCTCAATAATATCCTCAATTAATATAACTATAAAGTGTAATTCGATTTATAAATAATAGTTTGATATCGAAATATGCGTTAGTTCAATAGAGGATTTTCCCTTCCATTACCATTACTTCCATTGTACATTCTTTGTATGCATTAGTTTCGACAGGTGCTGGGCTAGTTTCTGATGCCCAATCAATGTGACGGACAGAATGTTGCTTCGCTGTGATTCTAAGCCGAACACAAAAGCCAATTTACATTTACGGTTACGTCTGCACTTGACTGCTTCAACATGGGTGCAGGAGTGTTCAGCGTAGTGGTGCCCCCTAGTCGTATCCCTCACCAACTTCACATACCATACACCTTCCCAACCAACATGCTATGCTCGTCGTGTGATTTTAGCCTTTGCATTGCCGTGTAATTGAAAACTTGCACAACAGAACACACGCCAACCAGCTCCATGTTCGCGTGTGTTGTCTGTGTTGGTGTCTGTGTTGGTGTATGTGTGTGTTGGTGTATGTGTGTGTGCGTGTGTCTGTGGGTGTGTGTGTGTGGTTGTGTGTTAAAATTTCATTTGACTGAGGCTTTCATTACATTTTATTTGCTGGCATTTGGCGCCTCGACCCGCTCCATTGTATCTACTGGCAGTGCGGAACGTGTTGGCTTTCGAAACAGCACCTGTTCTCGCCATTTTGGGGCACAGGTGGTGCTCGGCTGGGTCATGTCCTAACAGTAGAGAGCCGAGGCTCCTGCGTATGTCAGACAGCAGATTGAGCGCCCTTTTGAAATATTTATGCATGCAAATTAAGGCCACAACAAAGCAATGCGAAAGCGAAATGAAACCAAAAAACACTTAAAAGCAGCAACAGCTGCTTCTGTTTCTGCTGCTGATGCTGCTGCTGCTGCTGCTGCTGTTGCTGATCATATTTGCCAGAATTTTATTTAATTTACACCTAATGCTGTCAAGAATTTCGTTAACAGCTCTCATCAGCTGTCATCATTAAGGAACAATCAGAATTCAGGATCTCCGAGCACTTCAAAAGGACTGCAAAACACGCTTTTAGCTTTACGCAGTAAAATTCCACTCCCAGATACACATAGATACATTTATGCACAGAGGCACACATGTATGTATATGTATGTGTATGTGTGTATGCAGATACAGTAAAAACTTTACAAATGGATATTGCATTTGAAATTGGAAATTTGTTTATGCTTTTTTTTTTTTATTACAAATGCATGCTTCTCAGCCGCACTAAATTTATTTCTGACATTTTCCAAAATTATTTTAGGTTATCACGAAAATGTTGTCAACCTGCAAAAAAAGCATAAGTAACACCATCAGCTCAAAAACACTCTTTATAATATAGAAATTGTGAATAGAAAGTAAGATCATTTTTTTAATTAATATTATTAGATTCACACAAAAAGAACGAAAGAATGGACAATGAAATTTGTATTAATTTGCAGGTAAATTGTGAAACCATTAATTGGGTATAAAATATTTTATTTATAAGTAATTGACAGATATGTTATATTTATATGATGTGTCGAAAGTAGTGATGAAACGCGACATTATTGCTAACAGTAAGTGTGCATCCGAAGGAGTGTGCCCTGTTCTTATAAAGGACTCTTACTGCTTGCTTTGATTTTGTCAGTTTTGATTTTGGTCAATTTTTGGTTATCAGCTTTTAACAAATCGCCCAATCAATGTTACGTGAGTGCCAATTACTGGCTGGAGACAGATTTCCTTTGGGTCACTCTCTCTCTCTCTCAATCTATTTCTATCTGTGTTTCTGTCTCGCTTTCTCTCTATATATATCTGCCTGTGTCTTTCTCGCTTTCTCTCTATATATATCTGCCTGTGTCTCGTTCTCGTTGTTAGCACTATTGGTGCTGTGCTGCTGGTTGTGATTAAGCTTATTGCTTGGAAGCAGCGCACACACATAAATAAATTATGGAAATTAAACATGAAATTGTACAAAACCCCGACACGAATGCGTCGACACGAGGACGCACATGCGTGTCTACGTGTGTGTGTGTGAGGGTGTGTGTGTGTGTGTGTGTGTGAGGGTGTGTGCGTGTGTGTGTGTGTGCGTCAGAATGACAACAGAATTGCTTATGGGTGGCGGCTGCTTGAATGCTGCCAACTGGCTGACTCCCTGTCTGGCGACAAGAGTGTTCAGATAACGTTGCAAATAGACGGAGGCAACACATTTGCGACAAAAGGCACCCAACAGAAGGAGCAGACGAGTCAGGCTAAGGAAATACAGGCCCAGGATGGCCAACTGCAGCACAGCTCAGGTTACACTGAGCCAAAACTGAGCATGACGACTAATCAAAAGAGATAAAGAGAGTGAGAGAGGGAGGGAAAGTACCCAAGGTGAATGCCATTCAAATGTCTTACCGTAATCGCTTTATGACAAGTATTTCCATTTTGGAAACACAGACGAAAAAAAAAACCTGGCCACAATAAATGAAGAACTTGAATTTATAAAAATAATAAACACTTTAACGATGGAAAACCAAAAAGGGAGGCAAGCTCTGTTTTGTTTTGAGTGTACTTTTTGTCACGGTGCTAATTTCGAGCAGTGTGCCAGCATCATCGCCAGCTGCCTTGGCTAACAACTTTGTCAATGTCGCTCGAGACAGCTGTGTGACCAGAGACACAGGAGAACTCCCAGTCGGAGTTGGAGGTGGAGTCGGCGTAGGATTCGGGGGAACAGTCCGGGCAGGCTGTGCCCTCACCTGCTGCCTGTCAACGTGTTGACAGCGTTGATGATGATGAGGACCTCGACAACAACAACGACGACAACGACAACGAGAACGACAACGACAACGAGAACGAGAACGAGAACGATGAAGCTATGCGGCCCATGTTAACAATGCACGACAAAAGCGCATTAGGCGTGCGGCTGCCCAGTGGGTGGGTGGGTGGTGTGAGTGTGAGTGGTGTGGATGAGATGTGTTGCTGTTGCTGCTGCTGCTTTTGCACTGGGGTCGCAACTGGTTACTCGCTTGGTTGGCTGTTGCATTCATGTTGCAACGATTTGTATCAAATAACAGTGTGTGAATTCGAGTCTGTGATCTGTGGACCTATTCTCGTTGCTGTTGTTGCATTTAATTACGCGTGTCTGCACAGCGAAGTTTACTTTGTCTCGCCATGACACACACACACACACACACACACACACACACACACTGACAGTATGTGTGTGCTTAAGTTTATTAAACATGTGGCAACGGCAATTCAAGCGCGAATTGCGAGAGGTAATTGTGGTTACTAACCACAGGGCTTTTGACTGACAGCCGATGTTATTGTACTGCCGACAGGTGCAATTGAATGCAATTGCCCCAACAAATATGTAGAGAGGTTCCCAATACCGATGTCGATGTCGAATTTAATGACGCTGGCGTTAATGTGTCGCACAAATAAAAATTGTATACGACAGAAATGCCCTCACGCATCGAAAAGCATTGGCAGAGCAGTTCATTTAAGGTGTCACATTAATTAAATGCAAATAATAATCGATCGGAGCATTGCGCAGTCAGCTACAAAAAGCGACCTAGCTTAACCCCAGCCGATTACAGCCCAGTCGCATTCACTGCGTCCCTAATTCAATTTCGGTGCATGCCAAATTGCCCATGAAATGTGTCAAATTGAAATTATGATGAGCAATTGCAATCGCAGCGAATTGAAATCATTTTCAAATTACTAAAATCCTCTCTTGTATACAAATTGTACTCGCTGTTACAGTTTATTTTGAAAAATTAATTTAAACACTTGCATTTTTACGCCCTCAGATCTACATCTACAAGTAAGAATGCTCCAGTCGAAAGCGCTCGACTAGGCGATACACTGAACGAACAGTTAGTTTTTCAATTGAATTAAAGTACAAAATCTGCATAGATTTTCGTGTCTATGTCAAAATGTATATTAATATATATTTTTAAAATATATAAAATATATAATAATATATTTTCTAGTATATATATATGACAGATATATCTGCGACTTTTTTTTCTAGATTCGTTTTCATTATTACTATTTCTGAGTGGCCTTCTTTCTAACTTATTGTGTGCATTTATATAAGATGCTAAATGCACCAATCCGAGGCTAACCTAAGCGAAAACTATAAACATACAATGTCAGCTGGCGCAACCAAACTGTTAAGGCATTGCGACATTTTGGTTGCATAGCTCGAGGCGTTCTTGCGGTCGTGCAACATGTAACAAAGCAATATGGTGGCAAAGTTAGCCATTATTGCATTGAAGCTTTGTGGAAGCGGATAGCAGCTGATATATGAGCTCGCATATTTCTCGATTTGCATATTTTTGCAGCATAGCCTGCAGCTCGCATTGTATGCAACATTGTTCAATAAAGTGCGGCAGCCACAGCAACAAATAATTCATAATAAATTTTATTAGAAATTATCGGCATAGATAAAGTTTTAACGACCTTCTTGTCTATCGACTAGTTAACGTTCGACGACTTCCTTCACCCGCCTGATTGTCCGTCCCATCGCCGCTCAATACCAAATGCCCTCAGCGCATAATGCACAGTTTGTCATTGCGATAAATATTAATTATTCGAATAAATATTGCTCTCTACATTGTTTCCACGACTACTCTAAGCCGATGCTTTAATGCCCTAAGCTCGCCATGGACATTCGATATCTATTCCAGTGTATAATTAAAAAAAAGTCCATGCGCCCCTCTACAGAATATTTAAAAAGAATTAATGTATGACTCATTAGCACGCTCTTTACATTTTATCTGTATTATCCACAAATTATTACCAATTCTGTTGTAGAATATCAACACAATATTCCTTCAAAATAACATGTGTAATCCAAATTGTTTTAAAATTAAACAACAAGCACGATTTTAAAACCTTGAACATTGATAAAGAAACATAAAATTTACTTACTTCACTTTCATTTATAGTCTGCAAATCAGGAATTTCTAATGGACTCAATCTCCGTTGACTGAGAAGTTGATAATACGCAAGTGTTTTGGCAAAAATATAACTAAGTGAGCAAATGTACATATTATGTAAATACTAGTTAAAGTTGACCAAATTGTTGTTTTTTACACATAGAGTCAAAATCTGATTTCTTTTCGAATAACTTTACAAAATATATCTGTGTGTTTTACATTCAATAAACACATTTTTAGTTTTCAAAATAGTTTTCCTCGAACAACTGAAACTACAAGATTCTTATTTGTCTAGGGAAGATTTTTTTTAAGAAAAAAAAAAAAAACAAATGAAAGCATATGTATATGTATGTGGGTGTATATTAGTTGTTCCTTCTTTTTTTAATATATAAATAATTCATCAACATATTTAAAATGTAGCAGAATTTAATGCCGTAAACATTTTCAACTTCAACATATTTATAGATTGTTCTTACATACATGTACATATGCTCTTCCATCCGTCCTCCTGCTGAACGTGATACAAGTTATGCACTGTGTAAAATCTAGGAAGGGCTGCGCATATTTTTAGGCGTTCAAAAAAATGCGGCACATGCCGCACCAAGCAGCTGGCTTGACTGGCTGACTGCCTGACTGGCTATGTTAGTATAGCTGTGACTATGGATATTAAAATGTCGCGGTTGGCCAAGTGGTCAAAAGTTGTGCGACGCATCATAAAAGTACACACAAAAAAAAAAATAAAAAAATAAAATATATATATACGGACAAAAAGGAGAAAAAAGGGGCAGTCGCTGGAAAAACAAAAAAAAAATGTATAGCATAAGCGACCGGCGCGATAGCCCCAGGGCCCTGGGGCAGAATATGGCGTGGGGTGCTTGGGGCTTTGGCTTTTACGAGCACAGTGGCGTGGATTTATGGTCATGCGGATTGTTTAAAGTGGCGACGCCGCGCCAACAAAAATATGTTGTGAAATATTTTACAATTTCATTTTTCGGGCTGCGAGGCACGCTTCATAGCAAGGGCAGCCAATGTGTCGAAGGAGGCAGCTGAGCAAGGAGGGATGGTGGTCCGGTGTTTGGGGGCACTTGGGGCAATTGAAATGAATGTTTGTCGTGTTAAAGGCTGTGATTTTTTCATTTTCGTTTTTTTTTTTTGGCATTGCAACCAGGGACATGGCAATGCATGTGCCTGGCGGACTAGTGAACTCAAGTGCAGATGGCTGAAATTGTGTGCCTGCCTGTGTAATTAACAAACCCTGCTAAAGAGCGGCAATACTGGCAGATAACAGTACAACTCGTAAGCCTGACAAATGGCTTATTTAGGCGTAGGCTTATTCCCAGGCCAAGGCCCAGGCCCAGGACCAGGCCCAGCCCCAGGCTCAGTTTCTGTCTGAGCCTTAGTTACAGTTTCCTAGTTTTAGTCATTGTCCACATGCGTAGCTAACATTTACCTGCAACGAGAATAAAATTAAAAGCTAAACGTTAGTTTAGTGATAAGATCAATGCAGCAGCACTACACATTTAGAAAATATATATTCACAATAAATATAAACATTTATATTATTTATATGAATTTGTAAAGAAGTAAATTTCACTTTTATTTCATAGTTTTTATCAGAGGCAGATAAAGAAGTTTTATTGTAAATTGAAACATGAAACATGAAACTACTTTGATACTTTATATTGACTAAATGACTTATTATTTACATTTATTTATTAAATATGGCCGAAGGCCTCTGCAGCCAGCCAATGTTTGATAATTTTGTTTTGTTAACTAATCTTAGGAAATATAGTAAATATTATAGAATTTGTAAAAATGTTTCAAAATGCCATAAGCAAAAGATGAGAGGAAAATTGCATAATTTAACGCTGCGGTATCAGAATTTTCAATAGGCGATGGGTGTTCGGAAGAGCTCAAAAGGCTGCGCCAAGCTAATTTTGAGCCTAACCCGACACTAAAAACTAAAGCCGGTAATCAAGTTGGGCGCTAATCAAAGCCACCAAGTGCGGACTCCCCAACAGGGAGCGGTACAGCTGGTGCTCTTTGTGGCCGCACCGTTGGTCCAATGAACCACGTGCGGTTCATAAAAAAAGACGCCAGTGCATATCATAAAATGAAAATAAACATAAATACATAAAGCCAGGCGTAGGTTGGCCGGGGAGCGTCTGGGATGGTGCTTCGATGTTGAGCGGCTCATCTGGGCCAGGCCACCAACCCCAAAAAGCCATAAATTCAATTTGAAATTTACTGTCAAAGGCGAGCGGTGTTGTGGGGCTGTGAGCCTGTAGAATTGGGGGGGGGTAAACGGGATCTGCGTTTTGGGTGAGCATTTCCCAACATTGATGAGTACAAAAAGTTGGTCGACGCCGTTAGCCGCTTGTCAATAATGTCAATCGTTGCTGCTGCTCCTGCTATAGCTGCTGTTGCCGCTTCTGCCTGGGAGGCATACAAATTTGACATTTGAAATAGTACAGTCGCAGCAGCCGTAGCAGCAGCAGCAGCAGCAGTAGCACTAGCAGCAGCAGTAGCAGCAGCAGCAGCAGTAGTCGTAGCAACAGCAGCAGCAGCAGCAGCAAGAAAAGCGCCAAATGGTCAACGTTGCACAATAAATTTCATAGTTTCATCTCTCGCTCGTTGCGCAGTTTTCACTGCTGCTCCTGTTGCCATCTGTATTGAATTTACTACTTGCAACTGCCAGCTATAAAAGCCATTTGGGTTGCACGCTTTTTTTTTTTTTATATTTATTATACCTTGCTACCGAAGCTAAAAGACTATATTGGTTTTGAGTAATGTCCATCAGTCCGTATGAGAGCAACAACAGTTTGAAGCGTTGAAAATATATATGTATATTTGTCGCTGCCTCAGACAATATGGTAAATATGGTTGCTATGCACAATAGAGGGATATTTGCATTGCAGTAATCGTGATCGAAATCGATAACCCATATACACTCTGCGAAGATCGATTAAAGGCACTCGTGTTTGCTTGCTTACGGTACTTTTTAAATTGCTATAATGTATTGGAGTGCAAGTTCCGTTAATTTTGTACAAGATTTTTGCTTATTTCTCTTTTTTTGGGCGAGTTTGGATGCGAAATTCGATTAAATGCAGTCACTTTCTACCCTTCGGAAAAGTAAAAAGGGCATTTCTTTGAATGGGATATTTAAGTTTAGATAGAAACAGAATTTGAAATGGAAAAAAAAAAACACTTTCGCCTCAGAAGATAGCTAATGATACTGGAATTAACAACAGGCAAATATCAATTAAAATAGGTCGATCGGCATCAGCAATTGATAACATATTCAAATTAAAACAGAACTACAAAAGTGCAGGAGTAGCAAAATATGGCATTTTCTGATGAGAAAACAATCGAATCCCTATGGTCCAGATGGATTAAATTATTACTGGCACAATTTTAGGAAGTCTGAGACATTTTTTCACTCTCGAAGCTGTGGTTCTGGTTCACTCATGATCTGAGCTGCATTCAGTCATCAAAACAGGACGTCAATATATAAAATTTCAAATCGTGTGAACTCTGAGAGTTAAATAAACCTGATGAACTGTATGGAGCATCAATCAGATCAAAATGCCTTAGTTCAGCAGTATAATGCTCCAATACATGTGTTCAGAGCCAGTCGAGTGATTTTAAGCTTTTAGAGTGGCCAGCAAGATCATCCAGTATCCCTGTATCCCATAGAAAACATGTGGGGAAACCTGTGTCGTCGAACTTGTGCGAGTGGTCAATTGAGACAGTTGAACAGCCACGAAAGGCTCCCAAATCCCACTATCTGACTTCCGCCTAAAAGCCGATAATGACTATATTTGACTACAGTCACAAAATTTGGAAGATAAATTGCCAGTCTTCATGTATGGAACAAAATGAAGGCCATGTCCATTTCCGCATCCATATCCGACAATTTTAAACGGGTGATGTCCCGCCTCTGATAGGTATTCAGCCCCTAAGCATCGAAAATTTATATATTTATATATATTTAATAATACTGGTTGTCAGAGTATGCCGTAGTCGGTTAGCGCCAATTGCAACGTTCTCTGTTGTTTTCAGTATTTCGGTTGTTATTGTCGTGCTTGTGGTCGTCTGGCCATTGACTGTTGAATGTGCGGCAGTTTACCAATGTTTTAGCATGTTTCGATGCGGGGCTAAGCCAACCAACCTCGCCATTGGCAATATTTATCGCTACGGGTAGGAGTACGGCTACTGGTGCAAGTCGTTATTCACGTCGACTAACGCTGACTCTGACTCTGACTCTGACTCTGACTCTGAACTCTGATTCTTACTCTCACTCAATCTGACTACCAAGCTAACCTTAGGTCCTCGGGCCACAAAATTGCTGCTAGCCCATTTCCCGCTGCGCTGCGTGTTGATTTCGTATTGTTTGATTTGGTTTGGTTTGGTTTGGTTTGGCATTGTGCTGATTTTACGTTATTGTGATAGCAAATTCTTGGCATTGTCACGGACACCACCTACCTCGAAAGCCTGTCAATTCTTTGCAAAAGTTGTGCACCTGGCAGACAGCTGGATCAAGTGGCCAATTGATGAGTGGACCGTCTGCTCTTACGTCCAAACAGAAAATGTGTTGTCATCGTAGATCTTTCAGCAATTTCATTTCTCACTCTAATCTTTAAATCTTCAGCAAAATATTGCTTAATTTCATTGCTGCCTTTTTTTTGTCACAACTTTTCGAAGAACAAAATCAATACCAACTTCTTTTAACCTTGGAGAAAGTTCTATAATATTATCGTGACATGATTAGCATTTATAGCTATTTCCAATTAAAATTAATTCTCTCAGATTTGTAGCTATTTTGTTGGAAACATGGAATATTTTTGTTTTTCTCGCTGAAGGCAGCACATAATTCGAAGCCGATCGGATCGAACCACTTTCTCACAATAACAAACAGCCGAAGTTTTAAGTTGTGGAATCGAGATAGATATCAATGTCAAGCAGATTAACTCCGGCTTACAAGGGTATGTCATCTCCGGCTTGTCAAAGATAGTATTCTAATGTGTTTTATAATAAGTTAAGCGATATTTGGCATTTGTTTAAAGAACAAAATTGTCATTTGAGATGAATAGCTGAAAATTGCGATATGACTGATTAGAAGTTTTCAACTGTGCCCATCGCTCAGTACTTATGCATGTCTGCCAGTCTGTCTGTTTGGTGGTATGTCTGTCTGTCTGTCTGTCTGTTTGTCTGTCTGTCTGTGTGTCTGTTTGTCTGTCTGTCTGTCTGTCTGTCTGTCTGTTTGTCTGTGTGTCTGTCTGTCTGTCTGTTTGTCTGTCTGTCTGTTTGTCTGTCTGTCTGTCTGTCTGTCTGTGTGTCTGTCTGTCTGTTTGTCTGTCTGTCTGTTTGTCTGTCTGTTTGGTGGTCTGTCTGTGTGTCTGTCTGTCTGTCTGTTTGTCTGTGTGTCTGTCTGTGTGTCTGTTTGTCTGTCTGTCTGTCTGTCTGTCTGTCTGTTTGTCTGTGTCTATCGCCCTTTGGTACAATTCGCTTGCTGCGTGCTTTTGCGTGTGGGTGCAATAACAATCCGAGAGTTGACATGAGCGTGACATTGCATTGTTGTTGTATCAACGCCATCATCAACACATGCGCTCATCACAATTATACATCGGCATTTGCAGCGAGCGGGGCAAAGAAGTAAACGACGTGAAACTAAAATGGAAAAAGAAAATGGACCAAAAAGCAGCAACCAACAGCCAGATATCGAAATATGACCACATGAAGACTGCTGACTCAGCGTGTGAGTTACTACCCTACCGTGCTCGACTATCAAATGAACTGCAAATTGTACTTTAATTGAAAGCTAACATTTCAAACATATAACAAACATAATACACATATTAAGAAAATACCAAATATCCATTGTAATTCTGCAAGTATGAATATTGTGTGGAAAATATAATTTTCAATTTATTATTATGCTTTTTATTGGAGTATCTTTGCCTTAAGGTTAAATAATGGCATGCTTAACTGCTGCCACTTGCCAAGTTTACAGGATATTAAAGTAAACAGAACAGCATCCACAACACCAAGGGCAACACAAAAGATTTAGCCCCTGCTCTTGGCAATGTCTGCAGCTATTCAGATGTGGAATGAAGCGCGTTCCGACACAAAAATTGAGTTCCAGGTACTTGAAATCCGGAGTTCATACCCGTATAGAGGTTAGTTAGTCCTGGTTGTTGAAAAGGTGTCTAAAATTGTTGAATGCCATTTCGACTGGCAATTGTCATTATTCATACGCACCGTGGCACACAAAGAGGAGGAGGAGCAGCAGCAGCAGCAGCAGCAGCAGCAGCAGCAGCAGCAACAACAGTAACAGATTGCTTTACAAGCCTGAAAGTGGTTGAAAATTGTTTTGGCTTTAACCTCATTTTTTGTGGCAAACATTTTTCAACTTCTTTTTTTTTTATTTTTTTTTTTTATTTGACGATTTAGCCATATTTTTGTTGTTATTGCTGTTGCTGCTGTTGGCGTTGCCATTTCTGGTGATATTATTTTTGCTCTTGTTGTTGCAGATGCTTCAATGGTCTATACGATTTTCTGACATTTTGTGTGTGCAACATAAGTCCCGTTAACTACGCAAACAGTTGCTTGCATAGTTACAGTTCAACTAATTTGACTTTTCTGTAACTCCAACAGAAGCAAAAACTTAAATTTATCTAAAACTTATTTAAAAATTAATTTATATAAATTTGAGTGGATTGGTTTATTTATTTTAGAGTACAATACCACAAATACTTTTTCATCTTTTAAGTCGATTTCATTTCGTTTTGGAGGCAAATGAGGATTCGAATTAGAGAAGTTTGTCTGTATTTGCTGTGTGTCGTTTTTAAATCGAAAAGTGAACTTAACTCTCGGATCAGTTCGTGCCTGTTAATGACCAAATTTTTGGGGCCAATTGCGAAATTTGTTGACAGGCAGCCGATGGCAGCAAAAGTTAGCCAGGGAAAACGGAAAAGCGAACGGGCCAAGGACGATAAAAGGCGACAACTTTATGTCAACACGCACATCAACGTATCCTGTGCTCTTATATTGTTGTTGCTATCAAAGCTAAGGCATGTCACAAAAAACTTGGACACACACACACACACACACACACACACACACACACACACACACACACACACACACACACACACATACACAAACAGAAAGGACAAAATGAAATGGCAACGAGCTAGAAAAAAATGTTTTCATTGCCCAGCAAAGCTCATTGCCTCCTTCTCGCTCTTTACACAATCTATTTGTCCCTCTCCCACTCCCACTCCCACTCCAACTCCAACTACCTCTACCTCTACCTGTCCCTGTCCGTCACTTGACCACTGTATAGCTTTGTCTTTGTTCGCCTGGCTGCCTATGGCCTTTCAGCTCTCTTATTGCTGTTTGCAATGTTGCAGCAGAGAGAGAGAGACTCAAGTGACATTTTGTTGCCATTACGTCTAAATTGGCTACTAGATTGTCTCATTCTGTTTGAATGGTAAACGCTCCGTTATTGTTATTGCCCTGTTCTACGGATGCTGTTGGTGTTGTTGCCATTGTTTTAGCCTATCTGTAAGCCACTGTCAACGGCAACAACAGCATCATCATCATCATCATCATCATCATCATCATTGAAGTTGTTATCGTTATCGTTATCAAGTGCAACGGCAGCCATTTTGTTTGCCCTGCTTTTGGCCCAATTGCTCTTTGCCCTGTGCACAGTGACAATTTCGAACGTGGAAAATAAACGACGTGTGAATAAATTGACAATTTCATCAATTTGGCCCACAAAATGTGTATATACGCTACATCTACTGCAACCAACAATCAAATTGTCATCCTATAACTGTCTCTTAAATACTAATTGCAATACTAACTTCAATCCTCTATCCATCGAACTTGTAATTACTAACTCATACTCGCTTGCTAAAGTGACACATCATTTGCGGAATAATAAATGTTAGATAGCCAGATAATTCTGAGTTGAAATCGCATTTGTCAAGGTATCCCAAAATCAGTCATGGCCCAGTCATTGTCAGCCCATCAATCAGCGGCACAATTTCAACTATCTGCCGTATCAATTACAGCACATTAGGCGCACCCGGTCACAGAACTGGCTCAGGTGATACACGAATAGTACACACACACACACACACACACACACACACACACACACACAAAACATACACACACACACGAACTCATCTGACGTGGTCCAAAATCTTAACTTTTATACATGTTTGCTGCGAGGGTTGCCAATAGCTCTACTTGCCTAAAGTCATTTCTTATTGAAACAAACGTTGTCGAAATCTGGCCAAGACCACACAACCGACTTGATTTTTTCAAGAATTTGCATTTTTTTGAGTGTAGTTCTTGTTGAGAGTCCGGCAGCACTTTAAAAAATGATGCATTTTAATGTTTCTTAAACTTCGCACGCCAAAGTACAACATTCAGATGGGTGACAGAGTTTTTAAGTGTTGTATGCTTAGTAAACGGTATCTTGATGAGCAGCCCTCGTTGGCTGTTGAATGAATGGCTGACCAACAAGTTGAAACTGTGCCGGAAGGAAGCCGCTGAGTTTTCCGTTGTACCATAAAATGCTTTACATCCTGGCCAGTCTGACAGCATTCAGCCTACCACTCCAGCGTCCATGTTTACCCATCTCGTCTCTGCTAGCATGTGTGTGTGTGTGTGTGTGTGTGTGTATGTGTGTGTGATTATATTTCTCTATATTTGTGGGATTGTGTGCGTATCTGGTGCAAGAGAGTTTTGGCGAGTTTAAACGCAGTTTTTATGGCCCCACTTCCGTTGTGTTTTATTCATTCGCGCACAATTTGCGACACATTATTGTTTTTATTATTCAGTTATGGTTCGCTTGTTTTTTTTTTTTTTTTTTTTATATATTTTTGTATTTGCTTTTTTTACGCTGTTGTTGTTCTTCTGTTTTTATTTTCAATGTGGCTGCTGTCACTGTTGTTACAAATTTCCCTGTAAATTTTGCAGTCCATTTAGCAAAGGGCCATGTGACAGGGTCGATAACACCTTACTCACCTGACACACACAAGCCCGAAACAGCACCTACACACACACACACACACATATACACAAACACACACACACACACACACACACACACACAGAGAAACATGGCGCACAAAAGATGTAGCAACTTTTCTAGCATACTTATGTATGGTCGTCCCTTGCCAGACACGTTGCTCTTTGCTGAATAGATTCTTTGCTATACATTTTATGCATATTTTTAAGCATAAAATTTAATTTTCATATTGAATAAACGAAACGCGCTGAGCTAAGTCAGTTGCAGGTGGGTAGACAGAAAAGAAGTGGATGTTGGGGAGGGGAATGGGGAATGAGGATGACGATGGGCAGGGTTGAAAAGGTTGGCGCATTGTCATAAGCATTTTTTTATGACTGGAATTTTGAGCTGTTGTTGCCTGCTGCTGCTGCTGCTGCTGCCGGCGCTGAGTTTTATAGCTTGACACCATTTTATGAGTACTTTTTTTTTATATATATAAAATCATAAATAGCTTTGCTCAACAACAACAACAGCAACAACAACAACAATAACAATAAACAAGAGCAACAAACGCAACAAACAGCCAAACAGCCAAACAGATATGAGTATTTAATTTTCGACCATTTCCGCTGCAGTTGCAAAAATGGTGTTGCACACAGATCCAGATAACACACCCACACAAATACATTCACATTGGCAATTGAACATCGATGGATTTCATTTATTTGAATTTTGTCATCATCGCTTACGTTTGCCATTTTTATAATTGACTTTTCGCTAATTAACAAAATTTCTCTACGCTTCATTGCAGCTCTTTCAGTCTTGTTGCAGTTAATGTTGTTTAGTGTGCTATTTTAGAGGTAAATTGCTATTTCGAAAATTTCATTTAATATAATGCTATTATATAGTTGAATGCAGGGCATTTCACTCATGAAGATTCACGATAAATGATTTGAATCAAGCCCTATATGCGGAAATTGGTTTATTAAAAACTTGATTGCTATTCATAAAATTGATTATGCTTTCAATGAACCATAAAAGCTATTGCGCTGAATTGCTTAAATTAGTTTCCATTTATGATGCAAGTGAACGTCGAGAACTGTTTTTTTTTTTTGAAAAGCTGTTAAAGGAAACTTTTTATTTGCTTATCCAATCAGCTGCAAACTCACCGCTTTCAGTGGACCCCGCCCCTTGCTTGGGTTAAATTTTCATTTTGATTGGATTTGTTCACTATGAACTTGAATGTTTGAAATAAAGAAAATATGCACGAAATCTGAAATGAAAAATACATTTTGTATATTTGCAAGTTTATATTCATTCGCAGCAGCGTTCGATTAGTCGGATAGCTGACTTTTTCTTTCTCCGGGGCAACTTAAACTAAAGGCCGCTCTCCTGGGCTTGCCACTGGAGCCATTTCATTAAGAGCCTGACACAGTCAGAGGCACACAGATAGACACAGCGTGGCAGGCAGGCCGCTTCCATTACTTTGAGTGTCAATTAGGTAATCGCAAAATTGAAATCTCTTCGGAAGTGATTTTGTGCGCCTCGCTGAGCGGCTCAGCTCAGCTCAGCTTCGTTCACATGAGTTGAGTTAAGTTGGGTTCAGTTCGGCTCAGTACGGCACATTACTACACGACACGACACGACACGACACGACACGTCACGACATGTTACGGCACGAATCGTCAGTAATTGTGTCTGATGCCATAAGAGGCGCTTTACGCGATGCTGCATTCTTACAAACTTCCGCTTCCGCTTTGCACACTACTATTAGCGTGTGTGTGTGTATATATATGTATATAAAATGCGACACCGATTACAATTCAATTTGGCCACGTCAGCTTCACGTTTGCCTGAGAAAGAGAATCGCTTGCCAATCGATTCACAGGCCACAATACCTTTATATTGAGCCGAACACCTCGTTGTCTGTCTTTTGCCCGCCTGCTTCCACCTGCAGCAAATCTCTTGCTGTGCCATTCAGTGGCAAATTACCAACTTTGGCGGAAATTAAGTGGCAGGCAGCACTTGCTAAAAATTGAATGAAAGCACACGGCTTCAACTCCAACTCCAACTTCAAGTGCAGTTGCAACTGCCACTGCAACTACACACAGTAAGTGTGGGTACACAGTTAGAAAATGGAATAACATGTACATTATGTGCGATATATTTGTTTTTGCATTTCTTGTTTTTCCTTCATGATTTTAATTCACAAAAAAAGAAAAAAAACTCTGCAAAAGCATTAAAAT
This sequence comes from Drosophila anomalipes, assembly GCA_035041615.1. Classification (NCBI taxonomy): domain Eukaryota; kingdom Metazoa; phylum Arthropoda; class Insecta; order Diptera; family Drosophilidae; genus Drosophila; species Drosophila anomalipes. The sequence continues at coordinate 4,792,024 of JAWNKZ010000254.1, forward strand.
ATATCACACTTATGACGAGAAATAACAAAATCATAATCTTGGTTTGAATTTATTTTTATCCGTGTAGACGACAAGGCGTAGCAATAGCAAATATATGTAGAAAAAAATGAAGAAATTACAACGCTGGGTGGCTGGTCGTTTTGCGAGATTCGCAATCCGCTATTCGCTATTTGCTATTCGGGGATTTGTGTTTGGAGGTATTTTGTGGACTCGGGCAGCAGTGAGTGCAGCCAGACAGTCAGTAAATTTAATTTTCCGCACGAATGCGTCTTGCACAGGCGAAAACGAAATCGAAAACAGTGGAGAGGCCTGAGGTGGTGGTGGTGGGGGGGGGGGGTTGGGGTCTGGAACATTACATTTTAGAGGTAACTGCAGTGGCACAAATTCGTAGCAAGTTTTACCACGCGTTGATTACAAGTAGTGGTGTACCAAAAAGTAGGCAATGACAAAAGTTGTTGTGCCCTCGCTGCAATGGCGATTAGTCACTGTGTCTGTATGTGTATGTGTGTGTGTAACTCTCTCTCGCTCTCTCTCTCTCTCTCTCTTTCTTTCTCTCTCTCTGTCTCTCTATCTCCCGCTCATCTCTCTCACTTTTACGCGTGCCACAGTAAATTAAAAACTTTCACTCGCTACCTTTTGCGGTAACGCCTTGCACTTCAACTTTACCCTGGCAAAGTAAAACCGACTGGGGCCGCCTCCATTTGCTGGAGGCAAGCACTTAATTTAACAATTTCCTTTTGTTCCTTCCAGCACCTGCATCAATAGGTAGCGAGCGAGAAAGGTGAAGAAGAGAGAAAGTGACACAGGCTGTACAGCGAGTAGGCGCGAGCCAAGGCGAGTCAAGGCGAGGCAAGGCGACGCTTCGGGTTGCCTTCAGGTTCAAAGTGCACTTGAATCGCAGCTGGCGTTGCCTCTTCTGACAAAAATGGCTTTTATTTTTCGACTTTGCACTATTAATGCAAACGGTGCGTTTCGAGGGCCACTCTTCCAAAACGCTCCTCCTACTCCCAGTCCCATTCCCATTCCCATTCACAGTCCCACTCCCAGTCCATCCCATAGCCTTTTTTGTCTGCTCCGCTTGTCTGGCTCTCGCCTTGTGGCTCTCGCCTTGTGGCTCTCGCCTTGTGGCTCTCGCCTTCTTGCTCTCGCCCTCTGGCTATTGGCTCTTCTGTGTGCGATGAGGAAAAAAAGTTTGCAAGAAAGGCATTGGCAAAGTCTCTCGTAAATTTTAATAATATTTGACTTCAGAGGTGGGTTTTGAAGTGGCCGCTGGTTTTTAAGAGCTGGTCCAAAGTGGGCACCAGCATCCGGCTTAAAATGTATAAAATTGCTTAATCACTTTCCTGGCCAGTGGTGGTTGGCTCCTTAGCACCAAAAATATTAACAACAACAGCAACAACAACAACAATGATGACAGTAGCAGCATTCCCAAATCGATGTTTAGTTGAAAGTATCTGCGTATATTGAAAGCGCCTCAAAACATAAAATGTCAAGCCAATAACTATGTGCATATTGTGTTGATAATTTGGGGATACCATTGAACTCTTCAATGTTTTAGTTAGTCCCACTTAAATAGCTATATTACTTGCAAATTATATTTAAATTGATGAATTTATTTTCTTCTCCCAAAACACCATTAATAATATGGTATCGAGAAGATAATTTGGCGCAAAATGTTTCATTTTTTATAGTCGTCCCAATTACGTCATACATTTTTTTTATAAGAGTTTTATCTCTCCCATCTTAACTGCCCATTTTTATTTTTTGACTGTATTGTACCTTTTTTCATGAATAACATTTCAGTAATTTAATACAGCATTCACTGTTATATGGGTTGCTGATTAACGGCAAAAGTTCAAATTAATATGCGATAGCATTATAAAATATACAACAAGGGTATAAAAAGAAAATACGTTTTTGTAAAAAGAAATCGATTAATACAATTGTAATTTTTGCAAAAAAATTAAGCAACTCAGATTAAAGTAAAACAACAACAGTGGCAAACAAATACAATATTCATAATGCAAATTAAATTTCAACTGACATGAATCTCAGTTGATTCGATTCTCAGTGTCATGTTATTTTTTAGCTTATACTTCATTTCACAAATAGACCTAAATTTCGGAGTGTAATTTATCAAATTTGATTTCTGCAACGTATGCGTGAACTGTGGAATCATCGCTTACCGACAAAAAATCACATATTGCCAATTAAGGTTGCTTAAGTTTGTTCTTCATCTTGTGTGTAATATGGAAACGGGGCCAACTCCACTTAACCATGCTCAGCATTACGAAGCAGTTTCTCCGCTGCTGATTTTTGCAAGCAACTAATTGCATGCATGCCTATGTATGTGCATGTGCATGTGTGTGTGTGCATGTGTGTGTGTGTGTTCATCTGTGTGTGTGCATCTGTGTGTGTGTGTGTGTGTGAATGTATGGTTAACGTGAGTGTACCAATTTTGAGTATATAAACTTGAGCGTCTTTTATGCGAGACCGCAAACAAACTGCGAACGCAGCGCGGCATCTTTCCAAACAAACATGCAACAACAACAACAACAACAACAACGGGAAAAGCAAAAACAAGAGCCCAGAATCAATATTTGCTGTCATTAATACGCAGAGGCAGACGAACTGCGTTGCGGTTAACTGTTCAATGCTCACTGCCCCCCTCCTCACTCTGTTACCAGTTCCCGTTCCCTGTGTCCTGCTAGCTGCTGGCTGTCGACTGTTCAGTTTTCTGTTTGTCAGTGTTCACTGTCACTGCTGACACATGGCCAGCGAGTTTAATGAACCAGATTGTCATCCTGACCGCTACTACTGAATTGTATACGGTATATGGTAAGTATATATATGCGTCTATATATATACATATTCATATATTTACTACCCCCACTGCTTGCTTGCCTTGGTCAGCTTAAATCGGCATTGGTAGAACCTATTTAGCACATTTAAATTTGCCTTGCCGATGCATGCCAATTGAATAATACTCATATTAAAAGGAAAGTGCACAAATATAAGCAGCGAGTCATTAAAATGCAGGCAATTTTTTTTCACTTTGTTCCTTTGGCTGCACACACGACGTATACGCATTATTGTTGCACCATTTCTCGTTACGCATTCAACTGAACATAATATGGCAACTTACAGAATTTTGAGACGGTTCTGTTATTTGATAGGCATTTTTTTTTTGGCAACTCAAGATACATTCACCTATACAAGCCAAGAGAATGCATGTGATTTACATTCAAAATTATATTTTACTAATTGTCAAATAATGATGTAATAAGTAATACCTAGAAAAAACCATGATAATCTTGTATCCTCGCTTGTGGAGGGATTTGTAATATTGTCGTGAAGTTTTTAACTCATTCGGTAGTTCAGTTCGGTAGTTTAATATAAATAAAATTTGTATAAAATAACGAGTTTTTAGCTGACTGCTGAAATTTCTGCCAATAAAACTCCAAAATTATGCATAATCTGATCATATCGGTTGAGTCTATTATCGGTAATATATGTATATATATATATATAAAAAAAATATATATATATGTTTATATATATATATTATAATAGCATGGAGTACATGCAGTTGAATGGTGGGTGTGGCATGCACACATGTGAAAATCAGATTTGGCCGAGAAAGAAAACTGAAAAACAAAAAAAAAAATGCTCGCAACAGCTTCAAATTGTTATTTTTGTGTTATTATTATTATTTTTTCCTCGTATACGTTGTATGTTTTTTCTGTCCCCGGGCATTGTTTATGATAATTTTCGTGTTATTGTGCGTAACTTTATTATGCTCATATGAAGTGCTCGCTCGCAACGAGTCAAGCTTGTTGTGAATACGTAATCGTATATATATATATATATATATATATATATATATGGGAATATGTGTGCGCCCGGAAGCAGGCAGCAAATTCTTGTATATCAGCTAGTGAAATCTGAAGTTGACTGCTTAACTGAGGCTTATTGCTTTCGCCCGGTTTAGGAACTCGTCGTCTTTGTATTGCTTGCCACTTAGTCGTCCACAAACTCAATAAGAGCAGCAGCTTCAACTGCAACAGTTGCAATCACAACATCACAACATCACAACATCATAGGGCCAAAGTTCAAATCCCGCATGCACTTGCTGAGTAAGCAGTCCGCTGTGGCAGTCCCAAATGATGTCACGGGCCAGCAAGAAACTTTCAAGTGCAGCAAATGCGTTTAACACGTACTGGCTGAGCCTTCTTCTTCTTCTTCTTCATGTTGTTGTTGGCTGCGTAACAAGTGTCGCGCAAGTGTCGGCAAGTCATGTGGCAGAATCTGAGAGAGATCTCAGGTGCGGCACTGTTGCAACTGCTGCTTGCTGCTGTTGTCTGTCGTGTGTCGTCTGTCGCGTTTCTTGTTGGCACTTGCAAACTTTTATTTGCTCGGCACCCAAAACAGCCAAAAACGCAAAAGGAAACTTTCCTGGAAGCCAGCTGCTCAGCAAGAACAACAGCAGCAGTAGAAAAACTGCAATCGAATTTGACACTTACATGTTTGGCAAACTGCAACACATGTTTACCAGACCCAAAGAATGAACCGCGTGTCGGGTTCCCGCATTTGGTCTAGTTGCATTTACTTTTCTGAGCCATCACCTGCATATATATATATATATATATATATATATATATGCTCTCAGTCCATTTGTCTGTGCAATTCAAGCGAGGCGTGTACGTTTAGATGTGGGTCACGAACTGTTTGATCGAAGGGTCGCCAAAGTGCCAAATGGATGTGGGAGAGAGAGGGGGCCGCGTAGAGTGTTTTTTTTTGCTTAACCCATGTAGTAACTTGCGAATGCATTGACTGTACATATAACTAGGGGCTAGGAATGCAAGCAATCAGTGGCAACATCATCAAGTCACTTGCCTTTTGCTCTTGCCATAGTTTTTCCTAAGATCAGTAGCTTAATGTTGCCTGACTAATGCCAGAGCCAACCTACCAGTCACTGATAATGCGCTTGACTCGATTTAAAATGCATGGCATCAAAAATTGAAAATGAATGGTTACCTGGACTGACAATTGAAAACGTGCGATGCCAGCTTATCCGTTGCAGGCAGGAATGTATCTCAAATATTTGTACATGCTACCAATATTTACCTGCAATGACAGTGAAATAAAAGGAGATCGAAGCGTTTAGTGAAAAGCGGAACGAGTGGGATACTTTAAAATTAAAAGTGGATTCGCGAATTCAAGTTAAAAGCAGTAAGCCGCAAACTCTTTAAGTGTGCGGCTCCTCTGTTTATTTATATGTGTGTGTGTGTGTGTTTGTCTGTGTGTCTGTGTGTCTGCGTCTGTGTGGGTGTGTGTGCTTTCGGTGGCTGCTTAAATTAAAAAATGCGACACAGCTGCTGCTACGCGGCACGTCCACCAACGACATAGCCGTAGTCACCGCCTTGCTCCCGCTCCTGCTCCTGCTCCTGCTCCTTTTTCTACTGCTGCTGTTGCTGTTGCTGCTGCTGAACCCAGCGGCCACAGCTCGATGAAATCCAATCGAGAAACGTTGCAGGTGCGTCAGCCGCCACTGGGCATTGAAGCATTACGTGGCACAGGCAGCTGCCGCGTTCGTCCTCTTCTCTTTTTAACGTTGTTGTTGTTGTTGTTGTTGTCAATGAGCTCGCTGATGACGGGGGCCAAGAACAACAGCAACAGCAAGAGCAAGAGCAACAACAACGACAGCAACATTCAAAAATTGTTTTGCTGAAAATATCAATTCGAGTTCATCGTAAAAGGTTTTTACCTCGCAAACGTGAAATGTTCTTGATGTTGCCGCCGGCCAACTACGCATTTGAAATAAATATTTAGATGATACCACAATGTGGCAACAATTCGGCCACAATATTTCTCGTTATACTCTAAACCATGCTTTCCACAAGCGATTACTTTATCAAGTAATAAGCAAGAAGCAGAAGCCAAATGTCTCAAAAAACAAACTTGCGGCTAAGGTTTTAATTTGAGTCTTGGCAAACTGCAACAATTTTTAACAATTGTTTTGCTATTCATTTTTTAATGACAAAATTTTTTTTTTTATCAATTATGGAGAGCTCTTGTTGTCTTAACAAAAGCTGAATATTTCCAAAATACGAAACTTAAAATGTTTGTTTTATTTGGCATAGACAATGGTTTTGTTTTTTCTATTATTGTTCAACTTTTTCTATTTGGAGTTGTTTGTGTGCAATGTAATTTCGGCCACATTTTGTTTGAAGGACATTCAAATGTCGAATTTAGCGGTTACGAGCTGCCACAAAATGTGGTATCGAAAATTTAATAAGTTTGCCTGGAACCGCTGTCGTTTGCATTGAGATTTTCAAATTGACCAATTGACGTAAGAGCGGCCAGTAAATTACGGAACTGGTGCGGTCGATGGTGCGTGGGCGTGGCAGAAGTGGGTGTATATTTGCTATAGTGCTTCGCCGCCGATATCTTTGCTTGGCTTAATTAAAATGTTGCCATTTTGTATGTCGCCCGCAGCCAGCAAAAGGAAAAGACATGTCTGGCGCAAATGCAGTGCCTGTTAGCGCATATACACATATACGCAACGCATATACATATACATATGCATATATATATATATCTATATATTTTTTTTTTTATATATATTTTAAATCACTTCACAGATCTGGCTGTCTTACTGATTGACAGTAGGTCGAGTCAATACCCTCTTCCAACCCCAAGTCCCAGTCCAATGCAGCCGCAGATTTTCGCATCCACTTTGATCGAGCGAATTATGCTAGCACAGCGCTGGGCTCTTTGTTACCACTTCTGCTGCACAAAATCGAGCGCCAGGGAATATAAAATGGAAAATGATGATGCCCGGCGGCAAAAAAAAAAAAAAAAAAAAAAAAGAGGAAAAAAAAAAAACAACGAGATGCAAAGATACTGCAGCTTCTGCTTTTCCTGTTGCTGGCTGCTCCTGCGTCTGCTACTGGTTCTGACTGCATATTATGTGGCTTAATAGTAAGCGCTGTGTAATTGAAATGTGGCCAAAAGGAGATGGCCCGAAGTGAGTGCTGATGCGTTGTGTTGTTAGCCAGGCAAACTCGCATTTAAAGTGCACTCAACAAATGCGCATTAAATATATCATTCGCCATCCACCGACACCAGGCAGTGGGGCAATGCTTTTTCCATTAACTCCCCCGCCCCACCCCCCGCTTCTGCCTAAGCAGTTTTTGATAATATGCTTAGTTGCGCCACAGTGACTGCACTGCTATAACGCCCTCAAACCTGGTTCCACACGTTTTACATGTCGCAGTGCGCCAGCATCCCTGGAACTAACAATAAAAAGGGGGGCACAACAAAAAAAAAAAAAAAAAAAAAAAAATGAGATGTGAACGAGGCAGCAACAACAGTAAAAACAACAGCGATTTGCTGGAAAGATTATCAATAGCGTTCATCACAGCACACACACCCACACATAAACAATATATGTATATATATATATGTATATATACTTATATATAATAAATGGAAGGTGGACGGAAGGGTCGGAGACGCACGAAAGGATGCTGCCAGGCAGATAAAATGCCAACATGCACCAGCAGCGCAGACACAAAACAAAGAGCCGCATCGCCAGCGAAAAAGCAACGAAAATAAGTAATGAATTCTCGACTGTGAAATATACCCTGTCATCGTGAAATCAAATAAAAGTGTCACTTTGCCTTAAATATTGTTATTGTTGTATTTTATGCATACTATTACCGATTACTTACTTACTTTAAATGCATAGTTCGCCATTAGTTTTTAATTGAAATATCTTTTGCATTTCATTTTGATATTTTTTTTAAAATTCATTTGCATTAAGGCTTAATTTAATTTGTGCCACATATTTTTTTTTTTAGAATTTTTTATAAATTTAGTAATTATATATATATTTTGATAGTTTTTGTTTTGTAAAATGAATTAAAATTCAAACTCTAAGCCCAAATAACGAAATTTATCGGTTTAATAGAACAATATACCTCTTGTTGAAAATAATTTTTATATATACATATATTTAAGAGAAAGCAAAAGCCCAACAACAAAAGAGAGCCTTAGCAATAGCAAAATAATAATAATAATAATGCGCTCGAGTGGAAAACGTAGAATTTCCTTTACTATAAAGTTGTCATGCGAAATGTTTAGACAGACATACACAGATGCATACATATAAACCAATACAAATACCTGTGTATAGGTATTGGCGTAGGTAGAGGTATAGAGATATAGCAAAATTCATGTGGGCTGATGAAGAGCTGCATAATCGTAATGATGTGGATTCGCCTTTGTTGTCACCGTTGTAGCTGCTGCTTGTTGTTGCCTGTTGTTGCCTGTTGTTGCCTGTTGTTGCCGGTTGTTGTCGTTCGCCGTGGCTCAAATTGTGTGAGTCGACATTTTGTTTTGTTTTCTTTCTGTTTTTTTTTTTTTGCCAAACCAAACCAAACCGAACCGAACCGAAAACCAAACGAAATGTAGCAAAGCAAAAATTGTAGCTATTGCAAGGGCTTTACCTGAGCCCAAGTCTGTGTATAGAGCAGATGTAGGGAAAGCTGAAAAGCAAACTCCAGAAACCCAAACCCCAATCAACTAAGCGACTGCTGGCCGCAGCGTGTAAAACGCGCTCGGAGGGGCCGAAAACCGGATGTTTCTCTCTGCTCTAAATACAAATGTGAAAAGCAGGATTTGCTTTTCACATTGAACCACTCGAGCGTATACTCTCAGTTCCACGTTGGTCCTCGCAGCTCCACCGCTCTGTTTTGGCAGCAGATACAGCAACAAAATGTATTTGAGTGTGCATGTGTGTGTGTGTGTGTGTGTGTTAGTCTACAAATGAAAATGCCAGTTTAATAATGCTCTGGCAACAAAGCATTTGTAGATTGCTTTTCATTGATGCGCCATCGAAGCGAGAAACGGAATTCTCGCATTAGAATTTAGATGCGGCCGTCTTCGTTGTCGTTGTCGTTGTCGTTGTCGTTGTCGTCGTCGTTGTCGTTGTCGTCGTTGCCATCGCCTTTCCCATATTCAATGGTGCCTCAAAAATTATGCTAAAGAGTATGGGGAGCAGGAGGATTGGGGCATTTGCTGCTGCTGTTGCATCTGCATCGTATTTTTGCTTATCGATTGCATCTGCCGTGGCATTGTCTCTTGGTCACTTTGAAGCTCTTTTGTTGCAAAAATTGAATTTGCCCAGGCTTTTCGTTTTTATTCTTGTAAAAATTTGCACAAGCATCGTTTGCATTTTTTTGTTTCCTTTTGTATTCCATGTCAATTTATCTGTCTTTGTTTTGTGTGCCTTTGAACCATTCGTTCCACTTTGCAAATCAATTAAGTGTTATTTCCGCCTTAAAGTATGCCGGTACAACCAGAAAGGCAACTTACTCTCTGCATATTGGGCTTCGGCTTCATGCCCTCAACCGGTGCTCTGTCGCTTCACTTATTTTGGTCCTTGTAAATGAAAATGTCGTTAATTTTTTTTTCTTCTTATTTTGCCTTGTACACAACAAAAAAAAAAAAAAAAAAAACGAATGTAGTCAAAGCTAACGGAGTCTGTGGGAGGCCTCGTTTATTTTTGGGGGGAGCGTCATGCCCAGAAAAAAAACACACACACAATCAAACGCGTGCATGTGTGTGTGCGTGTGTGTTGTGTGTGTGCGTGCGTGTGTGTATGCAATCAACGAGTGTAAAACTTTAAAGTCACAAAAAGGCTTTCAAACTTTTCTTGCGATTGTATGTTTAGAGTTCCACTTTACAGTTTTCATTTCCATTTTAAGCTGTCGCTTGCGTCGTCCCAAAATTTGTATTTGTTTCTTATGTTAGTTTATTTTTCACTCATGCACACACACACACACACACACAGAAGCACAAACAACTTGTTTATTAAATATATGTAGTACAATAGTTTTGCGGCCTGTAGAAAATGTTTGACCATTTTGCTGACGACCGCCCAGCTTGGAACTTAACTCATATTTATCACCGGTATTCCAATACTCTTATGCTTATGGCTTACTCTTATGGCCAACAGTCGAAAAAAGCAGATTTCTGATAGAGTTTTATTGCAGTAGGAGCTCATTTATTAATGTTTATTTTAAACATCCTTTTATTGAAATTTATGTATTCCAGATATGCCTACAGCCCAATTGCAGTCTAAGTTTAGCTATCAATTAGAGAGCATTTGAGCCTAGATGCCACGCCTTTGGGCTTTCAGTGGTAGTTGCTTTTGGTTTAGTTTTTTTTTTTTATTTGGGATTTTGCACAAAAATGCATTTACGTGCGTTATTTACTTATGCGATTCGGAGAGCAACAGAAACAAGAAGAAACAATTTTGAAATAAAGGGGAAACAACGAAATGAAACGAAACTCTAATAAATTGCTTGGCAATGCTAACCGGGGATAACCGAGTTAAAGGCCGTGCAACCACTACACTCTGCAAGCACCATCGCCATCACTTTTCCATAACCTCTCCACCGCTCTTCGTCCGGAGATTTCTTTGGACCACCATAACGAGTCCCGAGTGCAAATGAAAGTTTTGCATTTTTCAGTAGCCAAACCCACCCAAAAAGCAGTTTGCCATTGTCTATCTATGTGTGCGTGTGTGTCTCTGCATGTGTATGTGTGGTTGTGTGTGTATATATATATATATATGTGTGTGTGTGCTGTGTCTATCTGCCTGCTCGTATGCCAAAAGCGGAAGTGCAAGGAAATGAGGCTTAAACCGCACACAGCAACTGGCAACTGGCGACGGACAACGGACAATGGACAATTGAAATGTGAGCTGAGTTAGCGGGTGCTTTTTAAAGGGTTGCCTGCCATCAACGAACAAAGCAAAAAAACCGCAAAATTATGCAGAACACTTTTAGCTGCTCCGTATCCATCCTGCTGCCCTGGCGTCAAACTAAATGAATTGTTGAAATTATTCAGAATCTGCAACATCATTTGCCACGCTTTTCATGCGCTTCGTAATTACCAAATTGCCAAATAATTACAAAACATTTTTCCACATCGCCCAGCATTGAAAGGCAAACGCAATAACTAAATAAAGTGATTCAACCGTTGTTGGACAGCTGAGATTTCGGCCCTGAATGAAGACTTCATCGTGCCTATAGCCAAGTTTCGTGTGGCCAAAGAACCAATCAAAAACCACATTTCTTCACAGACCAAATGGCATATATATACACAGATATACATTCGGTGGATATACACATATATCTCAAACTTGATTATTTCTTACTGCCTCGTCGCGTGCACAAATTTGTACAATTATATGTACAATATACAATACAAAGTCACCAGAGTGTATCGTCCGTAACTTTTAAGTTTTAATTAAATAATATTCAAGTTTTATATAAAGCCTAAGGTGAAAAGAGAAGAAGAGAAATAAAGTTTTATATCTCCATCCCCAGAAGGTATATATACATATATTCGTGAACAACATCAACAATCGAGTCAAATTCAGGATGTCGCCTAGTCTGTTTGGACTAAAGTATTCAACGAGCTGTAAGTATGTCTGAAATTTGACATCAACAAACTTGTAAAATGTAAAAGATTTGTAAATCGTTATTGATTAAATTATCATTATCATTATCGCTCCAGTTGGTATGTGTTTTGTATTTTGCGTTAGTTACACGTTTGGCAGGCATTTTTTCTTTTGCTATATTTAGCTTCTCACAGCCCTATTTTGAATTTAAAACTGTTTCAGTTGATGTTTTTCGTTTTGCGGGTGCGTTGCTTGTTTGGCCGGGGGGAATTTCACAATTACTACTCAGGCCCCCCATTCCCCTCACCACAACATACTACCATATTTTCCCCATCATAAGTATCCTGGGCCTGTGTGATGGCTTGACTTCCCCCCAGCTGACAGTGGCCCCGTACATTTGTTTGTTGTGGTTTTGAATTTTTTTCGACGGTTTTCATTTTTATATTTTCCTGTCTTTTGCGCAAACGAGCACTTGCACATTTTATGCGCAGCAAAACGCCGGAGAGGGACAGGTGTGGGTTGAAAGGTCAGCCAAACTAATATTACGCATACGTCATGTTGGTAGCAGGGCAGCAGGGCAACAGGACACGCATGCAAATCATTTTGAGCGCGTTTAAAAGTTGACTAAAAGAAAATTACAAGCCGACCCACGTCGCCTGCCAGGTAAAGTTTGTGCATTTAAATTTGGCCGAGCATGCGACCCAGAAACTTTGTCAATCCATCCCACCTACCCCTACACTACACTTCCCCACTCCACCCCCCCCGCCACAGTTCGCTGCAAGCATCTTCGGCTCACTTTCGCTGCGGTGCCCAGCGGACCATTTTTTCGCTAAAGCGCTTTTTCAAAAGTTTGGCAAACTCAATTCGCGTTCTACGTATGTACGTATAAGTGTGTCTGTGTGTGTGTGTGTGTGTGTGTGTGTTGTCTGTGTAAGTTTGTCGGACTTTGTGTATGGTTTTGAATGCTGCACAGGTCTTGAGGCTCTTAAGAAAATTCAAACAGGGAATACTTGCAAGCTTCACACGCTGATTTGGCTTCAAATAAGCCAATAGGCAGCTTATCACAACTTTAATACTCCCGACCAATGCCAGCCATTGAAAACAACAATAAACTATAGGAACATATCATCTATGTATATCAAAATAATACCGTGAAATTGTGCCGTTTCTTATGCTGCCAAGCATATTTCAATAGAATTGCTGGGGCCAACAAAATTAAATGTAACCAAGTCATTGGCAACTAATCAAGCTGAAGCTGCTGAAAAAATGCCTAGCAGCATTTCCCTCTCACTGCCACTTTTTTTTTTCAGTCTCGATATTGCTATCTCATTGTGTGTTGGCCCTATTAAGATGTTGTAATTGTGGCCAAATCGCTGCCAAGAATATTCCATTGCCAGCACTCTCTACTCTCCTCCCCTTCTCATGCACACCACGGTCTTTTGGCAACTGGCAACTGGGCATTTGGGCAATTGGGCAACTGGGCGTTCAACATGCGGCTACGCGGTGCGCCAAAGGCATGTCAAGCCAAGTCAAGCGAGCAGCCAACAGCTGGTCGGACAAGAAGAACAGCCAGACAGCAAGGAGAGCCAATCTGCAAACTGGCCTTTGTGTGCCCTGCCAAGGCTCAGATCGACGATAGCCGCTGGCGCGCGAACATTGCAAACATGCTAGTTGCAATTGCCAACTACATAAAAATGCTTTCTAACTAGCTTTGTGGCATGCAACGACTGCTGCATACCCAGTGGGCATCTTGATTAAATGTGAATGCAAACACAAAGTGTGCGTAGGTGCTTTCACACTCCTTTATTTATTCTTGTTTGTTATCTTTGAATAGAACAATAATAATTGTATAGGCATAGGTCATTTGCTGACACAATTATAACCACTTAACAATTTCCAATAAATATGTAAAGAATGATAACATACTTGTATCTTGAATGAGCGAGCACCTTAGTGGAGTTAAAGAACCTAAGAATATTCAATCCGAAGCAGGATTGTCCATGGCACATTTTAGCAAATTGTGTTGCACTTTCAAAGAAAAATAAATTTGCTTCAAAAGCAACCGCCAATCCAACTTACATTAGTTAAAGAACTTTTGCTTTGGGCTCATAACTTTAAGTCACCGTCAATTTGTATGTATACAAATACGTGAGTAAAAAACTAACTGCTGGCTTGTGACTGGTGATTGGGCCAAATTTACACAGAAGCAATAAGAATGCATTTTTTTGGGGAGAAAATTGTCTCCATATATACATATGTATATCTTAAATGTGTTAATAAATTCAAATGTGGGTAACGGTTTTAAAAAAATGTTGTAAATAATAGGAGTTTATTAAACGTGTAATATTTGGAAATTGCTCGCGATGCTTATCCTACCCACGCTTTGTCACGCAAACTGGGTATTCATAAAAGAAGCAAGTTAGTCAGTTTCAGGTAAAGGCAAGGCGAGGCAAAAGCGAATTTCACTCGTGTCTGTGTCGCATCTCCAGTTCCTTCTTCGGCTGCCCCACATCCACTTCTCCATGGCGCACTTCAGGCGGCGATGCGTTAAAGCGCTGCCTTTGCCTTTGCGTTTTGCCAACGTGACCAAATTTCTACAATGCTGCACTTTGCAGCGTTTGCATATATTTCAATAAGAAAATATTATGTAAGGCATTCTTGGCTGTCGATACTAGAGTACACACATGCATACATACACTCAACAAAGTGAATTTCAAATGTTGCCAAATCATTGAGATGAGAACATTTTCTTTTTTGTTCCAATTCCAAAGTACGTAAATTTAAGACTGCTTTTCGATAAAATAAATGTGCTTGCTCCCATTCAACTTTTGTGGTATTAAAACATGACCCGATATTTACTTTATGAAAAGTTTGTGGCCTGTCTGATTTACCGAAGTTTTTTTAAAGAAAAATATCAACTATAACTAAACCGAAACCTGCTTGAATCATGAACTAAAGTTATGAACCGGAACATTTATTTTTAATATAAGAATGTCTGTGTAAAGTATTTCGCATTTTTTGATCCTTGTCATGTAATGCATATAAAGAACAAGGATGAGAGTTGAACTTGAATTAATAACAGCATTTTTCTCCATGTGTATTGTCTGCGTATTTATGTCTTAATGTCTCAGTGACTTACATTTTGGCCTGCGAGTTACTCAGTGTAGATGAACGGCTTTGAGTGTCAGATTGAATGTGTTTAAAAATCAATTGCATACTTCTGGGAGTCGCCAAGAAACCCCATGCAACACTGAATTGCGATAAGGCGTGAAGAATGTAATTTAATTACAATTGTCAAGCAAATTAAAAGCAAAGTGAAAACGCAAATTGTTATTAGGTATTTAAGTGGTTCGTGCATTAGATATAATTTAATATGTATGTATGCGCATGAGTGTAAACATGTTGTGTAGGCTTGTATTATCGTGCTTTTCAGTTTGGACTTAATTGCTTTCAATTAATTTGCATGATAATTGAAATGTGGCGTGGCAGCCGTGCCAAAAAGTGTCGTAGTTTATTTTTGCAAATCGTCGTAATAGCGACGGTGAAAATCAGAATATTACATTGCCCGCAAAAGTATGCAATGGAATGTGAAATGGACAAATTGTTGCAATCAAATGTTGCAATTAAAAATGCCATGTTTAACAACAGCAAGAACAACAATAAGAACAACAACAACAACATCGCCAACAACAGCAATATTCGCGCCGCTCAGAAATGAAGTTAACTTTGCTCCATTGTGGGACATTTGCATATTTCGGTTGGTGATCTCTGTAATGTGGCGCTAAAATTAACAAACATTAACACAGGCACACAGATAGACAAACTGACAGACTGGCGACTGGCGACTGGCGGGCGGTTCGGCGGTCAGACAGAGCAGGGCGAGCGCAGATAAGCGAGCCAACCGACGTTCCGTGGCCGCAGTTCTGTTGCAAGGACCCGAGTCCGCTTGTCGTCCAAATGCAAATAAAATGTTTGCAACTATTATGCAATTTAACTATTTGTGGTTATCTGCTGTTGTTACTGTTGTTGTTGCTGCTGCTGCTTCTGTTGTCGCTGCACTGAGAGATTATTGTCGTCAGGCAGTACTTCCTTCTTCCTGCCAGGACACTACTCGCTAGCTGGCTTGGATAATTGCGCTTGGTAAAAACCGCATCATCCCCTGCTTCTGCGTGGCTTAAACCCGAAAAACTGGCACAGCTTCCGTGGCATTATGAAAATGCCGTATTTCTCCCACTACTGCTGCAGTTGATGATTACGTTGCTGTTGTGGTTGCTGTTGTTGTTGTTGATGCGCATTACGGGCATTAAACTAGCAATTGCCGCCTCACTGACAGGCCTCTTGGCAACTAAAAGTACAAGCAGCCAAAAACAACATCAGCTAGCCCCACTGGCTGCCGCGGCAATTACAACAAGCTAACCAACAATAGCAACAACTAACAAAACGGCAGCCAAAAACTGCGGCAACCCCAAGTCCATGCTGCTAGACTATGAAATATGCTATATAAACGATCGTTGAAATCCAAAATACAAAATAGTCCTAGGCTATACACATACATCAGAAGATTACTAGATTATTTGTAATTGCATTATCTAATTGACGTAATTGATGAATCAAAATAGCCAAAGATATGCTTGAAGAGCGCATTTAATCCACTATCGAGTATATATTTCACAAAGTATTAGTTGTGATTCATTGGAAGCAGAAAATCGGAAAATGAATTTAAATACATAGATAGCATATGGATGCAAGCTTTTATAGTAATAACTACTATTCTGAGTTAATGTGATTTCCAGGGTATATATAATATAAAATGAGCGCTCGGCAATTTCGCGCTTGAGTGTGCCAACTGCGTCTGCTAACTGCGCTTGTTCCTGTTGCTGTTTTATGATTATTATTATTATTATTATTATTACAGGGGCTTCTAACGTCTCCAATTTCTCGGTTCCTGCGGTTGCTGTCGCTGTTGCTGTTGCTGTTACTGGTTGTGTGGTTTTCTCCAACCACATGGGCGCACCGCCACCAAGCAACCTTCTGTGGCACCCCCACTGCCATTTCAACCCCGCTTCCGACTTGTTAATTTCCATGTAAGCCTTTTTCTTGTTATTGTTGTTGCTCTCTGTTGCTGTTGCTCCTATTTTTGTTGTTGTTGTTGGTATGTGGTGGCTGCCTTACAAGAACAACCAGACAGCCACTTGTTGTTGTTCTTGCTGGTGCTGTTGTTGTTGCTCTTGTTAGCTGGGTCTGCATGCATCGCCTTTGTAATCACGCTAATAACTTGACTTTCCAAAGTAATTAGCCACATTGCGCTTTGGTGTGCATCACACTGCCCCCATTTTGGCATTCTCCATTGCATTTTGCATTTTCCATTCCCTGTTTGTCATGTTGTTTCCTGCCTGCCTGCCTGCCTGACTGCCTGGCTGCCTGCCCGCCTGACTGCTGCTCACTTTTGCCATTTTTGGTAATTTGACTGCCTGCAGCGTGAACCACCAAATCAGCCGAGCAAGCAAGCTAACGAACCACCAATATGGCCAGCTGTCCAATGTTGGCACAAATGCCCCTTGCAACATGACATCTAACAAATGCAAAATGCACAAAACACGCACACACACACACCAGCACAGGAACACATACACACTCATGCAGCGCTGCTCTAACTATATATATACGATTTGAGCATTTTGTGTTGCCTACTTTTTTGGGCTCTCGTTCCATATTGCCGTGCATTTCTTAGCAGCTGCCAAGTGGGCGTGTTGCACTTGTTGTTACTGCACTCTCCCCTCGCCTACATACTCCCTTGAGTTGCTCGTTTGCTTGCCACGCCCTCGTCTACGCCCCTAGTCCAGTGAGGTGATCAAGTATGCTTTGCATATGCAGGCTTGCATTTCGGGCTGCCCCAACCGAAATATGGTCGGCTCAGGAGCAAAAATATAAATGGAAAGAATGAAATACTGAGCTCCCAGGCTTTAACTAAGAGTTGGACTACTGCTTTTGTGTTATACACGTTAAGTAAGTAACATTGGTTTAAATATGAACACCATTTCAGTGTACAACAAAACCAAAACTTAAATGACACTCAATATTCAAAATTTGAATTAAAAATAATAATGTGAGGGAAAAATTAATGACCGAGTATTGATATCATTTTCCTCGTGAAAAAAGAGAGAGTAATCAATTTTTCGAGATATTGAAGAGATGGTATAACTGTGCATAATTTTAATAATATTGAATTACAAATTAACTGTAAATTTTTTTTGCCGTGTAGTCCAAAAATGAATTGCAGCAGCGGCAGCAGCAGGATCTGTTTGCACCTGGCATAACTTTGAACAAAACTACTGAATATATAAATACTGATTTTTGGCCAACAGTTTTCACTTTCTGCAATGGCTATTTTTGTGCAATTAAACAGTTGTGTGGGATTGTGTGTGTGCTTTTGCATGTGTTTGTCTATTAGACAGTGTGCAAATATTTTTAATTGAATTTTGTGGCTTGTTCCAGCGTTTGCTGCTGCAGTCACAGCTGTGTGCGTTCTAATTCCTAAGAAGGGACAAATATACTCGACCAAATGTACGAATATGCACACACGCTCAAGTAGCTACAACCTGTTGTCAGCTTGTCATTAGATGGCCACGAAAATCTAAATACTTCAAATTGTTTTAACCTAATGCAAAAAGCGATTTGCAAATTGTCACAAATTCTAATCGGTTGTAGCACTCAGATGCAAATATGCGATTTAGGGCACAATTCGCACATTTGAACATGCAACACTTGAGGGCTCATTGACTACAGATTGGATACACATCAGAATTTAATTAGCAGGCGCAATTAATCTAGAATATTTGTGACGCAGCAGCTCCTGAGCCCCAGCTCAGAGCTGTGAACTCTGAGCGCCGAGCTGAGTGAAGTCACCATATGAAATATTAATTATCTGTCGGCGAGGGAAGTCAAGCAAACGCCATAATATATATGTATACGTATATGTATCTGTATATGTACGTGAGTGCATGGTAAATATGTACAGGAGGTGCATAATATCGACATTGTCTTTAGTTTCATCCTGACAGACGGACTGACAAAATAAATGAGTCATCGCTGTGTGATAGAATGACAACTGTACATTATCAGTAGGTACACTAAACCCTCAAGCGGCGCTTCAACAAGAAAATAATTCGAGCGTTACTAAAATATTATTTCAATCGATAATTCCAGTGAAATTCCAAAATTGGCCAACATTTTACCATGATTTTTTAGTCTATCAGGGCTTGGGGTTCATCTTAATTTCCTAGTAATTGTGCTTAGTTTCGTCCAATAAGCCATTCTGTGATTTTTATTACATCACATTTTGCAATTAAGAATTATGGTGAAATAAATATTTGAATCGGACAGAAAGTAATAAGTGAAGGACTTATTTTCCCTAGGTTAATTTAATTTTAATGATTCATTTCAAATAAATTGTACACATTACACATTTAAATTTGATATTCACATTCCAACGCTGTATTTTACACACATATTAAACAATTAACATATTTGTTATTATAGCTTATATTTGTATATATTATATTCACAAATTGTGTGTCTCATTTAACATTTTCTCTTTTTTTAAACTGTCTGTGTTAATGAATTATTTGCATAAAAGGAACTGACAATTTAATTTTCGCAAGGATTACGTTTTGTTTTTCAATAATAAAATAATTGGCCTCTTTCAGTTTTTGCCATGGCTACAGGCTATCTTGAAATATAATCAACAGGCTAATTAGGCCTATCAATGTCGCTCTCCTTTTTTGAATTGTGAATGAGTGCATTAGAGTACTCTGATGAGTATTCGCAAGTACCCATTTACATTCACATGTACATGTATGTCTGTATGCACGATGCTCGTATGTAGGCATGTGTTAGCTAAGATGCTTATGGAGTAGGCAAGATGTGGCATCCAATTAGTTGACAGCCTTTTTATTTGCCAGTGACATGGAGCAGCTCCCCCACCCCCCTCTACCATCTGGTGTTTCCCTGCGCATCTGGGATATTATGGGTATTAACAGCAGCATTATCGCCACGCTCGTTCGCAGCGACATCATTATCACCATTATTACTTAACTTAATCGCAAGTGCTGCAGAGTAAACAACAACCACGAGGCACATTATTTGTCGCATATTCAATACATAGCATAAGCATATACACACGCACACACACACACACACCTGACGCCTCTGTTTTGGGGCACGGCTGCAGTTTATTATGACTGCCGTCTATGCCACAAAATTTAATTGCGCTTTAAATTTCGCGTGACAAGGCAAACACTTTAAAGCAAACGAGCTTCCCCAACCAACAACAATAATGCTCTCTTTGCCTGTGCTGGGCCCCCCAAAAACAAAAGCCAACAACAAAAAGTTTAGTGAACTACAGTACAGGGACTGTGGTATACATCTTGAATATGCCCTCGAAACAAGATGCTTAGAAAATAATAAAATTATATAATTTATTTTATTTACTGGCATTCAATGTACAAGCAAAACTATGTTACATTCGCTCAGGGACAAAATATTTACAACTATATATATAATATACTTTGCAGCTTATATTTATTGGTTTGATTTTTATTTGGAAAAAATCTTAAAATTGTGATTAATGCTTCAAGGAAATTTTAATTGCGACACTTTGTATACTTTTGGAACAGGGTATACCAGCAGCACCGCAGAACAACTCGTAACTCATCGCCATCTCACTTCGTATGTATGCGTGTATGTGTGTGTGTGTGTGTGTGTGTGTGTGTGTGTGTGTGTGTGTATATGTGTATATGTGTGTTTGTATGTGTTCGCGAACTGTGCACTGCAAATGTGAAACTCATGCGTGTTTATTTTCTGTTGTTGTTTTGCTGGTGCTGGTGGCAGAGGAGTGGTAGTGGTGGTAGCGGTCATGGTATTGGTAGTGGTAGTGGTAGTGGTGTAGCTGCTGCTACCGATGATACTCGAATTTAAATTAACATTATTTGCATGCCGCGCTTACAGCATAAATTTCAGAGCTCACGCGCTGCGTCGCGTCGCATCGTATTGTTGGCATTGCAACAGAAAGATGCCAACACTGGATACCGAGAGCCATAGAATGAGATAGCTGGGCGATTGTCCTTTGGTGGGTTGTATGTGTGTGTGACTGTGTGTGGTTGTGTGTAATTATTGTGCATATCATTCACACAGTAGACAAGAGTATCGCGTTGAAATTCACTTTGAACTGCAACTGCAACACACACGCCGCAACGGCAATCGGCTGTCGGCAGTCGGCAGTCGGCTATTTGGGCGAGGGCTTACGAAATTTGGCACATGCATATACTCCATGTGTCGTAGCCAAAGGCTATGGGAACATTATCCATTAGCCGTATACGCAATGTCATTAAAAAGAATCCACTCAAATGTGCAATGTTCACATAAATTAAGAACGGCGCAATTTACCACAGGTCAACATCAACGGCTCGAACATAAACTATTAATATAATAACTTAATCAGCTGCTAACCATAAACATTAAAAAAAAATAATAAATATATATATATATACATATTTTATGTAAACCTTTAATGGCATACAGCCGGCCAGGACAACCTTATGACACAGAATCACAGTCATGTTGCTCTTATTGCTGTTATTATTTTTAGTGTTTTTATTGCTTGTGTTGCTTTTGTTGTTATTATTTGTATTGTTGTTGCCATTTTTTGTTGTTGCTGAGCAGCGACATTTGCGTAATGCGATTCATATTTTAGCCTCAACGCTACTTGAAGCATTTTAAAATTACATAATTAAAGCCTCGTTCCACCTATAAATATTTTCTTATCGCCTTTCATTTAAGCTCCCTCACCTAGAGATTATTTCATTTTCTATTATGCAAATGTTTATACTGTATACTCATAATTATCTTGTTCATTAAGTTGTCGTTTGCACCTCTTTTTCCCTTGTTATATTTATTATTTTGATAGCTCCGTAAAAAAAACATCACCTTTAATTGAGCTAAAGGTAATTATTTAATATTTTATTTATCTTCTTGAGTCAGATAAAACTATGTCAATATGTAATCAAATTAAGTATAAGTTATGTTAATATCTTGACAAGATTCAAATACTCAGCCATTTCATTTAATTCTT
Organism: Drosophila anomalipes; assembly: GCA_035041615.1. NCBI lineage: Eukaryota > Metazoa > Arthropoda > Insecta > Diptera > Drosophilidae > Drosophila > Drosophila anomalipes. Next base: position 4,813,629 of record JAWNKZ010000254.1, read on the forward strand.
GTTCACCACCCAGTAAAAATTAACGAATTGGATTTTCTAAAGTAAAAGATATGTTTTGGGTACCAGTAAACAATTTGAAATCTCTAACATATTTGCAATCCACCTTTACAAATAATGTTAATGTTAGTTGTGGTCTTAAGTGCTTTTACTAAATCGGATGTGCACATCAATTGTTAATTAGAGGGAGGAAAACACACAGTGCTAAGCCAGCCAATTTATTTGATTGCAAATATTTATAAGCTAACACAAGGCCCGTTACAATAACTGAACACGTCCGACTCGCATAAACATCATTAAGTTATGCCAATTTATTGCTGTGTAATGTGTGAGCCTGTTTGTCTTTCGACTCTCCTATGGCGATCGAAACACTGGGCATAGACAATGCGAGCAGAGTCCAAAATCTGTCTAAATTCCACATTATGCTAAAAGTTAAACATCCTTAAGCGCTGCCTTTTGAAATTTTAATGTCACATCCTTACATTGTTAACATAAGCCATGAATAATTCCTATAAATGGCTTTAGATTGTAGAAAACGGAAAGCATCGAATTTCAAATAAAACCACTAGACATGCCAGAACACAAAATAACATATTAAAATATAAATATATGCGGGCACTTAAACATATATATTCATATATTTTAGACAAGATAATTCCCTCATTTCGGGTGCGATAACAAGTTAATTAATAAAGCTGTAGCTGTCATAAAATGCTTGGGCCGGTTTGCTGAAGTAATCAAAATCTGTTGCAATTAAAATGGGTCTCAAAGTGGGACCCAATGTGGGCCCAGCCCCCTTTGAATTTAGACGATAAACACGCAAATCCACACAAACACATGCAAACACACACGCACACACAAAGGCAAAAACAAAAAAAAAAAAAAATAACTGCCTGTAAGCGATGTCAAAATTAGTTTTGATTTAAAGCATGAAACATTTGCTCTTGACTGGTTTATGACACACACCACACACCACACATCATATACACTCACACGCACACACACACACACACACACATACACATACACACACACACACACATACACACACACATACACGTACAACCCCGTGCATATTAATATTGTGGCTTTTTGTTTCAATATTTGTAGTTGCTACAAACGAAATTTAAAATTATCCAATACATTCATAGCGCCGTCAACCGCAGTCGAGTGTAGTGGAGTCCAAACTAAAGTTCTACTTATCCCTCGATTGTTTGCTTTATAGTGTTCTTTAATTAATTAACACATTTGGCTTGTTCAACTGAACAGGTATCTTCCCCGAGGCGAGTCTCTCCTCTTGCTGCATCACTCTGTCCGCAGAGCCTCTCTATCTGTCTGTAAGTCAATTAGGCACAAAGTGAACTAATTGAAATAATTGCTAACTGCATTGCAAAAAATATATAAACAATGTCAACTAAGTAACTATCAAAGCTGCTGCTATTGCTGCTGTTCCTGCAAGCTGACTCCTTGTATTCTGCACTGCTCTCTCCCTCTCCCACTACCACTGCCACTCCCCCCCTCTCTCTCTCATTCCTGTGTTATAGCACATTTGCAGCAGTGAGCAACGAACAAGCAAAGTAGCTGCTTCTCTGTCTCAGTGTCTATCTCTATCTCTATCTCTATCTCTATCTCAATCTGAGCTTCTGTCTCTGTCTCCATCTCGATGGTGATGAGCATCTCCAACGGATTCCACTTGAAATTCATTTCATTTAACCGTTTGGTTTTCGCCCAAACGAACTGCTGAGTCGAGCATGAAGCACAATAGGCCAAATGCACGCCATGGCCAAGATGCGACAACAACAACAACAACAGCAACAACAACAGCAACAACATTTAATGCATGCTTGGCACTCTAAGCAGCGACAAACTTTGGAATCGGCCAGTTCTGGGTGAGAGGATGTTGGAAGGGACCAACTTACAGCACTTACGTCCCCTTTGGACGCATTGGCACTCAAGCTGAAAACGGCAAAACATTATCTTCACTTTTTCTTTTTATTTCGGCAAAACTTTTCACTGCAATTGAACGATTTCGTACTTGAAAACTGCTGCTGCGCACCTATGCAAGTCCGTAAGCTTCAAAAAGACGGAAGGCGGCAGTTGTGGTAGTGGGTGGTGGGTGGATGGCTTGGGCTGTTTTGGTAAAGGTTAGGGACCAGGTCTGTAAGGAAACGAACTCTCGGGCCCCGGGCATTCAACCGTCAATACGTGATAAAAGTTGCTGCCGTTTCCGTTCGCCGTAAAAATTCCCTAAAATATTTCAATATGTGCGTGCAAAATTCGACGAAAAGCTACCCAGTTGATCCCCTCACCTAATATGCGCGCCTAACGTTTTTGCCAGCAATCGTAGAAGCTAGTTTAAACGTAATTGAAACAAAATCAAGTTGAAATTCAAGTTGAGCTGCGAGCTTTTTATTTCGATTTTTTTTCGTGCTTCATGCATTTCGTGAGTTGTTTTCTCGTACTAGATAACTACTTAAATGCATTCAGGTATTTGGAAATAATTGGTTAACGAGCTTAAGTTGTGCTCGACGTATCAGGAAATTGAGAACATATAAACAAATATTTTCCCTTTTATTACGTTTATTAAGGAAAAACAGAAATAAACATTTTATTTGAAAATTTGAACTTCTTCGCATACCAAAAACTTCTTGTGGCATTTAAATTAAATTGAGTACAAATTCGAGATAAATGATTTCCAAGCCATTTAAATAAAAATGTGTAATACCTGTGATTCAAGGTTGTGAACACTACTGGAATTAAATTGTCTTTAACTAGAAGAATACTTAAGTTATGCATGCAAGGTTCTTTCGTTAATCGTATAATCGCATTAAAGTTGCCATTTTACAAAATCAAAAACTTTTCTGCCCAACCCGGAGCTTATAAAATACCTATTTTAAATAATGAATATCTGTTTAGCTGACAAGACATTTCAATCCCTTCCAATTTCGATATGCTTCAGCATTGATAGGCAACAGTAGAGAATGCTAAGAACAATGAGCGAAAAATAAGGAGATGCAGCAACAAGGGATAATTAGCTTTCTCACAAATAAGACGAGCGGTTGACTTGACGGCAAGCTGATGCCAGGACTTTAAATGTATCTTGGGACTGGGAGCTGGAGGACAGTTCGCATTTTGGGCTCGTGCGCTGAGGAGGAGCTCAACTCTCTTCTTCCTCTTACTGCTAATTGCTGCATAAATTTTCAGAACCATTTTGTGCAAGTGAAATATTGAATTGAGAAAATATAACTCTACTAAGAGCAGAGTCAGAGTCAGAGTCGAAGGACATCTGCTTAAAATCCGCACACACGCACACCCTTGTGGACAAACAGACAGATAGACAGACAGACAGACAGACCGACAGACAGACAGAGTATGTGTGTCTCTGTCTTATTGTGTGCCCAGTTAAGCGGAATTCCTATTCATGCTATAACGGAAACAGCCATATTTGCGGCAGATAATCGGTTTTCGTGTTGAATTTCTTCGGCATTGGCTGCCTGCCCAGATGCTTAACCGGGCGAGGCGTGTCACGTTTGGTCAGGGCTTAGCCCGAGAACGATTCCTGTTGAGAAAGGTTGGCTTTTGTCGCTGACACAGCTGCTGGTGCGGTGGTTTGTTGCTGTTGTTCCTGCAAAGCAACAACTTTGACCCGGCCCTTGGCTGAACTTTGACCACAGGCATAATTCTTTGCAAATGAACAAACTCAAGCCACAGCTCAAATGCAAACTGCTGATGTGCCATAATTTGATCCAGCATTGAGCCATTGTACTCCGGACAACACTCGACCATCGGCAACTCAGTTGGGCAAACAAACTGGAACGGCATCTTGCGGGTGGATCAGCCTCGTAGTATTTAGCCATTGGCAATGTGGCTGCGGTCCTTGCAGGGGTCCTTTCCCACTTCTGTGCTTGCTGATATGATGCTGCGATAACCTTTTAATCGAATTAATTGCATAAATCTCTTAAGCTTCTGCTGAATGTCTCAATACACACACATACATACACATACACTTGGCAACGAATATGCATCAGAAATACATTTTTCTTTCTTATAAATAATTTGTAATTGATTTCCGCAAATCAAGTTCTTGCTTAAAAATATAAGATAATTACGAGTATTTCAAAATTCTATGTCGGTTAAAGAGCATATATATTTTTCTATGTGTATTCGCAGCATAAAAGGCAGATAGAAAAATTGCTGCTTGGGAAGGGGTGGGGGGGTGGGGTGAATGGGAGTCGACACAAAGTTATACGCAAATGGCTTTCAAAGTCGTTCAACATCGAATTGAAATTGCACTTGAATGGTTTTCAATATGCGTGGAGCGTTCAATTCCCAGCAGAGAACTCAAGCCACAGCAGTAAAAGTCCTGACCCCTGAACCCCTGACCCCTGACCCAGACTTGAGCTTGCAAGCTGGCAAACACATGGCCGCAGAAATAGTTCAGCTCAAGTCGAAGGTCCCAAATCGATTCAGAGTTCAGGCAAGGACGAGCACCAATCAATCCATTAAATGTGCACCTTTGGGCGTTAAATTGATTAATATTGTGCTTAAAACATTGAACAACAGCTTTTGTAACAGCTTTCTTGTGCTCAAGTATTTGGTGAAAAGCTTTCCCCAATTAACCAGCCGAGGGTCGTTCAACATAATGAAGATCTTCCAGTGTGTTTCACAATACGAGAACTTGATGCAATTCACAATTATTCCGTGCACACTCTGTTATGAGTTGTCGCATCTGAGACTCTAATGTAGGGTATTTCTAGTCGAACACTCTTAATTATCTGATGCCCACTTTCGAACACGGTTGCAATATTATGCAAAGTATACTTTTGGGGTTGTCTAAAATAAAATGAAAGCACTATCAAACACAATAGGCTAAAGTATCTCTATTTCTGTAAACTAAATATTCAGCTTTAATTCCACACAGACCATCTAAATTTGCTCGAAGGTACTATATAAATTGGCCAAATCGGATAACTTAAAATTTGCTTACTATAACATATAATGTTGTGTATGTTCAATGAAAGAAATATAATTTTGATTTCAGTTTATGTATTGAAAATAGTAAAGGTGAACAGGTATTTATGAAAATAACACTGGTTTTTGTTTACTGCTTCATAGTTTGCTTAGCGGCTCTCGATCAATTTTCTTGTCCCACACGGCGTATGATTGCTGAGAATCAGCAACAACAGTGGCATCAGCATTGGTAGCTTAAAAACAGTGCACATACGCAATGTTCCCTTCGTAGCCTGGCAAAGCCACAGAAATAAATTGCATTTTATATATTTTAATTCGCACATTTATAGCTTGGCATGCAGGCTGGAAAATGAAAATGGAAAAAGTAAGGTTCACATTTACAATTGAAGCAGGTAGCCCGAAGTGCAGTGCCAGTGGCGTATGTATTTATGTAAATATATATAATAAAAGTAATGTGCACCTTATGTGGTGCCACTGGCAGGCTGACTAAACTAAACCCAAAGGCGACTGGCAAAGGACTTCTATAACGGCAAGCAACTGGCAGCCAGAACGCCAGGCTGCCTGCCTGTGAATGCCAGCATATTGTGAAATGCCATGGACATGCTGGAAACTTGGGTTCTCTGCTAGCTAGCTGCTGCAGTTGCTGCTGCTGCTGCTGATGCTGCTGCTGATGCTGCTCTCAAGCGGACTGCTTGTGTGGCCTCCGTTGTCAGCGTTCTCGGCGAGGCTTAACTTTGACTATGTGAGCGAGTGTGTGTGTGTGTGTGTGTGTGTGTGTTTGTGTGTGTTGGTGAGTTGCCGTTGTTCTTGCAACCGAATTTGCATGTGAGTGTGGCGGTCAGAGTCAGACATGCTCCCACCGACCCCCACCAACACATGCACACCCCCCCCCCCCCCCCCCCCCCACACACACACACACACACACATCTCCTCCATCCCAAAACGATGCTGCCAGTCTGTGTGAAAAATGTAATTTCAACGTTATCCTGACGTAATGCCAACGTTATCTGCTTTTACACACCGCCATGCTAGACACACACAAAGAGACAGATCATGAAAGAGAATGACAAAAGAGAGAGCCAAAGACTGGGAGAGACAGAGAGCGAAAGAGAGAGCGAGAGGGAGAGAGAGAGAGAGAGAGGAATAGAGAGAAAGAGGTGCGGGTGGACTATGCATATGTTTGTTGTTTTACTGTTTTGTTTTGCCGCACTTTTGTTTGCGCCACTTTGTTGTTCTTTTTTCCTGCCACCTTCTCTCCAACATCCTCATCCACTTTGTCGGCCACACACACACACACACAGACACACAGACACACATTTTCATTGTCGTTATCCCTCATCTGCAGTTGTGTCACATTGTTAGTAACGGGTTTTGGTTTGTATTTATTGCATAATTTTGATGCCATAAAATGGAATTTGTCATGGCAAAATTGTTTTGAATTTTAATTTACTCTCAGCTGCAAGCAGCCAACAACACAATAAGCACGTTTAGAAAGAGATGCCAGTCTTACCTGTCAACGCAAAACCAATAACAGCAACAGCAACAGCAACAACAACAATAACAACAACAACAACAATAGCAACATTCACAATGGATACAAACGGGCTGGTAGCTGTCAACCGTAATCGTATACTATATCTTGGCACTGACACATATAAGTATGCTATGAATATTGTGTCAGGTCTGTTAGCCATTTTGCTGCTATCGCGTTTTCAATATATTAATTACAGATTGCAGCCACGTTGAATATAAGATAGATAGATTAGTTTCGGGCCCAGATGGAGTAGCGGTTGGAGGGGAAGTATTATTTGGTTGTGAGACGCAATATTGTTAGGTCTTCACGTTTTGCACAAACCATTACAATACAAAAGTGTATTTTGCAAATGCTGGCTTTTGCTTGCTTGTGTTTATGATGGCTTTGTCACTTGGCCACATTCACATTCACATTCACGCCCACATCCACGTCCACATTCACATCCACATCCACGTCCACGTCCACATCCACGCCCATGTTCTGTTGTGTGGACCCAACAGCTGACTGTCTAAAGTGCACTTTGATTTCTCTAAACAAATAGCGCAAAAAGCAACAGCAGAAAACAACCAAACCCGAAAAGACTGAACGATGAAGCGATGGAAAGAGAGGTCAGATGTTGGGAATAGATTGAGAGATTTATGCCATGCAGTCATTTTGCTTTTGTTGCTCAAGCTTTAGATGCTATTTATGTATATACGTTTGTCTGTGTGTGTGTGGGTGTCTCTGTGGCTGCATGTGTGTTTGTATGTGTGTGTGTGTGTGTGTGTGTGTGTGTGTGTGTGTTTACCAATGGTTGGTCAATTCAATTTGTAGTTTATTTATACATACAAATGTCCATATGCCCATCCACATTTCTCCTGCTGGACGATTCGAAAACCAATTTCAAAATGGCCTGCGTGACAATAAGATACTCTAATCTCATTAAGCACTCTCCAATTTCGCAACGCAAAGCTTAATGACTAAATATTCAAAGCTAATTGCAATGGTACACCACCAATAATTTTGAGCAAAATACACATTATTATTATAAATATAATAAAAGTACAAATAAAAACAGATAACCATAGCGTTCACTAAATTAATTTCTATCGTATTTGATAACAGAGGATTGAAAATGTATGTTGTTTTAGAGATTTAGCAATTAGCAATTATCAAAAAATTGTTTGAAATTAATACACAAGTAACAAGTTTAATATACATCTAGAACGCCGATACTCAACCGATACTCAACAGCACGATATTGATTATTCTTTGCATAATAGCGCATAGCTGTGAGAAACAGACGACTGGCTGACTGGGATCTTCAACAGCGTTACAAGCTTTACGATAAAGTTATAATAGCCTCTGCAAGGGCACTTAAATATCATACACAATAAAGGGAAGCCAAAAATTGCATATTTAATTTCGTGAAACAATAAACACAAGCTCTGAGTGGCTCTGACGTTTGCTAAGGACGCCGTCAGGGCCAAGTTCCGCTCACTCAGTGCATCTTGGATGGTATGTGGCACGTTCGATAATTCGACAAATGTGAGGCGGGCAGGCAGAGGGACAAGTCAAGGCAGGAGAAGGTAATTCTTCTTCTTTCAGGTTCGTTGCTACTTTTCGGTCCTGTAAGTCGTAAGTCCTAAGAAAATTAGCAGTCAACTTGGGATTCCTGTGCGTGTATGTGTATGGTGTATGGGTGTGCGCTTGTGTATATGTGTGTGTGTGTGTGTGTGTGTGACGAGATTGTTGTGCAATCTTTCACCAGCGACACCTAATTAAAATGGCGGCCTGCAAAGTGCAGTGTCGTATGTTTTATTGATTGCCACTGGCATTGGCATTAACATGCCAATCTTTGTAAATTGACGTAAAATGCAAAAATAAACATTTTAAGCTTACCTCTATCTCTCTATCTGTCTGTCTCTCTCTCTCTCTCTCTCATTCTCTCTCTCTCTGTATTAGATACTCACACATACACAGTCAGTATATTTACATTTGTAGTTGCAGGTTATCGTATTTAAGATAAATACTTTTATATATATGCATATTTGTGTTGGCACGTAGTCGAGAATATTTACCTGCAAGCAAGAGGAATGTAAAATTTAATTAATGCAAAATAATGGCAAATGTTACGTATTTCGTAAGACTGAACAGCAAATACTAAAATGCCGGTTTTCCGAAAACACATTTTCATCACACTCAACTTTCAGACAGCAAAAACATTTCTCTGGTTATTATTCGTTTCATTTACAGACATAAATACAGACACACACACACACACACACACACACACACACACACACACACACACACACACACACATGCACATATACATAGTTCTCCAAGTTTAATTATAAGAATTTCATTGTGGCTCAGAGGGGATGACTCTTATAAGTCAGCAGTGAGTTAATCCCCAAAAACATTTTTAGCACAATTAGTGAGCTTAACAATATCAGCAGTAACAACAGCAACAACAGCAACAACAACAACAACACCCAGATTTTCGAGCTAAGTAGTTAATTTTTTCTTTTCATCTGCACTTTGCAATTAGTGAGTGCGACTTAGCACCAATTTTCCCAATCCATTTTCCGAATTTTCAAAAGAAAACGTCATAATTTCAAAAATGATAAAACCAGAAAGGAACTTAAAAACACAAGTGGAAATTTTCCATATCATATATGTATATAATAGTTTGATTCCACTATCAACACTTCTTATGTATGTCAAGTTGTTGCCTGTCCTTTTTCCCATATGGGACAACACTCAGTATTTTCAATCTTTGTAGAGTTTGTTGCGAATTTTAGAAAGTATGGCAGTATCAATTATAATCAGTCGGTAAATGATGTCCCTATCTCATTTTGTTGCACTACTGATAATATTTATAGTATTCACTACGAAAATGTAAGCAAATCCAATGCAAAGAATTTAAATTACGATTTAAAAATCGCCGAGAGTCAAGATAAATATGTAGAGAAATGCCGTACCACAGCGTTAATCCAATATAAAAACTATAAAACACTAGGTCTTGTTTGAGTCTGTGTATTGGATATCTATATTATATGAGAAATATGTATGGTATGTAAGCAGACTGTGCTTTGTTTCTTCGTCACACGTTTTCTTTGTTCAGTTGGATTTTAGGTGAATGTTTCTTACACGCTGGTGGCTGGTGGTCGTGGTACACTTGGTATTGGTATTGGTAGCGGTGGTGCTTGTTGGCTGTTGGCTGTTGGCTGGTTGCCTGGTTGTCTAGTGATGAATGCCGCTTGGTTGCACTCTAAATAAACTTGTGTGCGTTTGGTCCACAACACATCGACGATTGCATTTTGTGCAATGTTTACTTCAGATCTGCTTCAACTTGCCTGCATATCTCTCTCTCTCTCTCTCTCTCTCTCTCTCTCTCTCTCTGTCCCTCTCTCCCTCTCTCCCTCTCGTTAGTATGCCACTATCAGTATGTGACACTTTGAGCTGTATTAAATATTTTTGCAGTTGCATTTTGTGCAAATGCGAGTTGCTTTCAATTGCAGACGCAGTCGTTGCGAATTCTCCTTAACTTATGGATAATTCAGAGAAACACACACATGCATTTATGCACACACACACACACACACACATGCACTCATATTCGTATGCAAGTGTCGGCAACTAATCTCATAAATCGCAAAGGTAAATATACACAAACATGGAAAACGTTTAAAAAGAATTGCTCAACGCTTATCTTCTCCTTTTTATTTGCCTGCATGTGCTTCAAAGTGTGTGTGTGTGTGTGCGTGTGTGTGCGTGTGTGTGTGTGTGTATGTGAGCTTTTATGTAGCACTGTAATATCATCCACAGACTGGGTTTTCTTCACTTTTGATGCTACTTTTTCATGGCCCCGTCTGGCTGCATTTATTTCCATTTAATTTGCGGTCTGAGCGCACTGAAAGTAAACTCAACCTTGTGCTCCTCCCATAGTCCACTGGGAATAAGAATAAGAAGTGAAGACTACTCACAAATACACCATACGTATGCGTATACAAATACGAATACAAATACGAATACGAATACGAATACGAATACGAATACGAATACAGTCGAAATGTCTAGCCTGCCAACCAACTGGGCCTACTTATGGCGATTGCTAAGGGCAAACACTTTATTTGCCATTCGCTATGAATGTTTAATACGAAACCGTTGAAACAGTAACTGCCAAAAATCGACGCTTTTCACATTTAAGTCGAAATTTATTGCACTTTGCATTTAATACAACGGATTAGGTGCAATATTATTCATCTGTGATTGGTACTCTTAAATCGAAATATATTTGATATTGAAACGATCCACATTAAAATGCAACTTACTTAAATAAAGTTTGGCTAACTAGACTTTAAAATTATAGTTTAAAGCTGCCACAATTCGAATTGAGCTCGAAGTAAAGCTATGAGAAATAAGCATACATATATGAGATTCTTAACAGTGTCTATATCATAACATTAAAACCGACCTTAAGCAATTTTGGATGTCTTATATAAATTTAAAAATTTAAAAACTAAATAATCTCAGAGTATATTTTTCATATTTCAGTAATTTATCATTTCTCCACACCTTAAGTACTTTGAAGACTAAAAAGTTTGAATAACTTTCCAGCTGCTAATAATAATTATAAACGTTGACAAAGAACGGTTAGCATTTTAGCTTTGGTTAATAATGTCGTTTCCGATTTCAATTTCCTTTTAGTCTTTCACTCCATTTGCGCGCAGCTTTGGACCATATTTGTGGAAAGGTGTTGCACCGCTTGGCAAACACACATTGCCAAGCCAACCAACCAACCAGCCACCCACTAACGTCAACACACCCAACACACACGGACGGACACAGAAACGACAGTTGGTGCCACTTATTTGCCGAATGACACAAAAATTCGATTGGCGACGACCAGCTCGCAATTGGCAGTGGGATAGCATTGCAGAATGGAGTGGAGCGGTAGAAAGCCACTGGAGCTGCGTGCCAGGGGGGAAGGAAGTTTGAGTTGTTAAGCTGCTTTCGGCGCACTATCTGCTAGACCCACACACACACACACACAAACACACACACACACACAAGCACACACACAGGAAGAGGGACACACACAAGGCGAGAAAATGGCTGGCCATGTTGCATTTCGTTGGAAGTGGTCAAGAGCATGGCTTGAATGTTTTTCCATGTTGCTTTTTCACATATGCAGCAGCAGCAGCAGCAGCACAACGGCTCCACTTGCTCTTTTTCTTTGTCATCCACTCTTTGCTCCTCGCACTCCAGGCACTTGTATTCGTATGCCACTTTCATACGCTACTAAATCTCGCAAATGTGCATCGCACATCGTTGCGTATAAGCTTGATTTCAGGGTTGCACGAGCAGCTCTTAAATGAACTTCTTTCGCAGCACATTCGAAGCTGTTGTTATTAGCACAGACATTAGTCGTTTAGTTGTACTGCTTAAATGCATTCATTGTGATTCCATTAATGTAAACATGTTTCGTAAACTCACAATTGCTTAGAACTAAATGATTCCAAGCACTGATGGAATTTAATTCCACTTGATTCTTACTTCAATTTGAAATGGCTGGACAATTTAGTGTAAATTTCCATCTTCGGTTGCTATTTAACCTTAATTTGATGTCTCGGCCAACATTTCTTACATTAAATGCTATATTTTTGCCTTTTTGTGTCGATATCCAAATAAAATGGGACATATAGTTGGATCATCTAAGTTTGTTAAAAAATTAATAATGAATATATTCATTTAGACTATCTGCACTATTGGTCACACGCTTAGTGCTAAGCCTTAATTACATAGAATACATTATAAAAATTTCATATCATAGAAGATTATGTGTTTTTTTAGGATCCCTGGTTATTTTGAACAATTTTGCCTTGACCTCTGCCTCTAGCTCTGACTTATTCACAGTGTCCCATTCAGCTTTGTCTGCGTTTATTTATTTTTGTATGCCAAATAATTTTTCTTTCAGCCACACACACACAGAAAGAGAGAAAGAGAGACGGGGAGAGAGAGAAAGAGAGACACATCATAAATATGGTCGACCTAAAGTGTCATTTTGTCGATTATTTCTTTGGCGCATAGAAATTACGTACATATTTCAACTTTAAGGCAACATGCTACATTTTGTTAGTGTTGTGTGTTGCTGTTGCTGTTGCTCTTGCTCTTGCTCTTGCGGTGGCATGGAGACGCCCGAGCAATTTAGCAAAGAGTGAACGCTGCAAGCTCTCAAGAAAGATTATTCGAAAATAAAATACGAATGATAAACGAAATAAACAACAAATGGATTTAAAGATTTGATATTCAGTTTTTATTGTTCTTGTTGTTGTTTGTCAAGTTGTGTTTCGATTAAGCAATTGGAATGCATATGCAAATAATGCGTCGCACGTTGCGAATGCATAATGTCAGCATTATTCATTAATCAAAGAGAAAGGTGCGAGGAAAAAAGACCACAAGCGATTAATAGGAGTTTGGCAAATTGCTGCAGAACAATTAATTGGTCAGCAAATTTGGATTTAATTTCACATTACGCATCGCTTAGTTATTAAGCCCATGTACGGGCCGCACTCGATATAGTGGCAGCAACCAGCCACTGTCTGTTGCGTGTCTGTGCCGCGATGTTTTACGTTAGTGTTGTTTCACAGCAAAGTAATTAGTTCAAGCAACCGCAAAAATTACATGAATGTAAATTTGTTTATACTTTTTTTCGGCACAGCCACTTTTGATTTCCATCGTAATCAGAATGAGGCAAGTATTGGCGTATTATAAAATATATCTTATTGAAAGAGAAAGTCATTTCGAAATATCCACAAGTCAAAAGTTCAATCAAAGAAATAGTTGTATTATTTTTTTTTGGTTTTCAAGCAAATCCAATTGCATTAGGTGGAAGGGTATCAGCTATTCGGCAAGCAGATGACAACAGTTCATGATTGTTATTCGTTTCACGGGGCGTATTACTGATCCGGAGTTGAATTGCGATGCGATGCGGCCACAAATTGAATAATTGCACGGGTTTTTTATACGAGTACAGCTTGCTAATTTTCCCACGCTGCTGCTGCTTCTGCTTCTACTGTGTGGAAAGCAGCAACAAATTTGCTAGATGGCTCTTAAGAGTGTGAGAGAGGGGAGTGGCTGGGCAGTGAGATAACAAAATGTGGGTGCTCGGTGACGGCGAGACCAGAGGGAAGGGAGAGTGGGGGGGTGGTAAAGCCAGCTCACTAAATCATGATAATTGAATAAAATTGCATGTCAACAGTGGATTAACACAAACAAAGAGACGAACAGAAGAAAATACTTACAGAAAAAGAAAAAAAGGGAGAGAAATGGCGGAGGAGGTAGAGGAGAAGGAGAAGGAGGAGGAGGAGGAGGAGGAGGAGGAGCAGACACATAATCGTTTGGAATTTATATAAAAATTACATAGAAATGATTATTTGAGAAAGTAACAAGCAAAAGCGATTAAAGAAAATCGACAAAAGGGAATCGAACATAAAACAATAATCCCAAACCTACGATTTTTGTAGTATATAGCTCTTAAGTCGGATCAACAAGACTCGAGGCAATCGGATTTTCCATAAGTTGGCCTTAAATTGCATTCTGCGGCTTATATTAAAAACAATGAACTGCAAATTGCGTGCAAATTATGTAACAACAAAAGGAGATGCCTGCCCGCAAAAGCCCCAAAACACCCACAGGCCAAAGCGTGGCTCAGAGAAAAGACAAACAGAACTAACGCGGAACAATAAAAAAAAAAAAAAAGTAGAAAAGCACAAAGAGAAAAGAGGTGGCAGCCACAGAAGAAGAAGAAGAAGGAAACTGCGTTTCAGTTTTACCGAACTTGCAGCCAAGTAAGAATGCCTGTTGGAGAGACGATCACAAAATAAAATGGAATAAAATAATTGGAATTAAGATACGTACACTCTCTAAGTTTTAAAATCAAATTAATTGAAACAATAAAGAGCAAGTTGAATGCCTTTAATTTGACGCACCCAGGCTCACGTTAAGAAACCAAAGTGCATTGCCATATTACGCCTCAAAACTGTCGGCAACAACGACACGCAGAAATACATTAACAACAATATCAAAAACAATAACGGCGACAACAACAACAACAACAGCGACAACAATAACAAAAGAAAACAAGACGAGAGCAACGTGTGCACATTTTATTTTCATATTTATGTCTTGTGCCTGCGAGACTTTTATAGCCAGCGAGCAAAAGTTTCAATTTCTGCAATTGTTAAATTTCTGCACGCACAACAAATAAAGATGAACGAAACACACACACACACACACACACACACACACACACACATACAGCATACAGCATACATGCACACATATATACACTTGCTGGGCAGATATCACTGTGCATGCAACGATGTGAATGACCAGAGAGCCAGTCACCCACCAAAAACCGAAGTCAACAATGTGAGCTACGAGACGAAATGGCTGCCATGACGGTAAATGGGGCTGGCAACTCTGCAGACATTCCCGCCACTTGAACAATTTTTGACGTCAGTGTTGGTCTTGCAATGCCCGACACCCATTCACACAACACACACAAATCGGGTATATTATGTGTGAGCTATTTCTTCATTAATGTGTGCACTTTATTGTATACCTTATATACATATACAGGGTATGTAACACTGTAAATAACTTCCGAATTTATTTCTTCTGTTTCGTTGGTGCTCTTTAATTATAACTTGGCATTCGTTTCTTTAAATTAATCCGAATTTGTCATCGTTAAGCATGAGCATTTTAAAGAAACAACGGATAATGCTAAAAATATTATTTGTTCTTCATGTTTTTTCAATTAACTTGAATAAATTGAAAATATAAACACTTTTGGTTAGACATACGTTAAATAAGCTAATTTCGCTAGATTATATAAATAATGGTTCTTTTCAAATTGCCTAATATGTGACGACATTAAAATTGCAAATAAAAACTGTGACATAGATGTATAAAACTGAACTTCAGAGTAACACATTGGTTACAATCGTAAATTGCACTAAAGACCATTTTCTTGGGGTTTGATAAGAAAGAGATAAGAAAAATCATGACAATTTACAACAAATATTATGGTTTTTTTTCTTTTAATATTTATGCTTAAACAACAAATGAATTCTATTCGCATTATTTCGGATGTACAACTAAAAGTGAATATATGCTGGGTATCTTATTGCTTAACGGTGTGTGCACAAAGGGTATTCTATAGTCTATATATATGATGGCTGAGAAACTGCAGCATTCTCACTTATTGTTGCCTGTTGTATGCAACGACTGTCAGAGTCATTGTCGCTGTCGTTGTCATCATTGTTGTCAGTGTCTGCTTCTGTTGCTCTGTATGGTTATGGCTGGTTTTTTTTTGTTTTTTTTTCTTTTTCCTTTTGTTTTTATTCTTGTTCTTGTTGTTGCTGTTGTTGTTGCTGTTGTTGTCGTTGTTGCTGTTGTTGTTGTTGTCATTGGCGCTGACGCTGTTTTCGCCTCGCAGTAGTACGTGTTAGAAAATGCGACAACGTTGACGAATTTTCGATATCAATTTGACTTGCTGTGCACGTCTAATTAAATCAACATTGTTGCGACTGTTGTCAAAGTCGTTTTTGTGCTTTTTGGTGAATTATACGATGATGATGATACATTCAGATGCATACACAGGCAGACACATATATATATATATATATATATATAAGGTCGATTACAGCGATGGAAATTCAATTACTCCAATAAGCAAGCCAAGTGTCAAGAAACAGAATTATGATCGACAAATGTCAATTTCAATTAAACGCGCCAAAATGCGTAAATGCAAAAATTGGCGAATCGCAATCGCACAAACATCAGCACACCAACTGACTTACTGGCAATCTGAATGTGTATCAGTATCAAAATGAGAATTAGAATGAGAAGACTGAGGCTGAGGCTGAGACAGAGACTGAGATACAGAGATGCCGAGATGCCGAGATGCCGAGACGGGGCCACGTTCAAGGCCAGGGAAACGGAGCAGGGCCAAGCGATGCGAGCAAGTGGAGCAAGTCAGCCGAGTCAAGTGAGTCCGAGCGAGTCACTCAGTCGACAGTTCATTTGAATTGCCAGCCATGCACCGATTGACATTTTCTCCTCTTCTTTTCTTCTTTTCTTTTAATTTTTTTCTATTGCTCTTGTCGGTGTTACTCTGCACCCGTACCCAAAGATTCGAGTGTAGATTTCATACGCAAATCAATTTAATGAAAATCCATTCGCTAAAGTACGTGAGCTAAAGGCATCAATTTGAATATATGTATGTATGTATATGTATCGTATGGATATCAGAGCGGGGTACAGGGTAGTTTATAGTCTCCCAGCCCCAACACTGCCATCTTACACGCTTTGTGCAGTTTATAAGCTGATATGCAGCTGTAGCTTCCCGTTTTACTATATATATCTATATATCTGCACAGCTCATTAATCGGGGCGTGTTTAGAATGCTGAGGACAGGGCGTATACGTGATTTCTAACTGCAAGCAGCCAGGCAGGTTATCTTTAAAGCTGCTGCTGCTGCGTTTGACACAGTTTGACTCCAGTTGAGGTGCAGCCCGTCCAGTTTGGAGCTCTTTGGAGCTGCTCCTGGGAATCCACCTCATCATATGTATTATTAAAGCCATGCAGAAAATTAACAATTTCCGCTGCAACCCGTTTGCCTGCCAATTTCGAAAGCCTGTTTTCGATTAGTTATTTACATGCTGTTCGCCTTGTTTGGCTATGTTGGTGTGTTGCTGCTGCTGCTGCTGCTGCTTCTGTTGCTACTGCTGTCAATGACTCTTTTTCCTTTATAAAAAAAAAAAAAAAATAATAATAAAAACAAAATTATCAGGAATTGATATGGACAACAGCGGAAACTGAACACACTCCCAACCCCAGCACACCATACCACACACTGCACCCATTTTAGTCAAAAGAAAAGTGTCGCTCTGTGATGTTTGCTGGCAAATCAATTTGCCTGGTGCATACAAATCGAATTGAGTGTTGATTTATTGGCCATGATCTGATTTTGAGCAAACAAGAAAACCCATTTAGCGACATGTCCAGGAATAAATAAACCAACCACATCCACATCCACATCCACATCTACAACACAAAACCTCACAAAAACCCACTGTGTGCGATGTGGCTTGGAAGAGCGATGAAATTGTGTGTCTGCCAACCAGGGGGTAGGGGTAAGAGGATAGATTTGTCAAATGGCGCTCATAAATCTAATTGAATTAGCGTACGAACATCAAATCAAAATATACGCATATATCCGCCAGGAGAATTGAGGAGATGGCTGGTTGCGGTGCGCCGGGAAGAGGTAGCGGTTAAAATAGTTCAAGCAAAAATTGACTCTTCAAATTCAAAAGACGCAGTGCAAGTCGAAGTGTATCCACACTGCTGATGCCCCATGATGGAAAGGTGGAGCGGGGAGCGGGGAGCGGGGAGGGGGTGGCGGTGTGTGTGTGTTGAGGGGTACGCTTTTGGCGTTATGGTGTGAACAAAAGTTGAACGAACTGCGTTGAGATGATGATGATGTGTGTGTGTGTGTGTGTGTGTGTGTGTGTGTGTATTAATATGAATGCAATACAGCGAAAGGCACGCGATGCTGTGGCCATGACGTGGACTTGGCTAAAACTTGCTCATGTTGTGCACAGCTTGTGAGCAAATAATTTGCACAAATATTTGCTTTACATTCTAAAAAAAGAGTCCAAACTATTCAAAACGATATACAAAAATTGTGTAGAGGGTGTATTTTTTGTCTCTCTCTTTTTGTGTCATAGATTTGCGTATGTAATTCATTTGATTTTCAACATAAATATTTAGACAAGGTCTGTGTGTAATCGTGAAATTCAAAAGGAATATGTATGTATATATGCATAAATCCAAATACATTCAACATTTTGTGAGATCATTTATAATGCATTTGTACTATCTTTACCTGACCCCTCTTAAAATTAAAAGTCACTTATGAAAAATTACATTTAATACACAGAGATACCAAAGTTACCAACATTTGCCAAATTTCGATTCAAGATATTTTTATTTGAACGTTATTTTAATACGCCTAAAAATGATTTCATTTCGTACAAAAAGGATTTGTCCAAATTTTAGTGGTTTGCTGATGAGAAGCAAAAATTTTAATGCATGTGCCCCAATACTGGGCATTGATCTGAAGACATTCTTGTTCCATTAAGATAAGTAGCCAATTGATTTGTCATATCCGATCCAAGAATGGTCTTTAGACCACTGCGGAATTATAAGAAAATACATCATTTCATTTAATCGAATCCTTATATACGACACGAATCCTTATATGTATGTAGTTAAATAAAATACAATTATGATTAATAATATATGGTGAGCTATGTATGATTTCAACTACAAATATCCACAAATTTAATATTTATGCGATAGTAAAGGCTGAGGGTGAAAAACAATCGTGAAGTAAATGGCATAAGTATGAATGATGTTTTTTTTTTCTGACCCTGTATTATTTTCGGTATGACTTTCGTCATAGTAAATTATTCTACGCTGATGCTAAGGAATTCATTTATTTGCCTGTCTCGAAAAGTCTCTAAGCTTATTAAACTGCTGAAATACATATTTACCCTGGTCGCCATATATATATATATATATATGTGTGTGTGTGTATGGTCATCTCCCATTCGACTCGATGCGAATTGAATTGATTCGTATACGTGGAGAGAGCATCTTGGCACACAATCAGCACAGACAAAAATGTTAAATACGTATTAATAGCGAGGCAAATTGAATTTTCGCATTGTACGCAAATTCATTTGGCAGCGGATTTTATTTTATTCAGACGTTCATTATATTTTATGGCTATGAGTAATTAAATTCATTCTTGTTTTATATTAAAAAAAAAAAAAAACAAAAAAAAACCAACCATTTTTGCGCCAGCTTTAGTTTCATTCAATGCGTATATATCTATTTTATTCATTTTTTTGCCTAGTTGAATGAAAAGATTTTATATTCATTTTTGTTGCTGTTGCCGCCTGTTGTACAAGCAATTTTGTCTCATTTTCTACCACTTAATTTTTATGTTGTGCCCCATATTTGTGCTTCTCTTTTGCTGCTGCTGTTGGCCAACGGATTTTTTTTTCGTTTGTTGCATACGCCATTTAAACGTACACCAGCCATCAATATCTCAGTGTGTGTGTGTGTGTGTGTGCGTGTGTGTGTGTGTGTGTGCTTTGTATTTGTCTGTGGTTGGCAAGCGTGTTTGCCTTAAACTAACGGTTTAATAGTTGAACTTGACTAAACTGGATAGCAACAACATGCATCTTCTCTACATGAATCAAAATATCAGAGCTGCTAGTTATCATCTCCCTGCTGCACGTTGTATCCAAGTGCCTTTAAGTATGGAAAAGCAAAGTGTGCAATTTAAAGAACAAACAAACAAATTCAAAATGCATCATTTCCAAATTGAAAAAGAAAAAGAAAAGAAGAAAAGATATGTGAATGTTCGGAATAACCGGGAAGAACGTAATATCAGAGTTCGTGAATTCATAATTTATGATTTGTGCTTTGACTTGCACACCGAGACAACGGTTAGGATTAAGTTGGCAGTTGACAGCTTAATGAGAAATGCATGACTATTATTAATGCATGTTTAATTATTATTTAACATATGATAATCAAGAAAGATTTTGCCTGACAACGTGCAAGCTTCAAATGGTAGAATATTTCCAAGTATGACAAGTGGAATGCCATAATAACTAATCAGTCAACAATATTAAGTCTTAGAAATTTCGATTTACTGATCAGGTTGAAATGTATTAAGCTTGAATTGTATTGAATATACTCTGTGCGCAGTGAACTCAAAAGTAACATGAATGAATTTAAGATTAGATACAGCAAAACCTATATCTTATAATTTTTTTTAAATCACTTTACTTCATTTCAACACCGATTTAGAGTACTTCGTGGAGAATACAATCAAACAAAAAAAAATCAAGAATAATATTACTTAACTCGAAGCAGAGTATTCGGTAGGTTAGATAGTATTGGACTTGCGGTTTTTCACTGATTTTAATTTTCTGGTCACTTTTTGCATTGTGGCATTTAGTATTGCTAGTGCATAAGTCATATGGGTTGAGTACTTTGCCATTTCTCTCGTTTTTCGCTGTATCTTTTGTGCATTTCTTCAACATGTTTTCCACTTTAAACCTTTTTTATAAACACACACATACATACATGCAGTTCTAAATGTCTAACCAGTTGTGTCTATGAGCCAAGCTGTTTTTTGTTGCTGTTGCTGTTGTTGTTGTTGTTGTTGTTGGCTGGTCAACCTGACATGTGAGCCACAGGCACGAATACAAATGTTTAAACTGCTGTATTTTGTGGCAGTGATTGTTGTTGTTGCTGTTGCTGTTGCGGCGGCTTCAGGCTTCTATGCACAACACCAAACCAGAGTCATAAAATAGCAACACCAACAACATCAGCAACAAAAACAACTTGGCTCATAGACACAACTGGTTAGACATTTAGCAGCCAGGAGAGGGGCCAGCCACCAGAGGGTAGCCGGTCGCCGCCGTAGCCGGTTTTTTTTTTTATTATTATTTTTACCATCCACACACGCACACACACACACAGTGTCGGCATTTCTCTTAAGTGTATGGGTGTGTGTGTGTGTTTCTCTGTGTGTGTGTGTGTGTGTGTGTGTGTGTGTGTGTGTGTGTGTGTGTGTGTGTGCGTGTGTCTGTGAAAAATGCGCGCCACTGCCAAACAAATTAACAACAACACTTGAAAAAATCTCCTCCACACACATAAACATACGTGCATAGAGCAAGAGAGCCAGAGTTGAACACAAAATACAAAAAAAAAAAAAAAAAGAAAAAGAAAAAAGGTTAGAAATTGGAACAATGACCGCCAAGTGCTGCCGACGTCGCGGCCAACGTCGACGTCGCTGTAGCCGCTGTTGCCACCGCCGCGGTTTCAGTTGTTGCCAACACCCGCGTCGCGGTTCATTCACACATTTTTTTGTTGTACCTATTTGAAAGCTTGAATTACTTTTTCTCTACTTACATTTTTCTTTTGCTTTTTTCTTTATTTTTTATTTTTTTTTTTTGCATTTCAGATTTGTGACCTGCACTTAAATAGTTTCGATGTGAGCTCCTGTGTCTGTTTTTTTTTTTTATTCACTCTGCTCCTAAATAGATTCTTTTGTGCAGCTATACTTGCATTCTTTGGTCGCATGTCTAATCCAAGGCTCTCTTCTAGATTAGTTTATTTTCATCATATCATTGCGAGCTGAATAACGCTAAACTTAACGCCCTTAGTGGGTTGACAAATAAATAATCGAAACTCAATTGGCCAAGACAAAAGTTGTTCTCTGGTTCCCTGACATGTTTCTTTGTAAAATAATCATTTGTGTATCATTACTGACGTAAAATAAGAACTAGATAGAAAACAGATTTTGTTATATTTTTGTTATGCACTTGTTGCCATATTCTCCAAGCGAATCATCGCAAATGACCAACCAGTACAACAGCTTCATAGTAAACTCTAAATCAAATACCCAACCAATTAAAAGCTCATTTCTTTTGTAAACTGTGCACTTAGCTGTCATATCAAATATTTACATTGTTGATTGTTTTTGTCTATGGTTTGTTTTTGTTATTTGTTTAGTTACTGCAGATGTCAATGATTCTGGTTAATTGCAGTTTATTGCAGCTTATGTTTTTTATCTGTCGCTTGTTTATTCAATTCAAGTACGCTTAAATTTAATTTGCTTTTGCATTGAAATTTAATGACTTATTGCCTAATAAACATTTTTTCCACAATACTCTGTACATATTAATGTTATTGTATTTTAATTAATATGTTTATTATTTTATTTGTTGCTTATTTTCACTGAAATTGCCTGTGCATTATTCAAATTATGCTAGGTTGTTTGCATAAATCGCCACACAAAGCGGCAAATAAAGATAAATTAAAAAAAAAATATTCATACTTAAGCATCGACTTTTGGATACGCTTCTGTCTAAAATAAGTTGATAAGCAAAACTAACAAATATAAATTTGAGGGTTATATACACTTAACAGTCGGCTTATTCCAGGATACTGCAGCTACAAAGTATCATATTTTAGTTAAGGAAATTATGTATTACTATATATATTTTAATGTATATTGGATGCGAACATCATGTCGCAGTCATTGTAATTATTTTAAATTTGTCACACAGTGTTAGGGTAAAGCTGAAAGCTGAAATAATTTGCACTGCGTGTCGCGTAGAGATTTAAAATGTCAAAGAGTTCAAACCCACTTGCCGCATTAAATATATACGGTACGTACGTATGCAACAGATGTATATCATTTCTATATAGTATCTCATTTCGAGTGTCATGCATAAATTGTGCACATTTTGGTTAAAATTATATATTTAGTCTGTTCATCTGTGGCTCATATACAGACAGAGAGAGAGAGAGAGAGAGAGAGATAGAGACACACTCATATAAATATTATGTATATATAATTTATATATAAATATAAATTTATACATATAAATATATATATAGTTTAACATAGTCACCGTAAGCCACTGGTTACTTGCTGCATATTTTGAATTTTGCGGTTCCCGGAGTTGATTGTTCGTTAATTGGTTTCAATATCCACAACCGCATTGGCCGCCAGTCGATTGTCGATTGTCGACTGTCGACTGTCAATTATCGATTGCTCTGCGACGACCCAACCCAAGTTCATCTTCTCATCTGCAGACAGCTATCCGTTTCATTCATATTGTTTCATGCTACAAACAGGCAGAAGAAAGCATGCCCGGCCCCATTAGGTATATATATATTCTTGATCCGTCTGTATAAGCACTCGGATTCCAAAGACTTAAATAGCCAGAGCCTTCAAATTAAGAATCAAAATTCTCGTATATATCATATTATTTATCAACTGGCTACAGCATTCTTAACTTATTTTAATCTATAATTTTGCTTTGTGCTAAAAAAAAAAAACTGCCTGTATAGTTTTCGCCAATAACTATAAAATGTTTCTCACTGTGTTTGAGCATAGCTTAGTGATTTGTTGCTTTATTTACTTTTACACTGCAAAAACCCAAACCAGTTGTTAAATTGCTGACTACATGTTAATCGGCAAATGCTTTGTCTTTGGGATAACGTAGCCTTTATAACTGTTCAGTAAATTTTAAACATGGCCTTAGCATTGAATGTCAATGAGAAACTCGTCACGAAGTTCCAACTCTCGCCACTCGAATAAAACAGTGACGAAAAGAAAATATATTTTAAAAAAACTGATCGAAAACGGAATGCAATTTGCCTGAAGCAGATATATAAGAATCTGAAAACTCATTTACAGATACTGATACAGATACAGATACAGATACAGATACAGATACAGATACAGATACAGATACAGATACAGATACAGATACAGATACAGATACAGATACAGATACAGATACAGATACAGATACAGATACAGATACAGATACAGATACAGATACAGATACAGATACAGATACAGATACAGATACAGATACAGATACAGATACAGATACAGATACAGATACAGATACAGATACAGATACAGATACAGATACAGATACAGATACAGATACAGATACAGATACAGATACAGATACAGATACAGATACAGATACAGATACAGATACAGATACAGATACAGATACAGATACAGATACAGATACAGATACAGATACAGATACAGATACAGATACAGATACAGATACAGATACAGATACAGATACAGATACAGATACAGATACAGATACAGATACAGATACAGATACAGATACAGATACAGATACAGATACAGATACAGATACAGATACAGATACAGATACAGATACAGATACAGATACAGATACAGATACAGATACAGATACAGATACAGATACAGATACAGATACAGATACAGATACAGATACAGATACAGATACAGATACAGATACAGATACAGATACAGATACAGATACAGATACAGATACAGATACAGATACAGATACAGATACAGATACAGATACAGATACAGATACAGATACAGATACAGATACAGATACAGATACAGATACAGATACAGATACAGATACAGATACAGATACAGATACAGATACAGATACAGATACAGATACAGATACAGATACAGATACAGATACAGATACAGATACAGATACAGATACAGATACAGATACAGATACAGATACAGATACAGATACAGATACAGATACAGATACAGATACAGATACAGATACAGATACAGATACAGATACAGATACAGATACAGATACAGATACAGATACAGATACAGATACAGATACAGATACAGATACAGATACAGATACAGATACAGATACAGATACAGATACAGATACAGATACAGATACAGATACAGATACAGATACAGATACAGATACAGATACAGATACAGATACAGATACAGATACAGATACAGATACAGATACAGATATAAAGCGAAAAAGTCAACTTGTCCGCTGGCGCAAAGAAAATAATTTAGCATTTAACATAATTTATTTCCGCGTCGCTGCCGGCTTCATTAACGAAATTGTTGAAAGAGTTCACGATTGCGGGCTTGTTGCAATGGAAGCGGTTGGTCTCGGTGGTTGGGTGGCTGGGTGGGGAGGGGTGGTTGGCATGGGTTAGATGGTTTACAACGATGTCAATAAGCGCGAACATTTTCTTGAATTACATGACTTTTGCTTTTACAGTTGTTGATGTCGTTGTTGTTGTTGTTGCTGTTGTTGCTGTCGTTGTTGCTTAGCAGATTGTTGTTGCTGCTGTTTGCTTTCTCTAATTGGCCGCAATGATTTTGTTAATTGAAATGATGCTCTCCGACTATGCAAATTGCTGTCTGCTGCCTGCTGCCAGCTGACTGTTGTCTGATGTTATTGTTGCTGTTGTTGTTAATTATGTTTATTTAGCTCATTTACTCATTTACTAATCTATTTGCCACATTTTAATTTCTCCACGAATTGCGACCACTTGGCAAAAATTCGACATCAAATTGCAATTAGTTTGCGAAGCTTTTAAAATAACTTTTGTATCTATTTGCGTGTTCACATCCGTAAGCATGTGCGAATCTCTAAGTAATTATATGTTTGTGTATTTGAGGCATATGGGGGGGAGGGGGGTGGGGGGGGGATAGCTTACTGCAATTTGTTGTTGAACAAATCCAATGGTAATGCATGGCATTAATCTTGCTAAGCGACCTCTGTCCATATTCTGTCTGTGCCTGATGCTTGTTCAAATTGTTGTTCTCAAGTCTTTTTCGCAATCGAGTGCCTCAATTTAAGTTGTCTGCGGTTTTATGGCAGATTTATTTTACGACCCAAGTCCCGGCCTCCATCAAACATCATCAGGCACTTAAATAAGCAAATGAAAACCGCAAAAGCCACCAGCTGCACAGTTGACTACCCCGCTCCCTAATTAGCCATCAACCCTGTTCCTCCACCGCCTACTCCACGTGACCAACGTCTATCAATGACGATGCTTTGTTTATCGGGACGAGGCCGCAAGTCATTGATACTCCGTCCATTCCCCTCTCAAAGACCAGAATGACAAATAGATGGCACTCAAATGTTTACACACACCTGTGCAAACACAATACACTCCCGGCAAGCTCACACTCCCCACTCACTTCGAGGGGCATTTAAGCTCCAACATTTTCATACACACACACACACACACACAAAAACAGATATTTAATCGAATTTGCCAATTAAATTTATTGAGAGTATTTTCAAAATTCTAAACCAACTGCCGGTAATAGCAAAAAAGACTTTTTGTTCAATTATTGGGTTAAATATAGTTTTTGATCCTAAACAAATGAAATAGCAGCGATTAGGTTTCACAACCAACCATTTGGGAAAATGCAAATGCAACGAAAATGCAAGCATTTAAAGAGATACATATGAAGAGCCGTCGTAGTTTGTCTTATTTCAATCAATTCAACCTATTTGAATTTTGGCCACAGTAAATATTGCCACTTTATCGTGCAGCTGTCATATGAGCAATCAGTCCAAGACTTCTTCCAGGGATGCTGGTAAGATTCTGTCAAACAATTAGTCAGTGATAGGCCTATGCATAAATAAATACCGGTTCTTCTCTATTTGATTATAAAGTGTAATGCACAGTGTAATTATAATCGGATTTGGTCTGTGCTGAAAGCCTGCTGCTGGCTTCCCAATAAAATCTATAAAGCTCACAGGTATAAGCTGGTTGAGTGCGAATCTGCTCAATCAATGTTGAGTATGGCATTCATTTAGTGCTGTCGATTGTCGTTGCTGATATTAACATTATTGTTTCCATTTGGCCCATTTGCAAGCACTGATTGACGTTCCTAATGGACACGCCCAATGGACCCTTCTCACACACAGTGTCCGCCTGCCACAACCACCAACATCTCCTCTGCTCCGACGTCCAGCATTTCAACTGTGACTTTTCAATTTTCAATTTTCGTATTGTCGAGCAAGAGTTCTGTTCCATTTTTTATACTGACTCTGAATGGTAGTCTGCCTGCTGCGTTTTTATTTGATTTTCGATGCCTGCACTCGCACACTCCCACACACACACACACATACACTTCTTTGATTTTAATTATATTTCTATATATGGGGACGGGTGTGCAATGTGTGTATCTGTGTGTGTGTGTGTGTGTGTATGTGTGGGCGTGATCGGCACGGACATTCGACTTCGATAATTCAATTGTAGAGCCCCCTCTCTGAATTTCATTGAGCTGTCATCAAAGTCTGTTAGGCAAACCATTCTGCACAGTGGGTGGGGTGCAAAAAGAGGGGGCAGGTCGACGGCAGACGGGGATAAAAGCGTGTAACGATGAATGGCGATTCAATTATTCGAGGTGCCATCAAATAATTGAGTTAAGCTTTTATTTCAAATTGCCCAACTTTTCGGTGCCATGGGTCTCTCATTGGGCCAGCCTAAAGGCATACACGAAACCCACACCACCCCAACCCCAGCGACCCCACCGAAAATGCCAAAAGGCAGCCATCAATTCATTACCGCTCATGCAGAAGATGAAACCCATCACAAGGCGTTCCGCAGTGGGGAGTGGAGAGGCTGGTGGGTTTTGGGGAGATTCAGTTTACAAATTAGCCAATTGATTTCGAGAGCCAGCAAAGCATTTTACACAAACTTAATGAAAACGGTCATGATTTTCCAGCAACACAAGTCCATAAATGAGCTTCCTTTGCGGGCAGACCATTTGGGCTGCATTTGATAAATAATTTAAATTTATTCATAATGTGCATATAGTATTATAAAAAAAAATATATGCACACAAACCAACTCACTCCGTGCAGTTAAGTATAGCAATTTGTAATTTAATAAACTTTGATTCGCATATTTGGGCAAATACAAATAAAGTTGTGATTGAGCCCAGCTAGCGGACAGAAGGGAGCGGGGGCAGTGTGTATGTGTGTGTGTGAGTGAGTGTGTATTTGGCAACTAAACATAACCACAACATTTTGCAGGATGTAACCCTAAACTAGAGCAAACTGGGCAAACAATAACAACATCAGCAGCAACAACGGTAATGTCAATTATTATTAACACGAAAATCGTACGCATAAAACATAAACATCAACATACACACACACACACACACACACACACACACACATACCCACACACGCACACACACACACTAGAATTGAGTGCGTGACTATACAAAAGTTAATGAAACAATGAGGCAACATTCCCGGAACTTGACATACTCGAAATAACAGAAATCAGACAAAAAACATTCAAATTTATTTCAATGATAATGGTTAGTGACTATTTGACTACAGTTTTTTATTCCGGACAAATTGGGCTATACCATTTACAAATTATTTAATAATACAATGCACTCTTTCTTTAAATTATTATTATTATATCAAAAAACTCGAAAACAATAATTAATAATATAATAATATACCCACTAGAAATAAATGAATTGCTGCATAGCCCAACCAATTTAAATCAATCATGCTGAATGAATTTGCACAAACAATTTCTACACAAAATGTACATTGTACAACTTTATCATCGGCCAGCATACTTGGCTTACTTTTAATCCCAAAATGATTACCTGCATTTTTTGAAACAAAAACATTTACACAAATTTTCGAACTGAAAAATGTATATGAAATTTAAATTAAATTCACTTGACACAAAACTTATATTGGAAGTCTGTGCTTATGGTGGATGTGCCTTATGTGGAGCTTAATGTTGGCGATAATCTCCCTTTGACATATTTCATAAAATCTGTATAAAATAAATTTAACAATTCAAAAGAAGAGTGAATTTTATGATATACATCAAGTCTTGAGTCTTAAAAGCTGGCCACTTACAATTTAAATGGCTGGATAACTTTTGATTGATTAAAAATGTGAAATGCCTTAAGAATTTGGCAAGGATTATATTGTATGTCATTTTCTGACATCTCGTTTCAGAGTGAAATTAATTTTAAAATTTCCCAGCTTGGGTGATCAAATTTATAGCATTCCCATTAGTTATGAGTGAAATTAGTTAGTTGTAAATGCAGTTGAAGGGCATTGTTGAAATTATTATGTGGGCATGTGGCATTTGGCATTTGGCATGTGGCATTTGGCAATTGGTATGTGGGCATGTAGGCGGTGTATGATATTTCAGTTTTAGCTCGCCCAACTCCTGGCAGACAAAACATTGTCGCAACAGTCTGACCAGCCCGACAGACGGACCGACTAGCTGACAGTAGCAATTGCAATTCAAATTCCCAACCAGGCCCCAATGTCACGCACCAGCTGTTTCGTGGTCAATGGTGTTGAACAGCCCAAAATACTAAAGCAATGCAGCTGCTACAACAAAACATTTATCAAAAATGCAAGAAAAAAAATATACAAAAAAAAAAAAAATGAATAAAAAGGAAACATGTCACAGTTTGTTAACGGCAACGACTAAAAATATTCAACGCTGTTCGCCAAAACTAACAAATTTGTTTTTATTTTCCGTTTTTTATTTTTATTTTTTTTGTATAATTTAAATTTGTTTTGGTCGAGTTTTTTGTACGATTTTGATTATTGTTTGCGTAGACAGGCTTAGAACGGAGTTGCACTATCATGAGAGCCAGTGTACATTAGTTTAACCCGGCCAAAACGCCCACATCTCATTTTGCTAGCCTAATTAAGAGGCGTTTCGCAATATGCATACACAATGAGCCCCAAAACATTCATCTTTGCAACTGTCACTAACAGCCTGCAACCAGCAGCATGCAGTAGCAAATTGACACCACCACCTGCCGCTTAAAACACACACCCACCTATACACACACACACACACACATCCGACTACCCCTCTCTGATGTAAATAGGTAGCGATTTGATTTTATTTCGATTGCGGATCTGCGGATCTGCGGCTTCTGTTGCAGTTGTGTTTAATTAAAAGGGCACTGTCGACAGCCAATGGGTGGGTAGAAGTGGCGTGGGGTGTGGCCATGGCAATACTCTCGGTCACAAAATTTACAGTGACAGTCACAGTCAGTTGGTCATTCAGTCAATCAGAATCGCAGCAGACACACAAAACTAACATCCACAGTCAGTCAGACAATCAGTTGGTCAATAGTGATTACGTATTCGCCATGTTGAAGCTGTTGTCGGTGCATCTGTTCTAGTTGCCTTCGTTGTTGTTGTTGTTGTTGTTGTTGTTATTGTTGTTGTTGCTTGTTGCTCGCAAATTTAACATTTATGCTCTGTAATTGTTGTTATTGTTTTGGCAGCCTTCACCATTACACTAAATGCTCAGCCCAACAATAGATTTATGCTTTTGTGTTCTCTGATTGAACACGCTTAATGGTAAGCGTCCGTTTCTGCATTATATATATTACTTATGTACTTCTATATATATATATACTTCTATATATATACAGTTCTCATACTTACATGCATACATTATTCAGGCAACGATTAGTTCATAATTTTTTTACACATGTAAATCAAACTAAATCAAATAAATCTATACTTGAAGCTAAAATTTCATTGGAATTCCATTTTGGTATGCAATTTGTTATAGTTTATATTTTTGAAGAACTTGGGTATTTCACTTATCGATGATTGCGTTGGTCAAGGGCAAACTGTATTAGGAAATACTGACAACATAAACCTTAGCAAGCAAACGTTTTAAATACACATATATTCAACATAGATATAAACAAAATAATAATTCAAATCAATATATGGTGCCGAACAGTAGAAAACGTCTAAATGACGATGATGTCGGATATTCAGATACGGTTTCGAAACGCCGGCGAGTTCATGTGGACCCTAGGCCGGTGTCTCTATTGGATCTACCGATAGGACCGCTTTATCTGATATTCTCTAAACTGAGTAACACCAACCAGAAGCTATTGCGGAACGTATCAACTGCAATGAGATGTGAGCATTCTCACTACATGATACACCGATACAAAGTCTATAAGCAATATCACATGAGCCATTCGAGTGGCAAGGATAATCATGTTCTGCAGGTGAGCCAGCTTGTAGCGGATGGCCGCTAGGCTAGTCTACGTTAGGCCGGTTTACAACAGGGAGGAGGTAGAACCCCCAAATACGCAGTAACCGTTTTCCCGCTCAGGTGCTGACCGAATCCACCGAGCTCTTCATTAACGCTGGCTATGACGTAATCTTTACCGGCAGTCTGCTGGATTGTGAGGATTTCAATCAGCTGTCAACTGGTGGGGAGGCCATCAATGCGAAACAGATGCAAACATTTATACATAGGTTATACGCTGATGTGGAGGCCACACCAGACTACTATGAATTTAAAAAGCGCCGGTTGATTTACACCGTAACGCTACTGAGCTTATTAAGGGTATTTTAATAGTTCTCTGGAAAAATGAGAATCATCAATTTGCATGTCCCCCACAGAAATTTCAGCGGTTTCAAATTGTTAGCTCCAGTGCGCCAGCCATCCACTGGCAGCTACACATCGAGGTGCGTGGCATATTCTTTGGGATGGATAATGCCAGCATAGTGCAAGTAAGCGAGGGAAAAAAACTGATCGACTTTATGTCCATTATCTCAGAACTGCTGGTCTTTGACATGTCTAAAAAATCGGTGAGGTAATATGAATTGCATTTGTCTATCGCATTTCAGCTCAGACTGCTCACGTTTCTCTCCAACTCACAAGACGCCACATGGAGATCGACAAGTGCAGCTATTTTTACGGCCATAAACAGCAGATAATAAGAACCCGAACACCTCGAATCAATTTCAAGCTAAGCGTACTTTGCCACTCGCCGGTGCAAAGACTGCTGGAGGGTGTGGTCAATGGCAAGGTGGTAACAGCGGCAGACGTGACCAACCCGATAATCAGCGACAGTTCGGTTGACATTCAGTTGGAGGTGCAGACCACTGTGAAATACGAAACACGTGAAAGTTATTCCCTGCACATCTACATACTGCCCTTGAATTAGTCACTCTGAATTTATGGTCTGTTTATTAATTTATTTGTTCATTTAATCTAAGTTTTCGCAATAAAAACAAAACGGAAAAAGTTTAATAATATTTATAAGATTTCCGGGGGTATTTAAATGTGAAATGTGAATTGGGGAAAACCCAGAAAAAAACCAATCAGACCAAAAAAATAATTTATATGATTTAGCCGCACCACAAATGTATGCGAAAAAGTTAGTCATGAGAAAGAACGTTTAAAATTGAAAGTAAGTCCGACTGCAGTACGCATTGAGAGGCTATATCATTGTATGTGTCAGCGACAACTTGACATCATCAGCATAAATTAGTACGTTAGAATACAATATAATTGAAGGAAGGTTAACATTTCAGTAATCAAATCTCTTCATGTTTTGAAAAATAAAATTTATTGCAAAGTGTTAATATCAATTTTTACAAACTACGGACCCAATGTGATTCAGAGATGTTGTTAAAACTACATTAAAAAAAAAAAAAAAAAAATTAAATTTAAATTTATATTTGCACGGCTGTCGGATAATAAATATCAATTAGAAACCTCAAGCGGAACTTTTGTTTGCGATCCAAGTCCGATAAAAGCTGCCAAGCGTTTATTGACATTGAATTAGTAAGCATTATTAAGTGCATAACTCAAAATATTAGCTTGGGATCGAAGTAAGTATTTAAAAGAGCAAAAAAGCAAAGGCAAAATCTGAGTTCGATTTAAGTAACAATGCGAGAGGGAAAAAGATACTCAATTACAGACTAGCTAACAAAGGTGCAAAGTGTGATTTTGGCAACGGTTGATTACTGTCGGCAAGCGCTCACTTTGCGCCTAATGACAAACGCAGAGTAGGTTGGCTTGAAAAGGTCACACAATAGGCATATTGCTTGGAATCTTCGTCAATGTCAGTAAATAATTTTTCACAGCTCGAAAGGCTCCTCATCAAGAAGTGAAGAGTGGAAAATGAGAAATGAGAAATGGTTGCCGGAAGCAGCGACCATTTCTTGTTGACATTTGGGGAGTGTGAAAAGTGAAAAGTGAGCCAGGCGTCATTAAAATCTAAGCAGCAGCCACATCGGTTTTTCTCTAATGCATTAGTATACACACACACACACACAGACACACACACACACACACACACACACACACACGCACACACACACACTCTTACACAAACTGCCCAGCATCAGCCTAGGCAGTATCAACTTCAATTTCATTTGCGCTTTAAAATCATTTTTAATTTGTTACTCTCTTCAATTTTCTCGCTGTGTATGTGTGTGTGTATTTTGTGTGTATTTCGGCGTCGTTTCTTTTTTTTTTTGCGCTTTCGTACTCGCATTCAAAGTCATTAAGTCAGCTTTGTTACGCCTCAATGCCTACGGCGTAGCAGACAGAATGCCAATCCCATTCTCCTGCTCTCTTTACCCATACCATTTAGCCGCACGGCAGAGATTCCCTTACCTCCAACTACACGAACGTGCCCCCACAACCCCCCCCCCGCCCCCCATTCACTTCAGTAATGTGTTTTAAAGTTTCGCGGACGGCAACAATTAAATAAAAACTGAGCCACACCAATTAAAGTGAGAATCTTCTGTTTTCTATCTCCATCCCTATCTCTATCTCCATTACAAAAATTTTTTTTCTCCCGTTTTTTCTTCACTTGGACGAAATGGGGTAAAATAGTTTTGCAACAAAGCGGGTGAGTTGCAAGAAAGCAACACAACGAACTCATAATTGCGCGCTAAACGCCATTCGAGTGGACATTTTTGTAAGCACTGTGGACCTTAATGAGAAGTCGGCATCCAGCTGGTCAGCAGCTTCAGCTGCCACCGCCATAAAAATCTCAACAACAGCAACAACAACAACAACAAATGTTGCTGCAAACAGAAAAAGTTAATTTATAAACGCTTTTCAGCTAAAAAATAAAAATAAAAATAAATAAATAAATTAGGCGAGGGAACTGCGAACGAGGGCGAGTCATGGAAGACATTTAAGAGCTCATGCCAAAACAAAAGCAACTTGTGAAATACCCTATAATCAGGTCTTTATGTTGTCCAAATCTCCTCGAAATCTCTGAAATTCCCAACGATTAGTACAAATATTTTAATTATATACTAATAATATACTAAGCATACGAACACGAAACGCTTTTATTTGAGAAAAAAAAAAAAACAAAAAAACTAATTATAATTTCATTCCATTGTAAATGAGATCATGGCACAAATAAAAACTCAAATTTTCTCAACTCTAATAAAAAATAATTGTCGGATATGTGAAATATTTACAAATTCCATCCACTTTGCTAATACTTCAAATTATTTCTAGTCTTGTACGCATTTTGTTTGAGAAAGTTAATTTTGCATAAGTGTGGAAATTGTCAACATATTTATATGAAACTGGAATAGGCAAAATATTAACTAGACAAGGCAGCTTTTTTTTTTTTTGAAAGTTCCTCTCTCAATTTTAAGTCTTTCAATTTTAATTTTGTTTTCATTACGAATAAGTATTATTTCATTACTCAGCTCGTGGCTTGATTTGGGCTACAAATCTAATTGAAATAACCATTAACAACTAAGGAAACCTAAACTGTGTTTTGGCAACCGATATGAATTTATATTGTGTGCCTCCACAGTTGATGTATCGCATTTGCCGCACTCGACCACTGCAGCGTATTTCGAAAAATTCAACAAAATTAAATTTGCAGAAGCTTCACAAAATGAGACAAATAAAAGCGTTCTCAAAGCACTCGTGCCACAAGGAATTCTAGTTGCCTGCGCTTTTGCAGACATGGGTTTCATGATATTTACAGCATGTGCAATTTCAAAGTCGCACAGCACTTTGAGCATTGCTTCAAAATAAATGAAAGTAATTAAAAAGTTTTGTACATAATTCAAATTTTTTTTTTAATTTTTTATTTCTCTTGTGTACTTTGTTATATTTTTGTGAAATTACACTGTCAAAAGACAATGTGAAAGGTGTCGCAAGTTGACTCCAGTTTCGGAAATTAAGCTCACGCTGAAGCCGCTCCTGAGGCTGCAACTAAAGCTTCGGCTAAAGCGACGCTAACTGACAAAACTCTTTTAAGCTGGTGTCTGATGTCAGCAACAGGAGCAACATAAAGTAAGAATTAAGAATGCAGTGGTCGGGTGAGCTCCATTGAATCCAGCTGTGAAATATAATCTACTTTAATTGTCAAATTTCCCTGTACAATTTTGCACACTCAAATGTAAGCATGCGTAGAGGTTCTCTCATTTCCCATAGCTGACACGGGTATAAAAAAATTAAGCCTAAACTGCAGGTTGCATAATATGTGAATATATATGTCAAATCGATTTTTATCGATATTCGCGAAGCGGTGTTCCTTATCGATAGAAAGATTTATATAACTTATATATTAAATTTAATGTCTCTGTCTGAGATCTGAGATATGTTCTGAGATCAGATATGGCTATTTCGACTGAGCTGTTGATCCTGATGAAGAACATATGTATACTTTATGGAGTTGGAAATCCGTAGTTCTGCGTCAGCGTATAAAAGCTATACAATAACTCAGAGTCATTGTTTACTCGCTTGACAACTCGGCGTATGAGTGTTGTTGCTTAGTGCGCATTCGAAAATATAGAATTTACAGCTTAGTGTAGAACGGAATTGAATAGCAGCTATACAGAAATTTTGTCTTTAAATTGTCTCTAAATAATTCAAAATGGCATTACTTTGACAGAACTGATTCGATATTCATGCTCAGAGAGACACAATAATTATTTGGTTATGCAAGTTTGCCGTAGGTAAGATGTGTGTGTGCTACTTAATACACACTTGGGTATATGTGTGTGTGTGTCTGAGTGTGTGTGTCTCAGTGTGTGTGTATGTGTGTGTATGTGTGTGTGTGTGTGTGTATGTGTTAATGAGATACTATTGCTTTAACCCATTGCTATCCAATGCATTTGGTCAAACCAGTTCGTTAATAGTAATTTGCTATATCTCACCACGCAAAACTCAAGATTCTAGGCGAAATGCAGAAATTGATAGGCAGATAGAAATTGATAGGCACATACACATACATATGTACATGTACATATGCTAATTAGTTCTCTGTATTCTCTGCTGATCAGACTCAGCCTGTTGGCG
The DNA here is from genome assembly GCA_035041615.1 of Drosophila anomalipes. Lineage (NCBI taxonomy): Eukaryota > Metazoa > Arthropoda > Insecta > Diptera > Drosophilidae > Drosophila > Drosophila anomalipes. The sequence goes on from JAWNKZ010000254.1 coordinate 4,849,738, forward strand.
GTCAATTCCACAAATACATACATAGATTGCTGAGCCTAAGTAATTGGCTGTTGTGTGAATTTGGTAGCTGGGCCAGCTGTAAAAATGAGCTCGTTTGGAAATGACAGACACAGCTAGCAAAGGTGTGTGGGCAATCGAAAGTATTTGTATTGTGGAATTTACTTTAAGGCCAATTAATTGATTATATGCACACATGCAGATATGCATATAAACAGCTATGCTGAATTTGCAGGAAGGAAAACTTTAGACTTGAGAACATCACATTTAATGCATGTGAGAATGTCCGAGTCGAGAGAGCTCGACTACAAGATACCCGGAACCAAGCTTTTAAATATGAAATACGATTTTAGTTTATTCAACAACAGACGAACAGACGGACGGGTCTAAATCGATTTGGTTCTTGATTGATTCATTCTGTCTGCACATCTTTATTATACCCTTCATTACATTTTGAGGGGTTCAGGGCCTTAAAGTTTAGATGCAGAATTAGGTTAAGAACAATAAATCTGTAATAAGCATTTTGTACTGCACACACAGAAAAATAATAATCGAGAATTTTCATAGTTTTGGTGGCAAGTGCAACGCTCACTTTATATTGTGTCTTCGCAAAAAAGCAGAGTTCTGCTTTTTAGAAATACATATATATTTTTTTATACAAAAATGTATGCTCTTTTGAATTCAAGTACAGTTCATTTTTATTTATTTATATTCTCGAAATTGTGGGAACAAAACAAAAATTGGGAATTTTATTTCGTATTTTACTTGATTGCAGTACAGCTTTTGTCTCTGCGTAAATATTGAGCTGCATTATGAAATAAACCTGGCCGCCCATTTTGGGCTGAAAGTTTCAAAGGGCTGATGCCGCTGCTAGCAGTGTGTGTAAGTGTGTGGCAATTTGGACTGCAACAAGCACTTGATGCCTCCATGTTATAAGCCCCGAGTGGCAGCGCAAAAGACCCAATGAAGCAAACAGTCAGCGCAGCTAATTCAATACCACACTGAAGCGTTTTTTGGCAATTGGCATTGCAGAATGCTGAAAGCTTTTCCAAATACATAAATTGCACTACCGAAGCCGGAATACACTGACCCACCGCACTGTCGCCACTTATTTTGGTGCAACTTAATTATAAGTGAAAAACTGCGTTGAAATGCATAAAAATGTGCGAATATTCTTTGACTGTTGCAGCATTTTGGGGCCTTGCCTGTTATTCGGTTATACTATATATACACACCCACATACATCCGCACGCCCACAAACACACACACCCACACACACACACGCACACCAGCTGCATACACACACACATACACATAAAGAGTAATCGAAAAAAATCACGGCACAACTGGCAAGCGACGCCATTTTGTTGTGCCATTTTGTAATTTTCTTTTTTTGTTCTTTGCTTTATATATTTTTTTTACTGATGTTGTAGCCAGAAGCGCCCACTAAACGAGGAATGTTGGAAAAGCTGAAAAAAACCGCATTACGAAGAAATTTTACAGATTTCAGGGAGAAAATTGTGCCATTCAATTAATTTGCTTTGCTGCTGCCGTCCTCGATAAATAAATGCATTATGAGCCACCAAATAAAGTCACATGAAATCACAATACATTGTCTGCTTAGTGATGAAACGCAATGCACACACACACACAGAGGAAGTACTTGTTTTTGGTGGCAGGTTAATGGTTGGGTGAAGTGGCAATGGTGTGCGGCATTAGCGTAATGCAATTGGCAAGCAATTGATAGCAGGTTCACTATAAAAATGGATCCGCTTATTAGGTTAATTCTTTGTTGCTTTTTATTTTTATTAAATTGCTGTCGCATCATGACGAAAATGAATGAAAATTAATGGAAATTGCTTCAAATTGCTATGCGCAAAAAAATTTAAATGCATTTGCCTGCGCACTTTAATAATTGATTAAAAAATAATAACAACACACCAGCAAAGGCGAGGCCGCCAAATACAATAACAAGCGGCGAACAAAATAAAAAAAAATAAAAAAATTAAATATAAAATGAAATAAAATAAAAATTAACGCTGGAGCTGGGAAAACGAGCAAAATCGATTTAATTCCGTTTTGTGAAAATATTTGCTCAGCCAAAAGAGAATATTTTAAACCTTAACACAGTTGGGCAACAGCCGAATGCCTGCCTCGTGCAGCTTATAGCACTGAAATTGTGTGGCAATTCTATTGTGTGTGAAATATGTTCACATTGGATGCAGAGGCCCACTTAAAAATGCCAACAAAGAGCAGCCGCAGCAAATAATCGCGAAACAAGTAAAAGCCGCTTTGAGCGTTTTTTTAGTCCAGCACAGTATTTGATTATACGCTCAGTTCCAAAGCAAAACACAACAGAAATTAGGTAAAGAAAAAAAAGTGCTAAACTGGGCTTAGTTCACACAAAAAAAAAAAAAAACAAAAAAACTGTTCGCAACCGATTCGAAAACAATTCAGTTATACAATGGCTCCAAATGGCAAAACATGCTTTATATTCCAAAATCAGGGGGGGTCAGGATTCCGATTCGTGCTGAAATTCCATACGGTTAGGTATTATTTTGTAAGTGTTTTGCCTTCGATACAGCCTTGCCAGGGCTAACAATATTAGTATCGGGTTTTTTTTTTTTGGGCCTTAAGCTATTTTTAAATTTAGATTCTGATTTCAATTGCGAATACTGAATTTCAATCGATAAACATGCGGCTCTGATTCCAATTCCGGTTTGCCACCCTGCATAAGATATACAGCAGATATGTAAAATAGGTATTTATTAATCATAGAACTTGGCTTTTCTCAGCACACTAATCGCTACTTGCCATCTCCTATAAGCATTTCATATTTTGTTTACAGATTTGTTCTTTTTTCTGCCCTTTTTGCACATTCTATTGATATAAACTAAACAAAGGCAGCCGCATCATTACTGAATAGATTTGTATATTGAAAAAGGTTTTTCACGTTGAGATGCGTACATACATACGTACATAATAATAGCTATATACATATATACGTATACATTGAGGTCGACAATTTTGTATATATATATATATATATTGTCTATATTGTGCTGGTGAAGTCAACGTCGAAGCCTCAATCAAAAGCTCGATATTGACGTTGATGACCGAGCTGGTTGCCAATGTCTAGCTAGAAATACTAGCATTTATGTGCGTGTGTATGTGTGTGTGTGTGTGTGTGTGTGTGTGTGTGTGTGTGTGATTGTGTGTGATTGTGTGTGCATGTGTAATTAATTATTTAACAAACAATTAACTGTTACTCACAGGCAGTGGCAGACGTTGGAAAGCACAGGTCGAATGGATTAAATATGCAATGTAAAAGCATATTATGTATACGCAGCATAAAACGTGGATGAAATCCTGACATGTTTGGCCGAGACAAATGTATGGGCAGAGCAAAATTTTAGAAGGAGACGCACAGGGGCGCGGGGAGACGCCATCGTCAGTGCCATAATGTGTCATATGTCAATTCTGTCTGCTGCTGTCTGCTGCGCTCAAGGTAATTTCAAGTTGAAAATAAAAAATTAAAAGCTATTCCGCTTCTCGCTTTTCGTTTCACAACCATTGAACGCATCACATACATGCATTTGTATATGTATGTGTGTGTATGTGTGTGTGTGTGTGTGTGTGTGTGTGTGTGTGCATGTGTATGGGCTTTAAAGTGAGGTAGAGCAAGTCACAAGTCTTAGGCTTAGACATTTATAATATATGACTCTTGTTGTTGTTGTTGTTGTTGTTGCTGCTGTTGTTGCTGCTGCTGTTATTGTTGTTGCTGAATAGGAAATCAAATTGTACAGACAATCTGATAAGTATATGCATACATATACACATTGATTAGGACTTGTATTAAAACATAATACAAATCGATTTTATTATTCTTGCCATACATATGTACATATGTATATGTATGTATATATCAATTTTTGTTTGTACATATCGAATTAGCCTCAGTCATAATGCTCGAGCAACTTTCAACTAAAATTGAAAACAGAATTGCAAATTGCTTGCATCATGAATGGGGGCCAGCTGAGGAGATATTCGTTTTGCGTTACGTGCATTGCGCATACGCCACGTAATCTGCAGCTCATAAAAGCTTAGCAGAAGTGCTCACAACAATTAAATAATAATAATAAGTTAATGATGTGAACATAGCTTAAGCCAAGCTTTATTTAATTTGTTCACAATTCTTAACAATAGTCTGCTAACTGGCTTCAACTTTCCCGAAAGTTCTGTCTCCAGATCCAGAGCATAAAGTATTAAGTGACATTTGCACAGCTGCAATTTCGCTATAGAAATTATTTGTTTCTTGTTCCCAGCTTTCTATAATTAAAATATTATCTATCTGCGATCTCTCATTCAATTCAATTAAACATTCAATTCATACGAATTGCAATTGAATCTCGGAAATTTAAATCCACAAAGCAAAAATATAATATGCAGGTGCTTTCCGAAGAAATTCTATTGATTTATTGGCACCTTTGCCCGCACTCGTGCATCAATTTGCAATATGCTAAAAAGTGTAAAACTTCACTGGAAACAAAGTGCAAAACTAATGATTGTCATATAAAATATAAGTGCCATAAAACTCAAATCCTCTTAACAGTGAAAAAAGCCAATTGCTAAATGTGCACATATATACATGTGAAACAACTATTTAACCTCCGGTTCAAGCAATCGCTTAACAATCCGATAATAATTAATTGTGTTTAGAACAATTTAAGTATTATGCGCATTTGAATTCAAGGAAATAAATTATAGTCAAACTTCAATATTAGATTACCTTTTTAATTCATTTGAGTACCCAGAATATATATTATACAATATATTTGCAAAATAAGTCTCTGAATGGACACGTTAAGAAGCAAACAACAAAACACATAATTCAAGTCAAGTTCTCAAACAGTGTATGACGCCAAGTAGCTTAAATAATGTATGCAGAAAATCACTTAAATTCTAATCGCTTCAACACCTCAGCTTCTCTAACTTTAGAAAGATTTGATTTTTTAATTTAGCTCGGTTTTATACCCAAAAAAAAAAAAATGGAAATCGAAGGACACGTCTCCTTTGCCAAAGGTCGATTGATTGAGACCACTTTATCATATAGTTGTTAGAGCCTTAAGCCTAAAAATGTACATCCTTTTTGATACAATATAACCGGTCAAATGTGGAATATTTAGTTGCTAGCCAGTCGTGTTATATATTATAGCATATAATTATATTATTTGAAACTGGGGACTAAAATTTAGATGTGAGCTCAGTTACTGCCGTCTACAAAGGTATTAAATATGGCTTTAACTGCCGTAATGGGCAAGCGTGGAATTAACTGGAAAAGTGGAACACGTTAAATATGCACACACATAAGCATCAATATTAAAAAGTGATTAATAGTCTTAGCTATTAAGGTTAGTTAGTCATGCAAAGACTGTGGCAAATTAGCACTTGTTCTTATTAATATTAATAGCTCAAGTGCAGATTTCTTATAGGAAACTGTTATAGCATTTATCTTTATCTCTACTATATATACTGTCCAATGTATATACTCTCGTACATCCCTGGGTTCAATTGAAATGTATGCACAGTTATTAGGTCAACACTATTTTTTATTCCTAATACACTTCGACAAAAATAGAAATTTCTCACATTGAAAAATCAATTGTCTATAACATTATATTTAATTTAACAATTTTGATTATTAAATTGCCATGAAAAACAGATTCGAACTTATTTTATATTCACTGTGTTATACAAAAAAAAAATAAAATATATAAAGTTGTATGTGTGTTGTTGAAAGTATATTTATTCATTTATAAAACAATTTGAGGGAATTCCCAAAATACCAACAGAAAAAGTAAGAATGCCGTAGTCGAGTCAGCTCGACTACGGTATGCCCTAAGCCCAGCTTGTTATTTATCGTCGTGTATATTATAGTTTTATTGCAAAATTTCCCGTTAAATTTTTTACACACAAGCACTGAGAAAAAGCTGGAGGATCTTAAGCTCTATATCTTGTGTGGTTATTGTTATCGATATATATCGATATTTGGCAAATGGAGACAGTCACCAAATGAAGAGAACTTGATCTGCACGTGGTATACGAGAACCCATATTCCAAATTTGAGTTCCGCATCTTAATATATACGGACAGAAGGACATGGCTATATCGAATCGCCTGTTGATCCCGATCAAGAATATATATGCATATTTACTTTTGGGGTCGCAGATGATACTTCCTTCTGACTGTTACATGCATTTGCACAAAACCGTTAAGCCAATATTTTAACACATTTGTAGTGGACAATAATTAATCAAAGAGAAACTGTGTATATTGTGTATATTGTCCTTAATGCAGAGTATCTTTCAGTCGTCAAGTGCTCTCGACTCGAGCATTCGTACTTGTTTCCCTTTGTGTATGTGTGTGTTTGTGTGTGTGTGTCCCTTGCGGTGCACATGCACTGCGATTATTGTTGTTGTTTTGGTTGTTGTTGTTGTTTTTACTAGCTAACTGGCTGACTGGCTGGCTGGTTGGATTGTCGCAGCTTGAAACGGTGATCGCCGGTGCCAGGCACCGAATGCTGAACGAGAAGCGAGCAACAACAACAACAAAAATAACAGCAAAACAAAACGAAAAGCGGAAAAAAAAAAACCCACACACACACACACACACAGAAAACAGCAACAACTACAACGCGCACACAAAGAGGCAATAAAGCAACGCCGACAACACAACGAGAAAAATATTTTTTATCGCAAGCGAGCGAGCAGTAACAACAACAACAGCAACAACAACAATGAAACAAAATAAAGCAAGAAAATACCTTGGCGATCAAGCGAACACACAGCAAGCAACAACAACAGCACTTGCACGAAACAGCGAAAGGAGGGAGCAAAGGAAAACCGAGAGGCGAATAGAACAAGAGACAGAGTGAGAGAGAGAAGGCAACAGCAAAACATGTGACCAAGTCGACGTTTCAGTTTAGTCACAACAACGAACATCGACCGGTCGACCTGTGTACATATGTATGTATGTACATATGTATGTATATATGTATGTATATAAATATATATATATATATATGTATGATGTTATTACGCTCTCTCCCTTTTCGTCGCCCCCTCCCCCATAAGCAAGCCAACACACGTCAAACAAACAGATCATCAGCGAACCGAATCCGTTGCCTACAAACAGCAGCGAGCAACAAACAAACAAACAATAAGAATAACAGCAACCGGCCGGCACAGCAGAGCAGAAGCAGAAGCAGAAGCTGGTTCGTGGGTGGGGAGTTGGAGCGGGCGGTGCTAGCAGGGCAAAGTGGGTGCCGTTTGGCAGGCATCAAGGAGCCAGCGAAGCGCAAAGCGACGCGTCGCTGCTGACGTTAACAGTGATGTCAACAGCGATGGCAATGGCGACTGCGATTCCGACTGCGACTGCGTGTGTGTCTGTGTGTGTTTGTGTGTGTGTCTGTGGAACTTGCTGCAAGCTGCTGCTGGAAAATGCAGTTAAAACTGGTTTCGGTCGCCTCATGCAATTTTTGCGATGCTGCTGACACACAGGTAATCTAATAGTTGTAGGCAACAGCCTGAGACTCTCAGCCACAGATTCTTTTTTTTTTTTTTTGTTGCAATCGCAATCAACAACTGTAACAGCAACGGCAACGGCAACTGCAACTGCAGCTAACCGTTTTCTTTGACTTTGGGTTTTTGTCTTTGATTTTTGCCTTATGCTTTTTTATTCATGTCTTTTAGAATTTGTGCATTGAACATTTATGTGCAATTTGCGTCGCATGTATATATATATATATATATATATATATGTGTGTGTGTGTGTGTGTGTGTAGCTTAAGTAGCCTGCAAAGACCGCAGCGAAAGTTACGCTCAAAGCTCTCATAAAAGTTGCTGCCTCGGTCAAAGTATTAGGAAAGTTATTTGCCCGCAACGGAAAAACGAACGCAGATGCAGCAACAGCAACTGCACCAACAAAGCCAGCACACACACACACGCACACACACACGCACACACACACACACACACACATGCACATACGCAGGCTGCAATTAACTTTGTGGTCAGCAGTCAAGCAACCGAAGCAACCCAAGCCACCCACTGCCTTTGTATCTGTGTTCCTCTCTACCCCCGCACGTGTGTCTACGCCAGTGTGTGTGTGAGTGTGTGTGTGAGTGTGTGTGTGCTGAAGAAGTAGAAAATAAAGCTTTGAGCAATGGCGGTGGCTTTTGCTGATGCTGCTGCTGCGGTTTGGCGTTGCAATTGCAATGTTGCTGATGTTGCTAACGTTGGTGCCGCCGCTTCTGCTGCATTAAAGGCCAACGCGACATGCGGCACCAACCAAGCCAGCTGGTCATACAAGCATTACACTCAAAAAAATCATCAAAAAAATCGTATAACTCTTCCTTATCGTTGAACCCAACAATATCATAATTATTTTTACTTATTATAAAATACTTTCCCTTTTTGAATTTGAAATGCAATCCCATAAATGCAATTATGTACATATGTAAAGAAGATGGTTTGACATTGGTTTTTTTTTCAAGTGTACCGCTATATAGACGTATATAGTCTCCACACACACATATAAGCATACCATATTTATATATGCAAAAACTAGCTAAATTATGCTAAATTAGGTAGCAGGCAACGCTACATCGTCCCACCGCACCACCGCACCACCAACCCACCACCCACAATTGGTCGTCTTTACAAGTAGCCATCAAAGCGTGTCGAACTTTCTTTAGTTGGAAGTGCTCCACTCAAAAGAAAATTAGTTTTACTTTGCTGCTCAAAACGGAAAATGAGTCATACTCAAATATGAATATTCATTTATCTATAGTTTGATGAGGTTTATTCTAAAATAATGTGATTCACACAAATAATTTTAATATCTTTGATCATGCTTAACCTATTTAGAATCAGGTTTGAGCTTTGTGCAGCGATAAAAAAAAAAAAACAGAAATCTTCTCGAACTTGACATAACTTGGAATTTGTATTGCTCACATTAAATTGAGTGAAAATGTAGAGCAATACTAAAAAAAAGTATAATCAAGATATGAATCAAGGCATATAAGTATGTATGCTCAAGATAGCGACTTCATTCCCCTAAAATCGAGAATGTGACTGGTATTTAATTTGAAGACGAAATTAATTCAATTACTTAATATTTCTATTTTATTAACTTCCCGATTGAATTCTTGAAGTAATTTAAATGATATTAAATAAGTTTAAAATAATGAAAATACAATTAATATTGAAATAGCTATCGATCTTTGTCCTTCCTATTGCTGTATAAAAATGAATCAGTTTTTCGTAGAATACAAACAAGCAACTCTGTAAACAAAAACCGGTTGACTTGGCTAACATTTGTTTAGGCTTTTTTTTTTTTTTTTTTTAGTTAATAAACTGAATGATACAAATGATGTATGCATTAAATTCTATGGATTTTGTTTGTGAAATGGATTAAATTTCTTTTTGTGTTGAAGTGGAAAATGTGTTTTTTGCAATTGAGCCGCTTGAAGTGATTGACAAGAATTTGGCTATTGCAGTGATCTAATAAATATTACATAAATGTGTCCATGTACCAATATATGTATGTATGTATGTGTGCATGTATGTATGTAGGTATGTATGTGTGCATGTAGGTAAAGTATGATGAGGCAATATCATAAATACTGAGTATAAAACCAGTTGCTGGCACTGCTGCTGATGCTGTGGCTTGTTGTTGTTGTAGGATTGAATGGGTGTCAGTCTGCAGCTAGCACATTGATATTGATGCGACCTGCAGTAATGCAGCAGCAGCATCAACGGCATCATCAACAGCAGCAGCAGCAGCAGCAGCAGCAGCAGATAGTTGAAGGCATCGATGACTGCAGCTGCATTCTCGACGCTGCCCCGTCTGTCATATTGAAACTGGAATTTGAATCCGGTTGCCAGACTGTCTCATCTGCTGCTCTGTCTCTCTTTCTATCTCTCCACCTCTGCCTATACCCCTCTCTCTCTCTCTCTCTCTCTCTCTATGTGTGTCTAGCAGTGATATTTGTTGTTGTTGTGTTGTTGTTTATTAAATGTCATTAAAGTCATTTCTTTTCTTTGCCTTTTGCTCTTTGGCGCCAGCCACCCATGCAACAGCCATGCAACAGCCATGTGCAAGCTGGAGTAAGACGGGCAGAGAGTGGGTATTGATGTGAGTGTCAGAGATAGAGATAGTCCGATTGAGGGGGGAGGAGGAGGGGGGGCGGGGGATATAGAGTGCATAGTCAGGTCTGTTCAACACTCTGCTCAAATGTCAAAAGGTACAGCGGAGCTTTTTACAAGAGGAGCACAATAATAACAACATAGAGCGCAATCAGCAAATTGCATTAAATGACGTTGTGTTGTTATTTGATTGTTGCCAGAGCAGCAGCAGCAGCAGCAGCAGCAGCAGCAGCAGCAGCAGCAGCAGCAGCAGCAGCAGCAGCAGCAGCAGCAGCAGCAGCAGCAGCAGCAGCAGCAGCAGCAGCAGCAACAACATGAAGCACAAGGAAAAGGAAAACGTCGTCCAAATGGGGAAATGAGAAAAACTGCACACATTGGCTGGTTGTTTGTCACGCTGCTCTGTCACATGACTGACTGATTAACTGATTGACTGACCGACTGATTGACGGTCTGACTGACTGACTGACTGACTGACTGTATCGCGGACCCTTGCACTTGCACTAAACTCAGCTGGGCTCAAGCAATATATATATATATATATATATGTATGTATATGTATATGTATGTATACATATACGATTATGAAGAGAACTCAAATCAGGCGCTTGCCGCTTGACTGTCTCGCGTTTAAGTGTACTGTGAGTTTTGTGCACAGTAAACAATTTTGGATAGTTTAGTTTTTGATTGAATTAAAGCCAAATGGAACTTTATAAACAGTTTTTAGTTTTAATTTGGTACGTGCCTTTTGCACTGGAGACCATCAAGAGAAGACCATGAATTTTTATTGATATTTCATTCAGCAGCTGAAAACAATAGCAACAAACAAACAACTGGCTGCAAAATGCTCTGATTTTATTTTGTTTTTTTTTTTTTTTTATCAATCTTTGAAGGAGGTTCCTAGTAAATTGAATTGCTGCAGATAGGGGCTTTTTAGATTTTGTGGGCGGCAGTGGGCGTGGTCGGAAAATTGTTTTCCGCCTTTTTGGAGGGTGGAACTAGCATAGATATACATTTCAGATTTGGTGCATCTATTTTTTATATTGTCTGTGTGCGAGCCAAAAAGACAGTTAAAACTGTGGTGGATATCGATTATCAGAAATAAAATTGTCAATTAAAATGAAAATGAAAATGAAAATGAATTCGAAATGAGTTTTATGCTCAAGACGTAAAGAATTACTTCAGCTTATTTAAGCTTTAAAATATTAACCAAATATATATATAAATATTATTGGAATTGAATTTGTTTGAATGGGTATGCCTTGTTTTTTACGGTGCATGTCTATATATGTATGCGGTATGCATAAGTGTGTGACAGTACAATCCACTGTTTTAAAGATCCACTTAAAGCAATTTGATCACTACTGTGGCATTTGTACGCTACATGTGTCTCGCCATAAAGTTATTGCCCCTGACTGAATACCGACCGCCTCCTGCCCACCACTCCCCACCCCCTCCCCCCGTTGCAGCCAACACCCCTGGAACGGAACGGCAGCGCCGGCATCAAGGGCGCGAACACACAAATCTGTGGCGCACATTAAACGCTTCACTTAATTAAAATCAACGGCAACTGCAACACGACGCCCCCGCATATTTCACATACATAAATATAAATGTATATATGTTTGTATATATATATATATATATATATATATATATTTGTATATAAGTGTGCGTGGCAAGAAGAAGAGCAGCAGCAACTATAGCTAAATGTAGTCGCCAGTCTGTTGTTCTCGCCAAGACGTGCCGAGAGCTCTCTATGTGACTAACGACTTGAAATTGCACTTATTAAGACTTCCTGATTCATAATTTCAGGCAGCAGCCAACAATGAAAACAGCAATAAGAACCCCAACAACAACAACAGGCAAATACAAAACGAAAAAAAAAAAATAAAAATAATAATAAAAATTATAAGGGAGAACCGAGGCGAAAACAAACTTGCCGCACTTTTGCCATCGACTCTTGTGAAGAACTCTTGCCTGAGTGTACATGCGAGTGTGTATGTGTGTACATGTGTGTGTGTGTGTGTTTGTGGGTGTTAGCCAACTTTTTTGTTTTGCTTCTGGTGCACTCTTGCAAGGCATAATCAATTTGCCATAAAACTTAAAGTTTATCTGATTTGTGGCGTGTATTTTTATCAACTAACTGACTAAATGACTGAAGAGAAGTTAAGCTCTGTATTATTTTTCATGTGCTGCTGAGCAGACGGCTCTATTGGCATTTAAGCTAATTTTGAAAATCATTACGAAAATTGTTTTGCAACGAATAGTTGAATTTATCCTTGTCAGTCTGAAGCTATGTTAAAAATGCTTGCTTCAATGGAATCTCAACTTGGCTAATTCGATGCAAACACAAAGTGCAATGGCATCCAGCCAGAGAATCAAAGATACAACGCCACTTAAAACCACATAAAGTCAACATAAATGTTGCAATTTCTTTCAAGTTTTCTATGCTGTAATTTTTGTGTATTCATATTTGTTGTATAGCTTTTGAATCTTGTCTCCCCCATCTGGCTTTCTTCTTCTTCTCCTCTCTGTTTTTTTAGTTATTAGGCAAACTTTTTGTGGCTCTCCTTTTGCCTTTAGACGCTACACACGTATGTATGTATGTGTATATGTGTGTGGATATATCAGTATACACACACTCCTCGCCACGTGAATAGGTCACCCTGTACTCTCTATTTGCAATTGGTCATTACTTGAATGAAGAATGACATTTTTCCTTATCTTATTTCTCATCAAAACTTTCGCGAACTATTTAATGCTAAAAAGCGGAGCTGCTATGTTATAGCCCTAGTTCTATTTATGAGAAAATGAGAAAAGGCGTCACATGTTCGGAAAAGCGTAAAAGTCTCAAAATAGCTTGGATCTCGATTACGTATTATTATTTGGAAAATTTTGTTTGCTTTCCTTCCAAACTGGATGCTTGGTTGGCTTGACGCACTACTAAAGTTTTTTTGTTTTTTTAATCTGTTTTATATTTTTAGATAAACAAACAGAGCTGATTTCTCAAAAAAGTCTCATCCAAGTGGGGTGCAAAATGAGTGCACCGCATTTTGTTGGTTTTTGGTTAATCCGATTTGGTTTATAGCATTAAGTTTTCCTTCCGGCTTAAATTTAAACAATTTAATATGCTTTTATTAGAAGCAAAAACTAAATTTTTGGCAGATGACGTAAGAAAACAGTTTGATTGTTCTTTCAAACTGGCGAAGAGTGTTTGTATATCAATTTTTCCCTATGCACACCATAATGTATCCAAAAATTCCAATGATTTCAATTAAGTTAATTATGTTAAGCTATTGCTTAAGCAAAGCTTCTAAATATTGTATCAATTTTCAAAGCTAATTTTCGATCTTACAAATTGTGGAACATACCTGTTGGACTCTGCCGAAGTCGCGCCTCGCCGAGCAGGGTTGCCGTTGCCGGGGTTAGGAAGCTGTCCAAGTTGTTGATGGCTACGATTGTCAGTAGGAGTACGAGGAGGGCGCTCATTTGTGGGCGAGGGCTGCTCCAATGATTGCTCCAGTGTTGATGTTGTTCTTGTTGATTTTGTTGTATTTGTTGTTTAACTGTTTTTCTTGCTGTTGTTGTTGCTGCTGTTTTTGTAGTTGTTGTTGTTTTTGCTTTTGTCGCTGCCATTGCAGTTGTCGTTGTCGCTGATAGTGTTGTTGTTGTTGTTGTTGTCGCTGCCGCTGACGTTGGCAGCACTGTGGATGACAATAGTGGTGCAGGTGGTGGCGGCCATCGGGAACGCATCTTGGCATTGTTGGGTGGTTTGCGGCCGCATCCGAATCCAATGCCCACAGGCCTCGGATTCATTTTGGCGTTGTCTTTGGCCACTTGTCAGTTATTTGTTTCTTGTTTGCGCTCTCTTTTTAGTTTATTGTTGTGTTTTTTTTATTTCTTATTTATTTGTTTTTTCTTTGTTTGTGCTCTGTGGCAACTTTACGGCGCTTTTACACACTTTCCAACGCTAAGCGGCGGCTGTGCTCCACTTCTTACAAATCGTTGCACTCTTTCTACATTTGCAAAACAATACCAATTTAATATTTTAATTTTGTAACACAGACCAATTATAGGCAGCAAAAAAAAAAAAAAAAAAAAAAAACAAATATGAAAAATAGACGTGGAAACAATTAGCGATATTTAAACATTTGTTGGTATTCTTTTTTTGCTATTTTTTTTTTTTTTTCCAACGAAAATTGAATTGGCGCAATTAAATTGGTTTTCTCCGTAACAGAAACAGAAACAGATACGGATATGAATATTTATGAAATCTTTGCACCGCACTCCTTTTCCCAGTGCGATAATACGACTACATATTACTGTCAACAACTTGCTCTCTCTCTCTCTCTCTCTCTCCCAGTCTCTCTCTATCTCCTTCTGGCCAATTGTCGGTCTCACTCTCGCTCTCAGCGTATGTCTCTTTTTGGCTCGGTCGTCGCTTTTAACACTTTTTACAATAATTGAAAAACTTTTTGCCGTTTTATGTGAACTTTTGCCATCGCCTTTGCGGGTGGCGACGTCGTCAACTTTTTTATCAGCATTCAAAAATTAAAATTAATATTGCACTTTGTGTGTGTGTATGTGTATGTGTGTGTGTGTGAGTATGTGTGTGTATGTGTCTGTGTGGTTGACAGTGGAGACTCAACAGACAAAAAGAAAAGAAGGATTATGCACTTTGTTGTTGTTGTTGTGTTTCCATTCCAATTGAAGTTTGTCCACAATCCTGCAATGAGAAAGACAAAAAATACTTGGATTAATTAATGCCCAATTTAAACACAATTTACTCATTACTCATCTTCAATTAAGAGACTTGCACACTTAAATGAAAGCTCTCTAATTTTCTAAGGGTGTATGATTGATGTAGTACAGGCAGAGTATGCTGCAGTCGATCATTTGCCCAATTGACTGAGTACATCCAGAGTATATCAGAGAACATCAGAGTTCAGTGTTCATTCTTGGCCATTATCGCAGCATTAGGCGTTACACAATGGCGAGTAATAAATGAGGTATTTATTTAACAAAAGCGGCCCGTTAAAGAAATTACCGGATCCAAATTTGAGCGAAACGTAAACGCAACGTATAAATAAAAAGCAAAAAAAAAAAAAAATAATATAAATATAAAAAAAAAATAGAACATTGTGAAGATTACATTAAATTAAAGCACAAATGAAATGCACGCAGCGACTGCGACTGCTACTGCGACGCCGACAGCAGCAGAAGCAGAAGCAGAAGCAGCGAAAGCGAAAATCAAAATAATAATAATGTATTAAAAAAAATGAGCTACAATAAAATACAATGGCAGCAAAGATCATCATAAGTGACAGCATATGATGAGCGTGGAGGAGTGGAGGAAGCTGCCGAGGAGGAGGAGGCTGTGTGTGCTGCATGGGTGGCATTGGGCAGCCTTACTTCATATCCAAGTGGAAAATTAGCCCACAAAGAAGCCACCAAATAACAGCAGACTCTACGGGAAAAGGACAGACAAATAGATGGAGAGAGAGAGAGAGAGAGAGGGACAAAGCAGTCGTAGAGTAGGAAAGGCGAGCGGCGAACGGATGTCGAGCGGGCGCGGAGTGGGGGCAGGCGAACCAACCAACAGACAGACAGACAGACAGACAGACAGATAGACAGACAGACGGACAGACAAACGATGTCGTCGACGGCAGCTAGTCAACAAAAGAAATTGCTAATGTGCGCAAATAAAAATGGCACAAATATTTATAGATATATATATATATATATATATAAATATATAAAAATATATATATATATAAAGATATATATATATATATATATATATAAGCACACGCATGTATACCATCTCGCTCTCCATTACATTCTCATAATTTCTAACTGTGTTTCTTTCTCTCTGTTTCTCTCAGTGAACTTAAAAGACAATTGAAATTGAAAATCAGTGAAACCTGTTTTCACACACAAAAGTTCATCACACACGCAGCCGTTAGCTTATAGATGCGGAAAAGCGGCAACACAGCAAGGAAGGAGGAAGAAAAACGTGCTGAAAAAAAAATGGGGAAAACAAGCAAACAAACAGTAATGTAAAAAAAATACAACATACAACATACAACAGACAACAGAAAACAGACAAAATACACATAGGCCCGTGGAGACATTGTCCCAAAGATAGATGATGGACTTAAAGTCATGCTAACTTTAAGAATTAAATATATTTTTCGCTCAAATATAATTTTTTTTTTTATGTATGTATAAATTCTTTCTAGTTTGAAATTTTCTGATATCCAGTTGTTCTTCGCTTACGGAAAATATCCCCAAAATAATAAAGTTTGTGTTTTATTAATATATGCTAAGGATTTGTAAGATTTAATTGAAATTCCATCAAGTTTCTTGAACTCGAAATTCCTTATTTCAAGTTTTCTGCAATTAAAATCAAATTGTGGGGAAATTGCTTTCGAGACAAAACTCAAATTTCCTGATTCGAATAATAAATTACATTATTGGTTTAGTTCAAATAGTTTTCGTATTAAATTTGATTAACGCCTTCTGTTGGAATGTCAAATGAAATAAATTGATCAGATTGAAATGAATAATTGTTAAATTGAAACGAAAATAGTGGAAACTTTTTCAGTTTAATGTTTAACCAGATATGTGAAACATTGTGGCTAGATATGCTTTAAAGAACCAAATGAATTTTAAAAGTGTTTTGAATTATGCAGTAAATGCGTTGCCAAGGAAACCGGCGTTGATTTCCCACAATTCGAAAATCCAGCGCCGAGCTTGAATTGGAAATTTTCAATTTAGGCCGAGTCATTACCGGTGCCGAGTGGAAAAAATGGCGGAATGACAGCCGCAAAGCAAACAAAAAAAAACAAAAAACAAAAAAAAAACAAAAAAAACAAAAAAAGCACCTCAACGGAAACGGGGATATGGGAAATATGCGAAAACATGGCAAAAGTGGCGAAACGGAGGAGCACCTTGTTACGGCCCCTCAACGCACCTGTCCGTTTTCATTAAGGCCGCGAGCGTGGGTCGAGGAAATTGGTGGAGCCATTTTGGACGTCATCATAACTTGAAATTGAAATTGTGCAGCCGGTGGTGAACGGGAGTGCGGGGAACTTATAGCAGGTGGGGAGTGGGGGGTGTGTGTGTGTGTGTGGTGGCCTGCGAGAGCCAATCATGCGCCCATCTCCATCGCCAGCCATCCTTAGACATGACTGGCCCGCCCGTCCGCCCCCTCACCTCCCCGAAAATCATTTTGAGCTGGATTTATTGCGCACCTCTCAAAGCCGCGCTAATGTTAGCGCTGAAAACCAACCATGGGGGGGGGGATGAGGGGGGGTGCGCATTTTGAAAGCTATGTGGTGTGCTTGGTGCTTGGTGCTTGGCGGATAGTGAGGCGGTGTGGTTCTTTGGTGGTGGAAAGACAACACCCAAAGTGACGGCCAATTTGCCATGCAGCCGTTCACGGCATCAGGTGCGCATTATGTCAGAATGAAAATTATGATAAGAAAAAAAAATAAAAAAAATATCATAAAATATACTTAAAAGTATGAAATTTGAATTTGCCGCGCCCACAATACGAAAAGTATTTATAGCAAATTTTTTTCGGTGATTTTTTTTTTTTATTTTTATATTTTTTTTTGTTTTTTTCGTTCTTTTCGCTCAACGCTCAACGAAAAGTAACGAAATTTGAATGGGCTTTAGGCCCTCAGGCTGCAAGCTAGCATTTAAGCCTATGCAAACCAGTCGCAAACATAAACAGTGCACACAAAAGTATACCTACATATGTACATATATATATATCACATATCGCATATTGATTTAAATATTCACGAATAACAGGCCTGTTCAGATGTACACATGTATAATTTATTATTTAATTAAAAAAATATATGCATGATATGTTCAGGCAGCCATAGCGATATATATATATATATATATATATAATGAAGCCTCAGACTAGCAGGCGAGATTGGGGGCAGAGAGGCCCCTAACCGGAACAGAGCCGTTTTGTGGCATTGGAAGACACACAATGCGGCAAAAACTAAGGAACGAAGAGAGAAAGGCACCAAAGCTCAGACAAGACAAATGTTTCCGATGCGGTAAGTAACAGATATCGGGGAAGAATAGTTTTGCCTCTTGGCATTGCATTATAACTAACTAAACTAGCTGGAGTCTGGAACGGAATCTGCCGATTTTGGAATAATGTGACAGAGTCCTCAAGGCACATCTTAGCAAATTGCGCAGCATGTTGGAAAACATGTTTTAAAATCCCCAATCCGACAACGAATCTTGCAATCGTGCAGCAATTAGGATTAATGGAAGATGGTGGAAGAGCCACGTCAAATCATAAAAGATAATCAAAAATGTATCATTTTAAAGTTAATTTATGCGATTTTTTATTCTTATTGTTAAAGAATACAAGAATATAAATGTTATATACACATTTTGTACAGTCAGAGATGCTGCCTTCAGTGATCTTTTTTGTTTTGGTTAAAACTTGATTTTAACCCAGTTAATGTGCACATGGTGTGCTAATAACTGCACATCAAACTGATTGCAGTTTTCCATTTGCTTTATCAGTATATATATATATATATATATATATGACTGATGTGTTGAGGTCGCGCTTAGTTTGACTCATCATTGCCAACGGCCAATGGGTTAGCTGGCCGACCAGTCAGCAAAATTTCTTTAGCTCGCCGTAAGTTGTGCTTCTTCTTTTGACCGGATTTGCTTTGCGGCTAACTTGGCTTGAATGCAAGCTGCGCCACATTTGCGTGTGACAAATTGTGCGACAAATTCAATGGCTTTGCGAAGAGAAATGCCAACACCAAAATGAATAAGACAACCAAAATGTGCCCGACCAACAGATACCCACAGCTACAAAACGCCAACAAAATTTACTTAAATAAAATTGCACAACTTGGCTAACTGAGCCTTCAACCATTTTGAATGTCTACAGGGTATACACAGAAATAAGCAGGTAAGCTGACTTTTTGGAGGCGCCGCATTTAACTTGAACAACAAGAGTGTTTTGTGGCAGCTTCATATTTTTTTTCTTTTTTTCTGGCTCTCTTTGCTAGATGTCTTTTTGCGGCTCTTTGTGGCTTATTCTATGCTTAGTGCTATTCCTTGTTTTTTTTTTTTTTTTTGTTTCTTTTAGTCACGACTTATTTCTATTCGGACACTTTGGTCTCTCTACTTAAGTATCTCTCTCCCTCTCTCTCTTTCGCTCTCTCTCGCTCTCTCTCTCTCTCTCTCTCTCTCTCTCTCTCTCTCTCTCTCTCCCTCTCTCTCTCTCTATCATTTAGTATGAGTGTGTGTGTGTGTGTGAGTGTGTGTGTTTGTGTGTGTTATTTGGGTTAAACACTCGCATCTTTGAATCGCTATCGCAGCAACAACAATTCGCAGTGTAAAATGAGGGCTACAAATGGTGTTAATGGGTGAAGTTTATATGATTTTTGCATTGTGTTGCATATTTCTTTATTTTTGTTTCTTTTTCTTTTTTTTTTAGTTTCTTTGCTGCGTTTTGTGTAACCTTTGGAACACTTCGGAAATTTCGGCCAAAGAGCGAGACGGCAATAGGTGTGTGTGTGGCATGTAGCATCGTATTTATGTACTACTAAGTCATGTAACAATAAGAAGCAGCAAAAATGTCAACAGCAACAGCAACAGCAACAACAACAACAACAACAACAACAAGAACATACAGTAAGAAGCACAGCCATCATAAATCAATTGGGTAACATTTTCATTTATTTATTTATTACATTTGCAAGAGCAGCAAATCACATTACAGGTAAATATCCAACCATACTGTTGCTACCCAATTTACTACCCTATCCTGCAACAGCCACATACCCCACCGACACCGACTCCCCCTCACCTCACCTCACCTCACCTCGCCACTCAGCATCCAGCACTTGGCCCGGGGCAAGGCCAATTGAATACTGATATGGGTAACACGGAAATTTCGGATACGGATACTGATACGGACTACGGACATGGATGGCTCTCAGGCTCTGGAATTCGAATGTTGTTCAGTTTGTTCAACTGTGCGACAATGGCAAACATTTTTATTGTATTTTATCGTGCTATTGCCTGCTGTTGTTGTTTTTTGGTGTTGTTGGTGTTGCTGTTGTTGCCGTTGTCGTTCTTGGTTGTTGCTTGTATTCGTTATAGGTGTTTGTGTGCCGCTTTACGGCTTTGAATTCAATTTTCAGGACTAAGTCCGCCAACAGCGCATAAATCCCTTTTTGCCTGTATGCCATCGCCCCCCAAATGGGGTATATAAGTTATTATAGAATTACAGAAAGCAATGCTTGAATAATTTTTGTTATATATAAAAATATAATACTAATAATATTTGCAAACAAAACTGTTATAATTTTTTTTTTTTTTTTTTTTGTAATATTTTAGCTTAATCTGGAAACTGGGGTAACTTTGAGATAACCGGTGCCGGTATTTTGTAGTCTTGCGCGGGATAAAACTTATCCATTTCGTCAGATTGTGTGTGTATTAATATTGCCTTTGGAGTATTACAGAAATGTTCGAGGCGAAATCTTCGATTTGCTCGATGCTGCTCGTTTTATTGTTGTTGTTGATTGTCTTGTTGTTGTTGTTGATGATGTTCTTATTGTTGTGCAGACATACAAACATGCAAAAAACCTTTTGGGGCTCTTCGGCACGATTATCCTTTTTTGTGCACTCAATTTGCTATGCTATGCTTGTGCCTGGGGTTGGTTCATCAGGTGCGCGAGACCCTTTGAACTATGCCTCCCCCCCCACCCACACACACACACACACACATACACGTATTCAGCCATGTCCGACTGATGGACTAACTGACCGAGTGACGGCATTGACGGCTGCCAACCGGCTGGCAACCCTTTAAGCAGTGCCTGGCATCGAATGGCTTTGAGCGCGCCCTTCTTTGTTTTTTACACAGTTGCTGGTAACTCGAGCTCCATTCTCTCTCTCTCTCTCTCACTCTCACTCTCTCACTCTCTCTCTCTCTCTCTCTCTCTCTCCGTCTCTCTGTGGCTCGTTCCCGTTCTGGCTACATACATATATCGAATATACACACTTAGTATATGGCATATGTCATGTGATATGTGACGGCGGACTATAAATTAAAAGCCAGCAAAGGGAATGCACAGTGGTGGCAAGTGCGGGCTGTGAGGATTGAGGGGTGGGTGAAGGAAAAAGCATTTGATATGAAGCAGGAAATCGAAATAATAGATTCAAATGCCACAGCAGCCAGAGCGGGAGGGGGGGGGGAGGGGGATGTTCGTCACTGGGGACCGAAGGCAGTGGGTCAGACCATTAATCACAATCAAATCAGTGGAACAGCAACCAGATTAGTTGAGCCACGTACGAACAAACAAAAAGGCAATAACAATAACAATAACAACAATAATCGTAATACTAATACTTATAATAACAATAATAATAATGACAATAATAATAGTTTAAATGGCGTTTTCTCTTTAACGTTCGAGCGAAATTTAAGCAACAAATGCGCAAAAAAAAAAAAAATAAACATTATGAATCGCAACAGTTGCAAACGAAACTCGATGATTTTAAATTAATTTCACTTTGATATTTATTTTGTGGAGTTTCAAACATAAAATGTAATTAAATGCCATTATATCAACAGTCCACACATACATACATCAAAGAACTTATTGCATTTCAACCCTGTACAATAATTTGAGCAATGAAATGATTTTAAATATTTTTATTTTAAATACTCCAGTCGAGAGTTTGACTATGAGATACCCTGAACAGCTGTGCTGTTAAATTTGTTAAGTCGATTAAACAACCTGTTCGAGGCATATTGCCAAATTTCCAGTCAGTTCAGTTGTGATCCCCAAATCTCAACTGTGCATTGAGCAATTTTTAATGGGTTCAGCATGTAGACAATTCCACAAAAAAACAATTAATATACTTTTCACAATTCTTTTTTTTAAATGAATTTTTTGGTTTCTCTTATTAAATGTAGATTTTCATTAAATTTTGGTTTAACATTGAGCGTTAAAAGATGCACATCAATATGCATTACTGTGCACAAAGCGGAATATTTTGTCTCGGGGGCACCCAATGGTCAAGGGTCATTGCCATTATTTGCGGGCCAATGGTGTGGGAGAGACAGGAAAACTTTGTCTAACAAGGAAGTTGCAATGATGCGGGCAACTGAAAAAAAGATAAAACCCAAAAAAAAAAAACAGAAAGAAAGAAACGAAAAAAAAAAAAAACAAAAAAAAAAACAGAACGAACTGCATCCGGAAAATTAGTGAGCGCAGTGAGGAAAAACGCGTCAAAGTGAAAGTCAAGCAAAGCAAATGATGAACTGATGGACTGACAGCAACTGAAATGAAGTGTTGCCGCTGTCTGCCGTTGGTATCTATTGCTGCTGCCATTGTTATTGTTGCTATTGCTATTGATGTTGAACTGCTGCTGGTGCTGCTGCTGGTGCTGCTGCTGTTGTCTCGTCTGTTGTGGTTCGACAGTCGACACACCCTTAAGGAGAAAAATCGACCAGAAATAATGCCGGAAAATCTGCTAAATGACGATTCCGCCAAGTGGAACCAGCACTCCCCAAATTAGAGATAACTTTACTTTGCTTTACAGTTTGACAGTTCTCAAAAGTATTTACTTACCCTAGCTAAATGTATTGTCTTTATTTGAAACTGAGCTAACTGGGATTAACCAAATGTATGTAAATACACTGATTAACGAAATCGGGGTATCAAATCGAACCAAATTGGAATTACAAATCAAAACCTGAACTAAAATTTCCATAGAAAAAACCTTGGAAGAATACCGGAATTTGTATACTTTACACACCAGAATTGGAATGAGAAACTAAATTCGTTTCGGTTTGACACCATGAACAAACCAGAGCATGTTTATTGAAAGTTGAATGTCAAGAATGAAACTGGCATCGACTTGAAATGTAAATAATGTACAAAAATATATATAAATATATAATCAAATCAATATTTGAAATAGCAATTGCAGGTGCAATTTTCTGGTAAACGTTTTGAGAAATAGGTAGAAATTCAATTGTTAACTGCCAACTGCTCTTGCAGCTGGTCATATTCCTGTTTCTACGCCCACTCGGAATGATGATGATGATGATGATGACATCATGAATGCGATCCAATCAATAAAACATAATCATGTAAAACAAAACAAATTAAAAGCGAATTTGTCCTCGCTATGATCGCATTCAATAGAAAACTATCAAATGACGAAACCCCAAACTAGAAACTAATCTATCGACTGGCAAAAACCAATGGCCAGATACCCTTTCTTTCCATGATCCAAATATATCCGCTTGATATCCCTTGTCGTTAGTTGAATGCACAGTTTTGCATACCCAAACATACCCGAACATTTCCGTCACATTGAATAGCATCATCATCATCATCAAACGGCACTAGTCACGAGAAGCGAAGGTAATCAAAACAATTTCATAAAGCATCACATGATCTACTCAGCCCCAGTCATTAATTAATTCCCCGTACCCCATGAACTGCACAGCGAATAAAGTTATTATTATTATTTTATTAGCCTAACCTTTCGCATAGTATTTGCCAAACACAAGCCTGGAATTCGAACCCGGATCCTCGTTAACTGAATCACAGCTCGATTATCGAGAAGTCAGGGTATAATTAAGTTGACGACCGACGGCATTATCAGCTCAGATATCTTCGATATCGATAGATATAGTTGTTCTCAACTGACTTTTATATTTTATTCTTTGAACTTGAAGATTTGCGCCAAATCTATGTAAAAAGTGTTGATGTTTATAAGTTTTGTAAATTGTTTGGAACCGGGAACAGGGCATACTAAAGTTGGTTATGCTGGTCACACTGACTCGTTTGCTTTGTTTGTCTCCTATTCATTGGTTATTAAAATACTATTTTAATTTTGCCATATTTCAAATAGTTGCATATTTTGTATACTTTATTGCATTCTTCGGTCAGCTTGCTTAGATAAAGTTTATTTGTGGCTTTGTTTCTTCTTCTTTTTTTCTTGCGTTTCTATGTGTGTGTAGTGTGTGTAAGTGTGTGTAGTGTGTGTAGTGTGTGTAGTGTGTGTATTTATTTGTGTTCAATCGAGTAGATTGTGGCGAATGTGACGCTATGCGAGTTTTGTTGGCATAATTCTAATATTTATTTGTATTTGATTTGTTTTTTTTTTTTGCGATACTTGAAATACCATAACTAATTTATAAGTGAAGTAGAGCTCAAGATAAACATGCACACAATTCGTGTAGATTTTATAATTTCCAGTCACGTTCACTTATTTGCTTATCTTTAAGTCTGTCTATTGTTGTTACGGCAAGGGACGAGCTACCAATAATTGGCAGACAAAGCCTTTGGTCACTGGTCTGGTTGTGGTACCATTTCTCTGGCCAACAGCTGCTGGAATTGCCCGAATATTTTGCATAAAGATAACGGATCCGATTAAAGCAATACTTGCCTATTATCACAAACATCTAAGCATGGCAATGTTCAAGTACTTCAACACATTTGGCTTACAATTGTGGCAAGTGCAGTCAGCATTTACAGCATTTTACAAGCCGTCATCTCTGGCTGGACTATCATTGATAGGTAATCATTATTAATCATATTTTCCTCAAGGTATTCGTTTTTCCAAATTATTTTCCCCTTTTTTCCCTATTCACTGTGGATACAAAAAGTATAGAGGGAAAGCATATTCAAGTTGTTGTTTTTATTTTTTTGTTTGTTAGTTCGAACTTTCCAGCAAAAGCTTTTATTTAATTGATGTTGTGTTGTATTTTCGTATTATTATTATTCTAATTTTTCTAATGTCACGCTTGAGTCAATCATTTATTTAACTTGCCTTTAGTTTGTATATGTTAACAAATCGACACATCTGAAGAATCACTCTGTTTGTGTGTGTGTGTGTGTGTGTGTAGAAATGTCGATTTCTCCCCGGCTTTACAACATTTTGCTTAGCCTGGTGTTTCTGGGTTTCAATTTCAAAACGACAACGATTTGAAATTGAAAACGAAATCGGAAGCCATAAAAATGAATGCAGGCCACATCGGTAGCAGCGATATTATTCTAACTACACACACACACATTGCCTGGGCTATTTCAATAGATCAGCGAATCTTGGCCAGTTAGAGTTACAGCTTTTTTATGTTCACCCTACGTCGAGGTCTCCACTTACACAGATATGAGTGTGTGAATTTTCTAATATTTATTTTTGTTTTGTTTTCTTTTGTTTTGTTTTGTTTTTGTTTTTTTTACCAGCAAGCTTGAAAAAATTGTTGTTCATAATAAGCACAAGAAACGACTGACGACGACAAAAGGGTCATTCACATTGGGGTGTGCGTGAGAGGGAAGTGAGATGGCCAGCGCGGGGGGCGGGCTGGGCCAGGAGGGGAAGAGGCAATGCGACGATAGTGTGTGGCCAAAAAAAAAAACAAAAAAAAACCACCAAAAAAAAAACAGGCAAAAAGGCAAAAGCAACAGGCAAAGCAACAATTGAAACTTGCGAGAATCTCGAGCTGTATCTATGGCTCGCACTGCGAAAATCTTTTGAATACATTAGCGAGGCCAAAGTTTTTGCAGTGTGCGTGTGTCTGTGTGTGTGTGTGTGTGTGTGTGTGTGTGTGTGTGTGTGTGTGTGTGAGCATATGCGAATGTTCGTGCGAGACAGATAGAAAGGGAGAGGGAGGGGCGGGTAGTTGAAATTGTGTAACGACAGCTAAGTAAGCAAAAATGAGGCGTCTTAGTTGACTCTCGCTTTTGGGCACGTTATGTGGCCAAAAACGATGAGTGTTCAGTGTTAGCAATTTCGTATTCAGTGCTTCAAATCGGATGACCATATGTGTGTAAATATGTACATCTGCACATACAGCTCTGGTCATGTAAATACCACCAATTGACTTTGAAATTATTTCAAAATGCATATTTTATGAAACAAATGTTTGTATTTCTACATGTGCAACTGCTTCAAAAACTGAAGAGAAAAGCCAAAACTTTTTGGATTACACCAAAAAAAAGAATAGAATAATAATACCAATCTTATGAGTACATTAGAACCGCTTTTTATATATTAAGTCTCAACGGTTTTCACAAGCTACAAATAACCACATTTTCTGTACTCAAATTTGTGCTATTTGTGTGACGATAGCTGTATGTTTTTATGTGTACATATATATATATATATATATATACATGTATAGTATCCCTTACGCTTTCTTTTTGGATAATTTAATGAACAGGAAACGGAAATCATTTTCACTCGTCGCCGTCTCACTGCTCAGCTGGATGTGTGTGCGTGCGTGTGTTAATGTGTGCCTTTCTGTGTGTTTATGAGGCAGCATTTTAAGAGCGTTAAGGCCGATGCCTGAGGCTATTTTACTACTTCAGTTTTTTTGTGTGTGTTCACGTCGCTAAGCTTTATATGAGCCACTTATGCCTTTTGTTGTTATGGCATCTGTGATCAACGTCTTAATATTTTCATAGGTGAAGTCGCCGTTCCTTTTGCGCTCCTCTCTTCGCCATTGCATGATAGCTAGCAATAAGCAGACAACATTTGATCAAATGTCAAGTCAACCGAATGAAGGAGTCTTAGTGCATCAAAAACAACAACAACAACAACAACAAACACTTGGCTGCCTCTTTGAGCCACGACTTGCGCTGAAAAAAAAAAAAAAATGGCCAAACATTTGTTTGGCAGTAAAACTTGGCATTCACAGTTCGATGATATTCGATTCTATTTATTGAGTTACGGTACATATGTAGTGAAAAGTTCGACAATAGCTTTTAGCAACCATAAAAAACACACACACACACACACACACACATACACAATTCAAATGTGCTCGAAATCAAAATACCCCTTATTCAGTTTGGCCCAAGAGTAATCATTTCTTAAAACAGAATTTATCTAACAAATTGTTTTGGGGCATTGGAATTGTTTTAATCAATTCAATTCAGTTCAGTTCAGAGCAGTTCAGTTCAGATCAGTTCATCAGGTCAACCAATATGCTCTCGCTGGTGAGTGGGCTCGCTTAGAGGGTGTAACAACTATTTTGTACATCATAAAAGTTCGACGTGGAGCATTTTGTTTGACGTTAATTTCATTTTGGGCACCGCGAGCGTTTACTGTGCATACTAAACGAACTATTAATGTGCCCAGCTAGTGGCAACAACAACAACAACAACAACAAAAGTAACAACAACAACAACAACAACAATTACAATAACTGCTAACACACTAAAGTTTAGGTTTCATATGTGGGGGCAACAGAAGCAGGAACAGCCATAAAATACTCGTAGCATCAGCACTGAGCATTAAACTGTGTACATAGAGAAAATTTGAGGGCGAAGCAGACTTTGAAAGCCTCTACTTTCTACTCTACTCTAATTAGATTAGAAACAATGCAGCTGGGAATATTTCATTTGAAATAATTTTCGAGGAAAAAATTAACATAATCCAAAATTTGAAAAAATAAAATACTTGTACAACTTTTCACAGCTGAATAAAGATTAAGTGGAAATTTGTTAAATGGTCGAAAATCAGGTACATAAATTGACTTCAGTCAACATCAGATTTCGAATTGTTGTTGTTGTTATAGTAGATAAAAGTGAGATTTGCTTGCTACTCTGTGTCCATTTCATAATTGTTAAACTAATTTCAGTTATTAAGTATCGCAAATGGAAAGCTGACAAATTTCTAATGATGCTGATTGGCGGTGTTCATAAACATAAGTTTCCCTGAGTGAAATTGGCAGCTAAAACGCGCTTCGAGCGGTTTCAGAGTACAATGCGTAATATAAAAATAAAAAGTATGTGTTATTTAGCCAATCATATTTAAATGTAATACGTAAATTAACGAAGAATCTAGTTTTGAGACCAAATTTGTTATCATTTTTAATTTTACGTACAAATTTACAAAAAAATCAACTGCCAATTTGCAACTGTCAAAAAACCTTTTTTACATAATTGATATCGTGTAAAATGTAATCTGTTTGATGGTAGAAAAAAAAAACGTAAAAAAAAAGGGAAATTGCAATTGTCAATTGTCGTTTTTCTTTAAAGCTATACATATGTATTACATATTATATTTATCTGTTTAATAGTAGAAAGCCCAACAAAGGACAGATTTTCAATAAATGATCTGTGTTGTTTGCTGTGTAATTGGACGATAATCGTAGTAGAATAAACAGATAATTACATTTGTTTGTATATATGTACATAGATAAAATCAATGCGCAAGTATGTAACTCAGTGTGACCTTTTGACCGTTGCAATCGGATCTTTTTACAGCTAATAAGCCCCATGGGAATACTGTGCATAGGTATGCAAAAATAACGCGAGTAGACTATATACATAGAAGTCATACATATATATTTACACATACATACAATACATAAAGAGAAATTAAAAAAAAAAAAAAAACAAAAAAAACCTAACCTAACCAAAATCAAAACCGTCGTGAAACCGAAACGAAAACGCTGCTGTTGAGGAGAGCTAAATTTAAAATTGCGCCTCGGGCTATAAACAAGAAACAATTGTTTCGAGAGCGTTTTTTGTAGGCAGCTAGGAAATGCTGGCGAACAGTAGACGTGCAGAGAAGGGGGGTGGGGGGGATGGGTTGGGGCGTAGAGGGGGGGGGGGGCTGCTGAGAGGAGCAGAGCAGCAGAGCAGCAGAGCTGGCATTCAAACTAGTTGGCGGTTCTCATTTTTGCTGCTTTCGTTGTTATTACTGCTGCTGCTGCTGCTGCTGATGTTGATGAGCTTGAGCGGCTCCAGCTCTCCCTATAATTTATCTACCTACCTACCTATACACACAGACACACAAACACACACAAGCACACACACACACACACATACACACACATTCACACACAGATCATATATGCGTTGTTCGTTGTTGAGGATGCTGCTGCTGCTGTCACCGTTTGCTCCAAGCCCATTAAAACTGAACGTAAACCTAAAAGTTTGGTTACCAGAATCAAACACACCCAAATGCACACAGTAATACACACACACACACACACACACACACACACACACACACTGACAAAAACTATACACTAAATCAATAATATCAAAATTGTCAAAGCAGTTTCGGCTTTTCAGCAACACGATTCTTCAAAGGATAAGATGCAAAGTTCTTCCTCTCCATATTCGGATATCAGAATAAGTCTTAAATTCGATTAAACAAAATGAGAAATGCGTTTGGAAATTGATAGATTTAAAGAGAGACGAGAACTGTGCGCTTTCGAAATGCACATTCAACAAAAAAAAGAATACAATAATAATCTTTTCTTTCTTTCTTTTTTTTTGTTGTGTATT
The DNA here is from genome assembly GCA_035041615.1 of Drosophila anomalipes. Lineage (NCBI taxonomy): Eukaryota > Metazoa > Arthropoda > Insecta > Diptera > Drosophilidae > Drosophila > Drosophila anomalipes. The sequence goes on from JAWNKZ010000254.1 coordinate 4,879,277, forward strand.
GCAAACTTTGAGTCAAACATTGGCAACCATAGAGCCGAAGCTGCTTTCCATAACAAGCAGCAGCAGCAGCAGCAGCAGATGCAACAACATGTTATAATGGCGTTGTTTGTGGCTTATACCTTTGCCATTGCATAGCCAAAAGTAGCGAGTATGCAACATTTATGAATTACATACGCATACGCAGGAAAAAGAAACGCACCAGATCTGTGTCTGTGTCTGTGTGTGTGTGTTGCAAGCGAGTACATTTGCAATGAATATAGCCACCCCCGCAACGAACTGATCCGTACCGCCCCGCCCCGCCCGCTCCACCCTTACCAAGCCACATAGCTAGTATTCATAATGAGCCGGCCAACAGGCTCTGCCAGACAGTGAACGATAAATTGCCAGAAGTAGCTACTAATTTGCAGTTAGTCATTCAACAAAAAAAAAAGCAAAAACAAAAAATACCAGAAACACTCGAAACAGACACACACAAAGCCATAAAGGGCGTCAAAACGAGACGGAAACAACGAAACACAAAGAGACAGAGCGAGAGAGAGACAGAGCGAGAGAGAGAGCGAGAGAGAGAGAGAGAGAGCGAGAGAGAGAGCGAAGTAAAACAGGAGTCGGAACAGAGAGCTCTGCTAGACGAACTGTGAATGTTTTGTGCTGCTTGGCTGTGCGCTTTGACTGCATCTAATGACACTAATAAACTTGGACCCACTGATGATAATCTGTCTCTGGCACTCAGTCCCGTCCAGACATCCAAACAGCCAAACACAGGCTGAGTGGCAAGGGTGACTGGCAGGTAGGCGGCAGGCAGGCAGGCACCAGCTGTGCCAGGCAACAGGATATGACTATAAAAGATTTCTAAGCAGTTCACCAAAAAAAAAAAAAAAAAAGGGAAAACGAAAAGGCAACAACAACAATAAAAGTGCATTGCAAGTGCCAAGTGACAAAAGAAATCGACGTGACTATCGAAATACCCTGCCTACTGCATCGTCCGCTCGACTATGGACACCCATCTATATATTTACAAAATTGAGATATATGTATGACTTCAGTCGAGGCGATATATCATATCTCATTTTAAATAATCATTAAAAAAAAATCCAACAAATTTATGAACCTTTTTGGGTAAATAATTACTTATGCAATATGTTTGTAATGTTTATAAGAACTGTGGATTATTAATATTACTTTCAAAACAAGTTAATTAACATACAAATGAAAGAAGTCTTATTATTGAGCAATACATTTTATTAACAATAGATTATAAGCCGTATAAGCTCTATTCTTTATTTAACAAATACACAAAAGCGTTTTATAATCACAGATATATTCGAAAACATGTCGCCTGAAACTTGTCAAACTTAAATGTAGTTTTTGTTTAAGATTTTTCGTTGGTCTCTTTTCTTAATTTGTTCTTATTTGTTTTATATTTGAGTGTGTCAGCAAATTTAAGCAAGACGCTTTAAGGAACACGTCAATGTGAAACTTTAGATGCTTATTTGGTAAAATTGCGATATACTTAAACATGAGATGATTGCCACTGCCTGCCAGAGCATTCTCATTGTCTGCCTGACCTAATCTAACAGTGGCGCCCTCTCTCTCTCTCTCTCTCTCTCTCGCTCTCTCTCTATCTCTCTCTCTCTGTCTCAGTCTGTGTCCTGTCCCTGTCACTGCCACCAGCAGTGTGACCATTGCCTGCCACACAACAATTTCAAGGTGCACTGACTGTAACAAATATCTTCATTAAACTTTTTATGCACACACAAACACACACACACACACACACACACACACACACACACACACACAGAGAAAACACAGAAAACACAACACAAAGAGCCTGAAGCTCAGAGCTTTGTGCTCGATGCCTTGTCGCTGAACTCCTCGTGGTAAGTTCTCATTCTTATCATCTTGAAGACCAAGATGGTCTTGCCTGGATTCTGCTGCTGCTGCTGCTGCTGTTTGCTCGTTATTTGCATTTTATAGCTCGTATTTGGGCGTTGCACAGTGGTTGCATATTATTACACTCACCATATGTTTTTTTTAATAGCAAATATGCCCTAAGCATAAGAAGGAATAAAAATTCCTTCAAGATTTAAAGCTGCACAAACTATGCATGTTCCTTAATCTTTGAATGCTATCGATGCAACATTTTTTATTTGTTATTGTTTTAAGGATGATTTTAGAAGAAATATGTCATGTAAAGAATAGTCGCGACTTTGTCTGACGAAGTCCCAATGCGTTCCACTGTGCGAAATTCTTCGCTGTTTTTTGGCTGCTAATTTAAGTTTGCTGCGCTTTGTTATTAGGCAAATATTTATGATCGACTTTTATTTGGCGACCAGCAGCTACCAACAAGGCCAGGGGCGAATGGCAAAGGCCAAGACGCAAAGAGGACTAGAACCAGGCACTGGTACGTCGACAGAGACCAGAAACAGGACAAGGACAAGTAAAGGTGCAGGTAACGGTGAAGCTAAAGGTAAAGGTAAAGGTAAAGGTAATGGCAACGGTAAAGGTAAAGGTAGCAGTGTGTTGTACTTTTATGTACATGCATTTCTGTATATTTTGCATTCGGCTATTTCCATAAAGTTCAGTTCAGTGTTTTGCCCGCTGCTCTGTGTGTGTGTGTGTGTGTGTGTGTGTGTGTGTGTGTGTGTGTGTGTGTGTGTGTAAATAAATATAGCCAAGTGTGTGTGTGTGTGTGTAGTTTTTCATTTCTTTTCTGCTATTCATTTGTCCTCGGTGATTATGTCTATAACTTGGCTATCTGGCGAGCAGTGCGCAAAACTTTTCAGTTAACTAACTTTCAGTTTAGGTTACTACTGTTTTGGCCTTGTTGCATGTGTCCATTTTGGTGAAGCAGGGAATGGATACTTTTTTAATTTGTGTGTAAACTGATGCAAACCCATATTGAACTTTGGAATTGCTGGCCAACAAAATGTCAGCTCGTTCATTAAAAACTTGCGCAAGGGTTTTCAGCTATTGGTTTTTTGAGGGCATTTCTGGCAGCCCGACTCCAATTCACAGGCCCCACACACAGTTCAGCTGTTCGAGCAATTACAGCAATTACATGATCATGTGAATATTTGATTACAAATAAAACACAAAGCAAAGCATTATATTTGAATTAATGTGACGCTTAAATGATATTCAAAACTCAAAACTTGTATTCTATTAAGAACTGATTTATATATTATTTTCCGATAACTCTTGAGTCATGAAAGACAAACAACAACAACAAAATCTCACAAAAAAAAATATATATTACGCCCATTTTGTATACAGAGTTTGTGTGCTTGTCAGTGATTTCATCTTCATCTTTAATGATCTGAGAAAAAATAAAAATAAATCCAATAATTTAGTGGTTTTTTCCAATTAATGTTTTTGTTGGCATCTGGCACTCAGCGGCAGATTGCATGCAAAACAGTTGCAAAAATTTTTGATTACTCAGTGCCCGCCTTATTTATTTTTTGCATTTTTGTTTTTCAGTTTTGTGACAAGCTGTGTGTTTTTTTTTGCCAAACTTCGAGGCGAAACCAACAATTAAAAAGACTACAAAATTTGCATAACGATGTATTCATATGACAGGCAAAAGTCCCGAGACTTTTGGACCATGCCCCAAAACGATGCCCTGTCAAAAAAAAAAAAAAAAAAGCTGGACGAAGCGCCCCCAATGCTGTCGAGCTGCTTTTTATTTTTTTCATTATTTTTTGTTTCGTTTGAGCAAAAGTCGTAAACAACAACAACAACAGCAATACACTAACGCATTTAAAAAGAACACGTAGCACACACACACACACTCGCACACACACACACACACTCGCACACACACAAAGCAAGAGCAAGTTGTTAGAACGCTCGAACAACAGCTCAAATCGAACTACGTAAGATTTCTAATTTTTATTTACTTCAAACGTTGCCCACATCAATTTTGTAGTTGTTTTTGTTTTTTGTTTTTGTTTTCGCTACTCTTGTTGTTGTTTCTAATTAAGTTTTTTTTTTTTTTTTATTTGTTTTTTTTTTTTTTATCTGAGCCCGGCTTGCGAAACACGTAGAAGACTCGAGACCTGTTTATTTTTTTTCTATATGTACATATATACATACATACATATATACATATATTGTTCTTTTTATACTGAACCTGAACCCAGTAAAAATGAGCAAATCGGGTATAATGCAGTTGTGCATACGTATGTAACAGCCAGAAGGAAGCGTCTCCGTAAACACAGTGTATATTTATTCTTGATCAGAATCAATAATCGAGAACCGTCTGTCTGAACACGAGATTCTCTCAGTCGAATTTCAGACAAATTTGGAATATGAGTTCTCAGATCAAGTTCATTTCATTTTATCGATACCTGCCAACGTTTCGCGAATATCAATGCAAATTGAAAAAAAAGCCACAATTTTAAATTTATATATAATATATTATTGATAAACTGAACTAATTTCGTTTCAAGAACATCCAAGTTGCAGTCGAAAACTTTGAGTGTGCAAAGCTTTTGAGAAAGAATAATTTAGCAATAAGATAAAAGTATATTTAACAGCTGCGTTTAGGGTATATCGTAGTCGAGCTCACTCAACTACAGCATGTTTACTTGTTTTTTATTTTTTATTTTTTTTTTGGCAGGCCATAACAGACCTCAGCTGCAGAGCCCCGAATGATCAGCTCGACTAGGGATTGAGACTGGAACTGCGACTGGGACTGGGGCAGTGCTCTTGGGGTTTTCCGTACACTTTATGTATATTTATATACATATATATATACATATATATATATATATATATATATATGAACGTGTATGCGTATGTATTTTGTGTATTGTGTTTTTAAATAATTAACAAATAAATGATTTTCTTTGTTAGTTTTTGTTTTCTCTTGTTCTGAACACAATTCCTAGAAAAAAGGCAAACTGTTATTTTGTGGTTATTTTTATTTATTATTTATTTTTTTGTACGCGCCTCAGACAGGTACAGTTGCCATAAAAAAATATACATATTTTGTGATTGATTTTTGCACTAATAGGAAATCATGAAATGCAGCTGACTGAATGGCGAAATCTCGGAATCTTTAAGTGTGATTGACATATCGGTCAGCTGTAGTGTCAGGCACACAATGGCTCCATTATAAGATCAAATACATACTAAGTTATGTAACTCAGACTTTGTAGCAATATGCTAGACATAAAGTACAATATTTTTATTTTAGTTTCATTCATTTCATTATTAATTAAAATAATAAAGTTTAATTTAAGTTCTTAGTTTGGCACAAGTTGATATGATTTCTACTTATTTAGCTATGCTTATGAATTGTATTACGACATTTAATTCATATTTTAGTTTGAAACATGATTTTGAACTCTTAAATACACAAATAGTTTTGAGCACTTTAACTGTTAATTTGAACAACAAGAGTATGGTTTATATACATGTACATATAAGCAGAGCGAATGCGCTTTTAGTTGTTGGTAAATGTTGTTTGGGATAAACAATGGCAAAGTCCTTGCTTATAGTGAGCAGCTATCCATGACTATGGCAAAGACCCATTGCATTAGCTTAATATATGGCTCAATCTCAATTCATACAGCAAGCCCAGCCCATCGCATACACAATTGTTTCTGGGGAAAATCTCTTTGCTTGCCAGCTTTGCTCTAATGCATTTGCATTCCCCAGACACCTTGAGCCAACGGCAAGGACACATTCACATTCCCATTCGCATTCGCATTCGCATTTGCATTCCCCAATCTCAGCCTCAGACTCAGCTTCAGACTCCAGTCTCAGTCTCAGTCTCAGTCTCAGTCTCAGTCTAAGTCTTATGGAGCACCGGCAATTGAAATGCTCTGCTCTTGATGCTCTCGATACGTTGTTTGTTGCCGTTTGTTGGCTGCTGTTGTTGCAGCTGTTGTTCTATGCGGCTTGTCATCATTAGGATGTTGTCAGAAAACAAGCGCACAATAAACTCAATCTATTCTGCTGCTGTTGGATCCATCGCGTCCTCGTCTGGGCCCCAGGTCTAATGCATTTTTCATGCACACATTTAACAGCGTTGCGTCAATCAGTGGAGGTGTCACTTTAGCCACATGCCAGCTGTCTGTATACCCTCTGCCAACTCGTACATACTTTAAGATATATCTCATTTATTCAGTACAATTTCATATGAAATGAAGTCTATACCAGATTAAGTTCAACTGCAACTTAGTCGCTGATTCACATTGTATTTTATCACATTAAACTACTATAGATAAATAAAAATCACGTTTTCTTTAGCTCTCCATGTGGTATCTCTGAGCTGAGTCTTGCAGTTTTCATGCTGCTACTGCTATTGCAATTATTTGTCATGTTGACAAATTACCATGAACAAAGCAACCCCCCCCTCCAACCATTCCCCCCCCCCCCCCCCCCATTGCCCCGTCACTCAGCACTGAATCCATATGAAAATATGAGATTGGCAGCATCAGGTAATCTGCATGAGAATATTTCTTGCTTCATTTTTGATTTTCAGTTTCTAGATTTCGGTGTTGGTTTTGGTTTGACTTCAGTTGTCAGCTGTCAGTTTTTGAACTTTAGTCTCTAACCTGGTCCTACATACGCCTTCGCATCCTTCAATTTCCCACATACATATGTATGTACCTCGGCAGCGCCAATTGCATCTGCAATTGTGGCTGCCATCAGCAATTGAATTTTAATTGAGGTGCGTGCAAATTGCTTTGTGCAAACAGTTGATGATCGGACTGTCTATCAGTATTCAGCGAGTGTGTGATTTCGACTTCCGCTCTTGATTTCCAGCATTCCGCCATTTTGTGATTGGTTGATCGCCAGTTTTGAGCTATGCCCGAGTCATGAAGTTATTCCTATTATGCCGACTGATTATCATACAGCAAGCTGAAACGCCAAAACGTGTCAAATTCACCAATTTGACAGCACACGGCGAACGTCCACAATCTAAATCGTTGCAGTTCCCGATCCCAAATGCAATTCAAAGATAAGAAACATGCCAACGAATTTCGAAAATTGCTCCAATCAACAACAAAAAAAGCTCGAGTCTCAACTAGAAGATACCACGCACCTAGCTGCTATATATTTTTTCCATTAAAATGATACAAGTACAGGTTATGATTATACTGTCCCCTTCTCACGCATACATATACATAGTAATATATAGAAATAGAATAATGATCTATCGGAATATGCTTTGGGTGAAAGCTTATTTGTGCTTCTCATTCGATCTTCATGAAATCTTCATTGATATTGAAAATCAATATATATATATATATATTTATCGATACTTGTGGAATTATCGATAAGATAAAATAACGTTGATCTGTAATAATGATCTTGAAATAAAGACACACCTGCTCATTTTCATTAATGTCTTTTTTCTTTTGTAATTTTTACGAAACTTAGTTTTCAAGTTTGGGTATTGCTCGTAAAAAATGGACTTGATGTAAACGATGATGTAAGACAAGTGATAATTAAGAAGTGAATTTTATGCTCATTCATAAAATTAGCGAAAATATTAAAAATGTTGAATAAAAATACACGTTTCAAGCAATGCAACCATTTTCTAGAGTTTTCGGGCATATTTATGTCATGGAATAATTGAAGTATGTGGATTTCAAGTGCGATTACAGTTATGTTTGAAAGCATCGGCCCCGCATTGTGTGTGTGTGTGTGTGTGGGTGGGTGAATGTGTGTGCTTTTGTGTGTGGTTGGGTGGGTGGGGCTGCTGTTTGGCTTTGTGATAAGCGAACTTGCAGCAAATTTGAACAAGATAAATGCCGCTTAATTGCTGAACACTGAACACTGAACAAAACTAAATACGCATTGCTTTAGCTAGGCCCAGACGAAGACGAAGATGGAAACGAAGATGGAGATGGAGATGGAGATGAAGATGAAGACGACGACGAAGACGAGAACGAACACAAAGGGCGACTGATAGATGAACGAGAAGAAGATTGAGATGGGGATGGAGATGGAGATGGAGATGGAGGACGAATGACACCACAGAGAGATACCACATCAAATTATAAACGAAAGTTCCCAAACAATTTAATCAGCGGCGCACAACAAAAACAGTTAAACACTACAGCTGACATGTCGGCATGGAGTGGTGGCAGAGGGGGGGTGGGGGTGTGGTTGAAGAGGTGGGTGTCGACACAAGATACTGGATGCTGGCTCTTAACGCTGCTTCAAGAAAAATCTTGTTAGATCTTTCAAATTCCTTGCAATGCCCAACAGGCAACGAACTGGCAATGAGACAGAACGGTTACGGAATGGGGAAGGGGAAGGGGAAGGGAAAGGAAGGGAGAAAGCAATAGAGATATGGCGATGAAAAGAAAAGGGCAAGATGTAGAACAAAGCAGAGCTGTACGGAGAGAGAGAGAGAGATAGAGAGAGAGAGGGAGATGGAGAACGAATCGAATGACGAAGACGAAGACGAAGACGTAGATGCAGACACTAAAGGAAAATCGTTTAGACGGCTAAAGTGGAAAACTGAAAAGCGCACAAGTTGCACCAGCAGCAGCAGCAGCAGCAGCAACAACAACAACAACAACAAGTTGCTGATGAGTGCAAAGGGAGACGCAGCTGAACATGAAGTCGATGGCAAAAGCCGCAGCAACAGTCGCAGTCGCAGCCGCAGTCGCAGCCACAGCTCTGGGGCCAGTGTGATTGGCATTGGGGAAACTTGCTTTTTACCAACAAGACAAAAACAAACGAGTCAAAGCAACAACAAACACTGGAAAGAAAAAAAAAAAAACAAAGGGAAAAACTCAAACTAAGCGCGATTTGTACGCGTCTCAGATACCCAGCTAAATAATCAAAACTTGTCAGCTTGTCAAAAAGTTGATTTTCAAACAAAACGAAATTATTAATTAATATCTAATTATTACTATTATTACTATTACTATTCGTATTATTATTAATGTTTTTCATATTTCAAATACATATTATATTATATTATTATATATATGTTGTTATAAAGGTCTACAAACAAGAGAACGAAATTTGTATGCGAAGAATATTTATACAAGTCGAATTTTCAAAAACAATCCATATATGAATATCTATCTATAAGTTCCTCGACTATATTAAGCATTATAAACATCTCAATCTGTCAATAAGATTTTATACATAATGCTTATTGCCAAGTCATAATTTTTAAATAAAATAAATTAATCTATTGAGCTTATCTAGTTTTTGAAATATTGAAGTTAACGTCAATTAAATTTTAATTATTTTGCGTAAGATATTTAGCTCAAATTTTGGGTACACAAATCAATATTGAAGCTAACATAAAATAAAGAAGATGAAACAATTTGAATCTGGATTTTAAGTTCATAACTTATTCACTCATTTGACGTTTAAAATTGTTTTTTTTTACACTTGATTAAGGCATTTTTAATATTTGTACATCATTAAGAATAATAATCAATAATTTATATTTTTTTTACATTTAAAAAAAATGACTGGAGGACTAAAGAAATTTGCATAAGTAATATTGTTTTTATTAACTTATATTACAAATATATTACAAAAATCAGATCTCAGATATTAACATTAGATTTTCAAGTAGTTGCTTCAACTAAAGATCAAAGCAAACATTTTGAATTTTAACTAAGAATCATAAAGTCCACTATAAATATTCGTGATTTTCGAACAGGGTATTTCTATATCAGAAAGAGCTGGACGATGGAGCAGCAAGTGAAATTTCCCAGCAGCTTTATTACCGTTCGACCGGCAAAATGTAAAAGAATTTTGTTGAGGGGGGTGGCTTGGGTGTAAATGACTAGGTGACTGGACATAGCGTAAGTAAGGGATGAAGGAAGCTGTTGGCAAAGTGGCCACCGAACTGCGCTTCCCACGCACACACACACACACACACACACACACAAACATAACAGAACCGAGCAAATCTTTTGCAATATTTTGTCGCTTAACGGCAATTGGACAACTTGCAAGGATTTGCCACAGCAGAAGGCAAGAGGCGATTGGGGCTGGCGGTGGTTGATTTTGTTAGGGTACAATACGACATTCATTGCAATTTTGTGCTCGAATTTCAATATCTAGACGGAAATTGCAAAACGCAAAATGCAAAACGCAAAACGCAAAACGCAAAACGCAAAAAAAAAAATGAAATGGAGAAAAATAGCTGACTGTATGTGGAAATGGAAAATGGGTTTTGATTTTCACTTACCTGTCAAAATGCGTCAGCACCTGATGTGCATGCAACTCCTGCTTGCCACTTGACGACGCTGCTTGTAATCCAATGTTTGTTGCTGGCTGCGCCGGCGCATAACCAAACGAGCGAGCGAGCGAGCGAGAGAGAGAGAGAGAGAGCGAGAGAGAGCGAGTGCGAACGAGTTGCATATATACTAGGACAAGTTGCACATGCAAAATTTTGAGAAGCCTGCCGCAACGGGTCACGGGTCAGGACTGGTCAGTGCTGCAGAGTCCACGTCGCAGCAACAGGTAGGCAGACAGAGCAGCAGCAGCAGCAGCAGCAGCAGAAAACCAAAAACCAAAAACCAAAAATATGCAAGATTCACCCCAAAAAACTTCGCTACAAGAAAAACAAAAACAATTTCTACAAAAAAAAAAAAACAGCGCGAAACAAAAATTAAAAATTGCGCGCGCACTTTTCGCTCTTGGAGAGAAATTCTTCCCTTGCTGGAAGAGAGCGAGAGAAAGAGCGAGAGAGAGAGAGAGAGAGCGACTGCGACGGCGCGCCTTTGAAAAGTAACCTGAAGCAGCGACGCGACGTCTGCGCTGCCTGCGTCGCTGTCGACGCCAGCCAGCAAGCGACACGTAAGTACAAAAGTAAGTTTGTTGCCTGACGTTGAAGTCTTTTGTTTTTTTTTTTAATTTCTTTTCTTTTTTTTTTGGTCGTTGTTTTTTTCTTATTTTTTGTGTGGCAAAAAAAGACAAATAGCAGTGTTGGAAATCACACAAAATGCAGGTGTGGCTTTTTGCCGGCAACTTATGCTAAATTTAATTGAGCCACCACACACACACACACACGCACACACACACACACATGTGCATGTGTGCATATGTAGATATATTTTTTTTGTGGCTTGTTCCAAAAATTTCTTCAGATTTTATTGTGGTTACGCTACAGAACCAGTTTCGATAGCTACGCAAAAACTGAAAAGACAAAAAAAATAACCAAACATCGCATTTTGTTGTTCTGCTTCTTCTCCTTATTGTTGTTGCTGTTGTTGTTGTTGTTGTTGTTATTATTATTGTTATTGCTGTTCTCTGCTTGCTTTCTACATCTTGTATGTGGTTCCAATTATTTTCTTACTCATTTATTTTATGATGATTTTTGTATTTATAAAATTTGTACAAATTCTTTCTTGGCTTTAATTCTTATGAGCAACTTTTTGTAAGCTGTTGTTGTTGTTGTTTGAAATCGGGTCGACAGCGTCGCAATCGCTGCTTACTGATTCTATACAGCGCTCAAAGTGTCTGTATGTGTGTGTGTGTGTGTGTGTGTGTGTGTGTGTGTGTGTGTGTGTGGACAAACAGGTATCATACATAAATATGTATGTTAATAGACATTCAAACAGCAAAGAGAATGGTAGACTTGAGAGGCAGAGAGGCAGAGAGACAGAGAGAGAGAGAGAGAGAGAGCGAGAGAGAGAGAGTGAGAAAGAGAGAGAGATCGTCATCATAATACTCATCTATGTACACACACACACACACACACACACACACACATGCATATATACACCGCCAACCTGTCGGCTCTTTGCCTCTTTTCACCTTTCTTTCTTGGGCTGCCTGCGTTGTTGCCGTTGTTCGTTGTTGTTGTTGTTGTTGTTTGTTGTCTTTGAGGCTTTTGCTTTGCATGCTCGTTCGCTTCGTTTCACAGTTACGCAGCAAGAGAGAGAGAGAGAGAGAGACAAAATCATTTATGATGATCATCATCAACATCATTATGATCAGCAGCTCATCTCTCTCTCTCTCTCACACACTCTTCACAACTGATCCTCTCGCTCGCTCACTCCTTCATACATATGTACTTTTTATTTGCCTTCTCATTCCCACTACTCCCCCCCACCCCCCCGCCCACCCCACCCTTTGCACGAACTGTCGATCACAGCGTCTCTTTTCTATCATTTACGTATTTTTCTCCTGATGACGGCGCAATTAACCGGCAAAAAAGGAGGAGAACAAAAATGGGTAAAAACCACACTGTTCATGTTTTGGAGCCACAACGATTAATCATACGCTGAATATGCCATACATCATTGGAATCGATCTCTGGCATTTCTTCGCCTTCCTCTTCGTCTACGTCTTCTTTCTCTTCTTCTATATCACATTGGCCCCACCCACTCAAGCATATGTGCTTATATATATGTATATATATATATATCTATATATATAAATGTGAACTTCGTTAATTTCCTTTGTATGTTGTTGTTGTTGCTCGGGTGGACCGCGATTTGGTTTAGTTGCAAGTCGCAAGTTGCAACAACAGGCACAATTTTTATTGCCACGCTCAACAACGATCGGCGAACGACGAAGTCGTCCACAACGACAACGTCAAATTAGAAAATTAGTTGCACACTCAAACGACAAAACTTGTTCACTGGCTTTCTAGCCGCTAGTCGAGTGTGGATTCCACACATCTGCATATTTATATATCTATGTATGCGTGCCTGTGCGTGTGTGTGTGTGTCTATGTACAACTTTAGACATGACAAAGTGATGGCTGAAGAGAGCTTGAGCCGGCATGTTCTACAAAAAAAAAAAAAAAAAAAAAAGATTCCCCCCCCCATCATCAAAACGAATTTGGGGAGTTGCTCAACTTGATCTGCAACTTTAATGAGAACCCCAAAAGAAATCAACTTTTTTTATTAAGAAGAAATCTATATGCATAAATCAAAATATAAATACAAAATGTTGAAGAAGAAATCTGTACTTGGTGGTGGGGTGAAAAAATAATTCTGTCATGCCACAAAATACAACTGGCCAAAAGTGATTTAGGGCCAAATGGCCCAAAAAATAGCCGCTCATTTATCATAAGGCCAAGCGCAATTCTAAGCCACATTCTCCAAAAACGGCGATATTCGTTTGTCTTTGTGTCAGTGTGTGTGTGTGTGTGTGTATGTGTGTGTTTGTTTGTTGTTGTATTTTTTTTTCTTAGCTTTCACCTTGGCGATTTGCAAATGATTTGCTTCCGCTTTTGTTTATCCTGGCACAGGAATGAGACACACTCGAAACGCGCGTGTTTTGTTTACGTTTTCAGTTTGTCATTTTTTTTTTTTGTGTTTTATTTTTTTCAGAGCTTTTTTCTTCGTTGGTTCGACGTGAATTGGTCAAAATGGAAACGGGCTTTTTATGCGCTTGGCCTGCCCCAGCCTCCGCCTCCGTCTACGTCTCTGTCTCCGGCTTTGGGTGTGGGTCTGGGTCTGGGTCTTGCTCTTGGTCTCTCTTGTTATTTTTTTTCTTCTTTTTTTTTTTTGTTTTTTGTGTTAAAAAAAGACTGGTTTTCCACGTTGGCCCCGTGGCTAAAAGGAAGTTGCTCGTAAAGTGGCGAAAGCCGCCAGCAGTAACCACAACAACAACAACAACGACAACAACAACAACACCAACAACAACAACAACAATGTTTGCTAGCAAATTCTGCGACGCTTTCTTTCTATGCTCAATTTCGCCTTGAATAAAAAATTTTGGTTTTTGGTTTTCGACTTCAACTTGAAGATTTTTTTTTTTTTTTGCTTTGCTGTAAACTTTTGCTGCTCCATTTTGTTTCTTTCAAATTTATTTTCTTCAAGTTTTTTCTATATATAGTTTCGATATATATTCATTTGGGTTTTTCTGATTCGATTTTATACTTATTTATATATAAAAATATATATATATATATATTTTTTTTTTTTGCAAATTTCACCGCAAAAAAAACTTTTCAACAATTATGTTGAAAAATCGACTGGCACAGTAAAAAAAAATTTTAACAAGAGACTCACACTCACAATTAAAAAAAAAAAAAAGAAGAAAAACAACGAAAACAATTGATGTGATTTGCCGGCTTAGTTGCACATTGCAATAATAACTGTTGACTGTTGGTTCGTTCGATTTAACAATTTACTTTGTTTTGAATTTTGTGATTTTGATTATGTTTGTTGTGCGCTTTGAGTGAGTTTTACAGAATGACTCCCAACACACTGGAGACGGCGACGACGCTGGCTTTGCACACGTTTGCTGGCTTTGCTCTGCCGCGCTGGTTAACCGTTCACGACAACGCTCCGAGAGCGACTGATGCGCTGGCCACAACGCCAGCCAAGTGGAACCTCCAGACAACGCAGCAGCAAAGCACAGCACAGCACAGCACAGCACAGCACAGCACAGTACACCAGACATCAGACAACCGACAGACAGACGCGACGGCCTCTCGCAACACGTTACTGCCAACCAACAACAACAACAACAACAACAGCAACAACAACAAATACAACAACGAGCCAACAGTTCGCTTCGAACAGGGGCGTCGTTTCAACAAGGGCTCAAACTGAACTGACTGCGGACAAGTTGAGCTCGCAGCAATATCAAAAATTTAAGTTCGAATTCGATTAAGTCTCGAATGCAATTCTCCACAAATCGAATTCAAAGCAGTTTTTTTTTAATTACTATTCATTTTCAGTGGCAAACAAAAAATGTACTTTGCTGGTTGTTTTATCTACAAAATTTGTATCTTTTCCATATTTTTACATTATTAACATAAGCTCTTAAGCGTTCTTAGCTCTGGTAAACTTACCTTACTTCGCAGGTGTAGAGATTTGTCAATCTTTTCTTTATTTTATCAGCAGTTTTTGGTCTGATTTTGTTTGTTTTTTTTTGTTTCTTTCAGGGTTTCGCAAAAGCTTGCAACGCATTTTATTATATTTACGAAGTCCTTTGTTTAATTTATTGTATAACTTATTGTATATTTAATAATATAACATACAAAATATACAAAAATTGATATGTACAGTGATATGTTTGAACCATATTGTTAATATGGAATCAATAAGCTATATATGCATTTAAATAAAATACCATTTTTGTATCATATAAATATTTTATTATTATTTATTAAATAATCCCATTCTTATTCTGCTGTTTAATTAATAAAATTTATTAAATTCAGATGTCAATCAGAATTGTTCACAAGTGAGTTGCAATTCATAATTATTTAATTACTTGAATTAATTATAATTTTATATACAGATTGATTAAAGCACACACACACAAATCGTAATCCCTTCTTTTATTTTGTATACAGCGGCTGTGTGTGCGGCTGCTGTTTGAGGCATATTTTGCGTGCAACATGTTGCATGTTGTGTTATTATTTTGGACAATTGTTGCTGCTGCTGCTGTTGCACTGCGCCTCCAATTGACACATCTGAGTTCAACTTGTTGAGTGTTTATTGTCTTAATGCAAAACATACAACAAAAAAAAAAAAACCAAAAAAAAACCAAAAAAAAAACATTATTTACTTATTTGAAGTGATTGTCCCCTCAACGGGTCTGGGATAACTGTTATATTTACATAAGCGATTTTCAGGCCGTTTACAATTGAATTTATTGTTGTATTTAGAGCAGGCAGGCAGGCTTAAGCAATTGACTCGCTCGCCCCGAGAAAGAGAAAGAGACGCACAAACAATTTTGATGATTGCCTTGAATTCTACAGAAGAGCCGATTGGCTATGCATCTGTGCGTTTGTGTGTGTGCTAAGCAATATATTACATACATATATATATATATATATATATGCAAATATATATATATAGCTACCCCCTCCCCCAGCCCCAATCTGAGTGTCTGGGTTCGATCAAATTTCAAAACAATTGCCGGTTGAGCGGCAACTTGCAACATGTTGGCTGCGAACTGCAAGCGTGTTGGCTTGAACTATGACACGACTGCAACAGGTTGCTTACAGTTCACACAAGCTGGTCGTTGGTAGCAGATGGGTAGTGGTTTATGAGGGAGGGCGGGGGGGGGTGCTCAGTCCCATGACGCACCGCAAATGTAAGTGTTAATGGCGGCATTATTGCCAATCGACTTTCGCAGCTGTTTCACTAACTCATTTAAAGTTTCACTTGCTCACTGCATATGTTCATTGAATATTTGCATGATTCTACTCCTGCAGGGCGGGTGTTAATATTATATATATATATTTTTTTTTTTTTGCACTTGCAAAGTGAATTTGATTAATTTAGATTGCATGCTAAATTATTACTAACTTCCATTTGCAAAAATAAAGTGATCCATTAAGGGAATCTAGCAATTAGTTTTTAATTAAAAAAAGGTACGCGAAAATAAAGCGTAATTGTTGTGTTCTTAATTTAATTGTTCTCTTTAACATGTTTAATATTAATTAAATATTAAAATGTTGTGTTAAATTTAAATTGAAAGGATTTTCGTTAATTTGATAGAGTTCTTGCATATCTAGAAAGGCTGGGGGCTTTCACAAACATTGTGGAATTAAGAGACAGGAAGGGACGTAGTTTCCTAGGGAAACACATGTCAAAATTTAAAAACCGACAAAGCTTCTTGCATTCGTGCAGGAATTATGGTTGATGGAAGAACTATACTATAATAATAATAGTAGTTATAATAATAATAATAATAATAATAATAATAATAATAATAATAATAATAATAATAATAATAATAATAATAATAATAATAATAATAATAATATTATTAATATTAATAATAATAATAATAATAATAATAATAATAATAATAAATAATATAATAATAATATTATAAGCAAATATTTTCTCTGGTCACTATATATACATATTTCTATTCTTGATCTAATGTATTGCTTTTTTTAAGTTATTAACTGTATAATCAACTTGAAAATTATATTTTTGTTTAATTAGTTTTTTTCTTGGGGGTTTCCCAGGTATATAAGGTCGAGTCACTATACATATATATGTGTAGGAAATATCTGTTCAAAGTGGAATTTTTTGTGGCGGACAACTTATAAATTAAGCAAAAAGTTGGTCGGAAAAATGTAAATTTCTATGAAATTATAATAGTTTTAAGTGCTCAATTGAACGAAACTGCAGTAATATAATTTCTGCATAGGTTAATCGCTAATGATTACAAGGAGTATTAATATAATTAATTGCCAAACATTCAATAAAAAATTGAGTGTTTTGTATAAGATGCAAATATATTTGATAGGTTCGGAAATCTTAAAGGTTGCCACAATTGAATAACAAGTTTGAGTGCTACAGTTGCTCAAAATTGACATTATCTTCAGTTCGCAACAAAATATGTAATTACAAAAATAAATAAAAATCAAAATAATACAAAATTTATATATTTCTATCGTTTTTTCGACATTTGTTAAGTAAACTTTTAGCCTGATTCCACTATCAATATTTCTTATATTCTCGAATGTTGGCCGTAAATTGAGTATTTGGAAACACAGTGTTATATATCATTAATGTGGTCAAGCTGGAAATTTATCTGTTTATTATATATTTCCATTCTGAGCACCTTAATCATAAAACAACTTAACAACAGCGACTCTGGATCAATGCTTTGGGGCACTTCGATGTGTCACAAATTTGATTAATCGATATTTTACATTTTATTTAAAAGAAAATAAGATTTAAAATTTGTTAATGAACTCCTGCCTTCGGTAATGGGTGGGGCCATGAAAATTGTTTGTGGTCAAGTAGACAAAGTCCTCAAAGCTTTTCATATTGCGAATAATTGCGAACTTTCCTAAAGAAGACTTACAATTTTCGGAATTAGCTCGAAAGGTTGCATCAAGTTGCACTGTTACTGGGCGGTATCAAGTGAAAAGCTTTAAATTTAAACTAATTTAATATACACTGCTGGCAATAAAAAAAATAGCACTATTATTATTATACTGACCTTAACAGACATCTGATGTGTCTATTATGGAGTGGAGCTGGTGTAGTGGCTAAAAACAGCCATGGATGTTGCAGTATTGGAAATTGTGGCGTTGCCCCATGCAGATGATAAGAAGTCTTTAAAAATGATAATCCAACAGAACATCGACCTAAGGCTTACAAAATCATTGGGTAAAATTGAGTAACAAATCGGTGTGTGCCGGGAAGGAGTCAACAATAGTTAAGCGACCAAATAACTCATCCGCTAATTGGTTGATTGTCAAACAATCCTGTTTCAAAGACAGCTAATTATTGTGGTGCAATTTTTTCTGCCACAGGTGTGTGTGATGTACATATATGTTGGCATGTGCAAAGTAAATCTAGTTACAGTCCAGAGTGTGTCCAGTGACATCACCAACGGTTACGAGTTATTCAGAAACTCGGAAACAAAACAAACACTTTCTCGCACTCAGCAATTGAATCAGGTAAGACTGGCACTTTTCCATTAAAGTGCACTTAGCAAACAATTGAAAACAGACGGCGTTCTATAGACAGACTTTTCAATATCTACGACATTCTGGTCATTAACCACCGTCCATAAAAAAAGAAATAAAACTAAATAAATAAAAACAAAACATTAATTGTGGCATGCGACAATTTTCGTGATTGAAGTATAAACAATTAAACTGACAAAGATTGCAGAACCAGACTAATCAAGCTGAGGCCGAAGGTCACCGAATGCGTGACCCGTTAATAAATCCACACACAAATTGGCAAAATATACTTATACATAAACACAAAATCACACACACACACACTCATATATAGTACACTCTTGTGTATGGGGCGAAAACACAAAGAAAGTCACATGCAAAAATTTGTAAGAGTAAAGATTTTTCAGGGTCGCGATTTTGTTGGAACAGATGCGAATTTAATTTCAAAAAGTATTATATGCACTTCCATTAACATTTCGATGGCGGCTTGAAGTCTACATGGGTAATTCTTGAGGTGTTAAAAAAAGTTTTAATGGTGCAGTTTCGGCAAAGTAAAAATTTGAAATATTTGTAGGCCATTCAAGAAAAATATATAATATAAAATCTAAGTTATAATACCTTTTGGTTTAATTTAAATGATCGTTGTACTTGATTAGATAATTCATATCGCTTAAAGAATTTTGGTTCACATTTATTTAACATTAACACTGAAAATAATAATTGAAAGACATTGTCAGTAGAATAGAACACTAAGAAATATTTAAAAGCTGTATAAGATTAATTAATTTATTTTAAATTCGTTTTTTTTTTTACTTACCATTTTTTTTAGCAGGAACTTATGACAATATTTTTGTTTGACTAAGTTGAAAAATATCGATTTGTTGTCATTTGCAATGTTCAAAAATATAGCGAAGACAGCAACCGATGGGCAAAAAAAAGGTTCATTTCCAAGGTCGAGAGCTGCAGCTGTTGCTGTAAATTTCACTACCAATTACATTTAACTTCTAGCAGGTCGCAGTGCATGTACATCCCAACAATATAATTATAATAATAATATTACATTTAACTTACTTGTCGCGCTGCTTATCGCATATACATATAGAATATGTTATAGTTTTTATCTTCTTTTTATTAGCGCAGCTGTACGTTGTGGGGCATGACATGGATTTGTTTATAATCTACCTTGTTGACTGCTGAGCATTTCCTGCATATGTTCATACATTGAGTGCAATCAGATTTGCAGTTTTTTTTTTTTTGTTTTTTTTTTTGTGTCCATTAAAAGCGCCATCTATGTAAGAAGCATTTGCGTTTGGTTCAAAGCCACGTTAAGAGCTTTTGTTAGCAAAGCTTATGCCGATATTGCTGAGCTTTAAGCTGCCCACGTTGTCAAACAGGAACTGGCCAAAGAGCTTTTGAGGATGTGCATTACAGTCTACATACTCCGTTTAACAGTTAACAAGCTGGAAGCTTACGCTGTTAGCCCTGCGTATACGCAATGTGTATTGAAATGTTAATGCAGAATTGTTGTAGTTGTTTTTAATATAAGGAAATCGTTTTCTTTATTAATGTAATGTGTATGCAGACGCCTTCTCGGCTCTCGCTTAGATCTAATACAAGTAATCGTTATAATTAGTAATTAAGTGTGTATTTTGCTTGTCCGTTATTTAATAAATATATATATATATATGTATAATTAAAATACGAGTATTTTCAAACGTAATAGAAACATACATTTGCTAACGCTAAAGACAAAGACAAAAAACACACATTTATATTTATAATTCACGTTTAACTCACGAAAGAATAAATGAAACAACAAACAAACAACAAAAATTCTCAATTTTCGAAATTTTCTTGTATTTTTTGGTTTGTTTTTCATTTCCTTTTTCAAATAATTTGTATACATACATATTTTTTTTAGTGTTTTTTTTTCTTCTTTTGTATGATTGATTGTTATTCTTCTTCTGCTTCTCTTTTGGCTAACATTTGACGACTAAAATACACAACTACGAGTAACTCTAGTATATTTAGTTACAAATAATGTCGTGAATTAGTTTATGCTCACATATGGCATATACTTCCATATATATATATATATATATATATACATATGTATATACATGTATTTGTATATACATATATATATGTATTTGTATATACGCATGTATAATTATTTATTTATGTATATATATGTATATACGTATATGTATATGCAGTATTCAAAACATTTTTGTAACGTTTAATAAATTGAAACATTGATTGCTCTTGCGTTGTGACAATAGGTTTATGTATATATACATATATATATATAAATATATATATATATATAAATACACATATATATGTATATATATATATATGTTTGTGTGTATATATAAATATATCAATAACGAGTATGAATACTCGTATAGATTCTCTCTACAAATACTAGATTATCAATATAATATATAATTTTCTCATTTCAAGCGCTCGTTCCTTTCTGATTATCCTTTGACTATGCTTTAAGGTATTCATGTATTTCGCATTTGCACTTGTGTGTGTATCTCATGTATGTATTTGGTTTGAATGTTTGTGTGTATATATTTATATTTATATATTTTTAATAATAAGGAAGCTGTGCCTTTTGTTTTTTTTTTTTTTCGTCGTCCAGCGACATTTTATAAATTCAAAAATATGACGGACTCTTCTTTCGCTATAGGAGTCCAGGCATTCAAGAGATTAAACTATTTAAATTTATTAATTAAGTACACATACGTTCAGTTTGAGTTTGAGTCTAGATACATGCCTAATTGGTGAATAGTGCAGTAAACTCTGCAATCTGCAATATGACTAGATTTTTCCTTTGATTTGCTGATTGGACTTGTAATTGGAAGGAGAATTTACTGGGGGGAAGCGCTAAACTGACACTTGAGGGATAAACGATATTTATGTACAAACGAAGCTTGAGTTTAGTTTAAATTTAGAATGAGATAAACTCAAATACATACATACATATGTGTGTAGGTATTCGTAATGTATACCTTATACTAAGACTGTATGCGCAGGGACAACATCAAGACTTGCTAATTAATTAATAATAAAATCATTTGCGAAATTTGCCTAAAACCGATTGTGCAATATTTTTACGGGGGGTTTTGGTGGAGTCAGGGGTTAGAGGGATTGATGATGAATTGGGTCGAACTAATGCCTGCTGTCCTGCTGGGCTGGGCAGGCAGCAAGCCGAGTTCAATGTCCTTTTTTTTTTTGTTTTTTTTTTTTTAGCGAGACTTTTCGCTGCTGCACACATACAAATACACATACACACATATATGAATATGCATATGCATATATAAGTGTGTGGCTTATTAATCTGAGGACTGGCGGACAGACTGACTGACTGACTAGCTGATTGATTGATTGATTGATTGTTAGTTTGATTGATTGATAATTCGATCTGAATATGCTCAGTTTGATTTGATTGTTTTGCTTGTAGGAGCTTTACTGGTTGCCAATCACTTATAGTCTAACATTTAAAGTACTCGTAGATAAATTAGTTTTAGTTTGCTTTAAGTTAGTTAGTTTAAAGTTTAGGTTTAAAGTTACACGTTCTTTTCCATTTCCTTTCTCTTCACTTTTTTCTTTGTTTTTAGTTACATGGTACATTTTAACTCTCGTTTTGTATTCATTTGTGATTCTCACAATTACTATGTTCTAATTAAACAATAACAAACATTTCAATTCTTTTTTTTTTTTCATTTCAAAGTACATAGAGAATTTTTAATTGCTTTGCATTCCATTTTGCACCTTTCATATATATATATATATATTTTTTATTATTTTTTTTTTTATGTTTTTGGTTTTAATTAGCTTTGTTATTATCGCACATTTTATAGTTTGGAATGTAAACAAACATCTGAAGCTACAAAATTACTGCAAGTGTTTCAATTGTATATGTGTGTGCTTAGGGAAGTTTGAGTGTCATTATGAGATGCATACTAGTGTCATTACTCTAAATGAAATAGCGATTAAGAGAGAGAGAGAGAGAGAGAAAGAGACAGATTTCGTTTCTCCTGAAGAAATTATTTGTAGCTACAATAAATAGTCGGTAGATAGTTCGATTGGTGGTACTCAAGCGGTGGTGATTTATTTCTGGTTTGCTAGTCCTCAAAAACTAGTCGCAATTTAAATGCTAGGCTTATCAATTTATAATTTTGCAATAGACTGAGCCAAAGGTATGTTTATTAGGATTGATCTATATCGCAAGTGAGTAAGCCGATTCTAGTTGCTAACTATATAGCTATATATAGTTTTTCAAGTCACAATTTTTTAACTTTTTTTTTGTGTCACATTTTGTTTACTTTGTTCAATTTCCAACAAAAAAAAATGTCAACATGAATCAAAATTGTAAGTTTAATTTTTTGCTTAATTGCATCTTCAAATAAATACTATAAAATAATTGGTTTTTTGTAATTGTAATCAGTTGATATCTAATCAAGTGCTGCTTGCTTGTTTTGATGACCGTAAGTATAAATTGGATTCCCAAAAATTGAAATGCTGCAATAGTTAATCAATGTTTTCAATGTGTGTTTACTCTGATATTTGCATACTCAGAAACTCTAGTGTAGATATGTATAAAGGAGAATCTACAGGGATGTATAAGTGTGAGTAGCACATAAGGCCAGCTGGCATTGTGTTTTGATAGTCATAATTAGTTAGATGCCACACATTTTAGCTAACGTTGTCAGAAAGAGATTTGCATTATGGGGCAGCAAATGCTGCGAGCTATTTTGGGGAGTGGATGGGTTCATAAACAACAGTCAAATCAAAAACGACGAATATTAAAGGGGATATTCGCATTCGCCATCGCATTGCCGTTGCCATTGCCATTGGCATTGGTTTCGGGTTCGGGTTCTGCGTTCTGGCATGTTGGCATTGGCATTGAGGTAGTGTAACATATTACACATACGCCATGTGCTACACGTGTCGCTTACAATAAAATACGACAACCTTGTAACTAAGTGCCTGTGTATAAATATATGTATGTGTAGTGTCCTTGACCTAGACTGTCCTTCAAAATTTTGTGTCGAGGCTGCGTTCCGTTAGTAGAAATTTGATATTCGGCTGAAAACTCATACACTCTGCCCAAATTATGCAAAATAAGTTTACATATATTAAATTATTTCAAACGCTTTCGCTTTTCTTATATTCAAGATTAACATTACTCAATTTCAGTGTCATTTTTTAAATTTGAAGCGGAAATTTGAAGCATTGCGTGTAATTAAGTAAAAATTTAAATTAAACAATCAGAAATATTATTGTGGTGCCCAATAAAAGAAAGGAATCTTAAATATCTCAATGTGTTGACTTTTGAAACATTTTGAATTTATTTTATTCAAATTATGTTTTTTTTTTTTCTGGATTTCCGGGCCATTCGAAGCTATCATCTAAGGCAATATTTTTGCGAGTGTCTATGGAATGCAGCTCCGCAACGATTTGAGAGGCAATTTGGTGTTGAAATACAGGCTTGAGCAAATAAATAAATATTTTGTATTTGCTGATTTAATTGTAGTCTGAAATATTGTGGATGCAGCTGTTCATGACTGCTATTAAATGTTATTTGCTGCATTTGATTTTGTTTGTTTTATTTCCATGCCAATTTCGTTAGTTTCAGCTGCAAGTTTTCTATTTGTGCTATTTGGACATGGCTGATTCCATTTTGTTCTTTATTGCCTTCGGCTACCGTCACTTTAAGTAAATTGCGGTTTGCCGATGGGAAGCATGGGGAGTGGAGGGGCAGAGTGGCCTCGGTATGCCTCATCGGAAGGTGCAGCTGTGCAAATTGTTGCATCAAAAAATAAGCGACAGATGTTTTGCAGCGGTTTTCGAACGATTGTTTTCTGTTCCGCTTTCGTTTGAAATACCCTGTAATCCATAGAAAAAGTTTTTGGATAATTGAATATTATTATGCTTCTGTCACTATATTACATTTTAACAATGATAAACAACAAATGCTAAGTTGGTTTAATCGGTTTTCTATTTGATTTTCATGCGGTCTTATTTACGGGCTCTACAAATTGAGATATAGGTTTGGCTTTTACGTAGCTCAATGAATTTGTGTACAGGGTGTCTTCTAGTTGAGTTTTTTGCTTAATTGTTACATATTCTGTTTGTGTTTTGTGTTTTTTTGTTCATCTCTGCATTTCCCTCCGAATTCCCTCTGGCTTTGACTCTCTTGCTTGCTCGTTCTCTCTCCATTGTTTTGCTCTCTTTGTCGCTAGCTATTTCTTACTTTCTCTGTTCGTTTCTCTCTCTCGCTCTCTCTCTCTCTCTCTCTCTCTCTCTCTCTCTCTCTCTCTCTGTCAGCACTTGTATTTTAATTTTCGTTTGCACAGTTGTATATTTTTTTATGCGTTGTCGCAGCAAACCAATTTTTTTTCTTTTCCTCTTGTTTTTCACAAACGCGAAATGAGGGCGAGAGCGAGGATGTATGCGATGGGAGTGGGAAGCTGGGGTAGAGATGGGTGTGGGGGGGGAGTGGGTATATGGAATAATGTTATGTCCAGTTTGTTCGTCAATTCCAACCGTGTCCCGTATCGCGCGCATTTCCCTTTTCCTTTACCTTTGCCGCCCATTGTCCCCGCCGCTCGCCGCTCACCGCTTATGTCTGGACGGGCACATTGCTGTCCGCCTCCTGGAGCACTGGTGCTGTCCAGACGCCGCTGCCGCTGCGCTGCGTCTTGCGCTGCTGCACAATCCCGTCCATGATGTCCAGCTGCAAGTTGTGTATGCTGCCGCGATGATCTGTCAATGGTGGCCCAGCGATTGCACTGCCCCGACGACTGCCGCTGTGAATGTGAAGGAAAGTACACATAAATTCACATAACAATTAATATATATATATATATATATATATATATATATATAACTACACATAGAGAGAGAATACAGTATGAATGGACTTAGGGTCAAGTTCAAAGTATCGTTGTTGCAACCGTTTAACGGATATAGGATGGAAGGCATAAGCAAAACCAGGACAGTTGCAGTCAGTGGTAACCGACTGCAAAATATTCTAATATAAATGGGATATATTTTGAGTAGTAATAAAAAAATAACAAATGCAAAGTTGTAGTAATTCTATGTGGCGGGGGCTATGCGTATTTTTTTAAATTTTAATATAAATAAATTCACCAAATAAATCCGATAGTTTTCTTGATATGTCAAAAATTGTTTTGTTTTTGCTTTTGGTTGACATACCCCGTATTCGAATGATTGAACAAAAATAAGAATAATAAAACAACCAATTTGATCTGTTGTTTTGGACAGTTTTATATAAATAATAATTGGATTCAACAATAAAAGAAAAACAAATGCAGATGTAATACGAGAGATATCTGATTTTCTAGAGTGATATCAACCGATATATATACATATATATATATATTTATTACAAAATCATATTCAAATACAAGCACATACAAATTTGTATTCATGGAAATATTAATATTTGTTCAACTCAAGCAATCTAATAGCGTTTAGTAATTTGAAATTAAAGTGAACTTTTAAAAACTGCTTCTTTCTTGATTATGGTTAGAGGGTATACGAAAAGACATACCGATGAATGTACTCGGATAGCCCCAAATCGAAATGTTACTTTATGGCTGGAGATTATTCAAACCAATAAAATCAACTCGATAAAGAGCTCAAAGGAGTATTGACCCATATACTATTTTGGGCACTCGGCATTCGGCTGTTCACTTCGAGCCATACATTAAGCTTGAGCATTTTCCCGAGTTGAGCTGAGTTGAGTTGAGGTCTGGCAGTTTCATTACAATCTCATTAGGCTACGGCAAAAGCGAGCATTGGCAGGATATCAAGAATTTGTAGCTGGCACAGCACAAAAGCATTCAACAGCCGTTGGCGCAATTCAATTAGGGGAGAGTCAGAGAAGCCATGTTCTGCCATGCCATGTCCTTTTGGTCTGATAGTCCTGGTGATTGATTCTGTGGCTGTTGCTTTCCTGATTGTGTGAGCCGCACATTTTCATGGCTAATGGCTAACACACAACATGAAATTATGGCCACTAAACTAGCTTTCGCCACACTCTCGGTGTGCAAAAATAACATGGAATTATGTTTCACTGATAATTAAATCAGATCGATTTTTCTCATGGAACCTATCTGATATAGTAATCCTGTGTTGTAGATTTTGCCCACAAAAGTTTGAAATATAAAAAACACCCGTAATTAGTAAGGCAACAACTTACATTCGGTAGAGATTCGAGAATTTAAGATATGTATGTTGATAGTGGAATCAGGCTATAAGAGGCTGTTAGCCGACAGGCAAACGGATCTGGCTATAACGAAATGGCTAGTGATCAGTAATATATCTAATTTATAATATCGCAGACATCTCGTACAAACTTGACGACAATATACAACTACCCACGGAAAGCGTATAAAAATTGCAATTACCTGAACGAAACAGCGGAAATGGATTCACGCCGATTGCGTCCGAAGAGCGTTGGCGGCACCGCTGATATGGTGACCACAGAGTGACGTCGCCCGCCAGCGGTCGGATTGGCCTTCTGGGAGAGAGTGGCCAGAAATTCGACCTCTTTGGGGCTGAGCCCGCCCGTTTCGCCACCGACCTCGGACAGGCGACGCACCTGACTGGCGGTAATGCCCTCGGTGATTTGGAGCGATGGCAGCGAGTGCTTGCGACGCTGCTGCATATCGGGAAAGGGGCATAACAGATACGGATTAACCGGTGAGTCCGGCTCGGAGTCATCGCTGTTTGTCCGCCGGGTGGCACTCGGATCACAGCCGCCGGCAGCCCCCTCCAGATCGTCACCGTCCTCGGCGGCATGAGACTCCTCAACGACTATCAACGGCTCTTGGGTGCTCAGATTGAACACGGGAGTAAATGAGGAACGACGCATCTTCGACACTGCAATGAAAATCACAAATGAATTTAATAATAATCAGATGGTAATAAACTTTTCGATAAATTAAAATGTCAAGCAAAGTTCGCCACAGCTGTGCTTTTCTCTTTGTGTTTTTCTTCGACTTGCGTAAAACTTTCTTCTCTTAACAATGTATCCTAACCTTCCTGTTACATAAAATATATACACACACAAAAACACAAAAACACAACACAAACACGCATACTTATGTGAAGCCTCTGAGAAAAACACTGTACCCAATTTATTCTACATTTTGCATACAGCATTAAATAAACGGCGAACTTATAAAGTTTTATAGTCCGCTTAAAAAGTCGCTTCAGCAAGCAATGAGCTGTCATTTGTACTAAAAATAAAGTGAAATTTTTCTTAGATTTATTGTGCACTTTTAATTTAATCTCAGCAAGTGTTAGGTTTTAAATGATAATCTCCCGAAAGAGTAAAATGTGTCCCTTTTTTTTTCAATTAAAAACTGGTATTTACTTTTTTGTCGTATAATCTCACAACAAGTGTTTGGACTTAAATATTAGGCTCCTCATAATACAAATGCAAACAAATTCAATTAGCTAAATTAAATAAAATAAAAAAGAGTGCGATGGTCGATGTAGTTTGACTTGACAAGCCAAATCTTAGTTTGATGACAATATCCCAAATAGGAAAAAAATGGGAAAATTTCCAATTAACTGAAAGAAAAAGAGAAGCTGAAAGCTGAAATATATAGTTACTTAATGGGGTTGTATATGCTTTATTCTGCCTGTTGCGCACTATTTGCGTATCTTTATAATACCCCTTTCACTCATTTAAATATAAGCAGGGCATAAAAAAAGGTCTCTAGCATAAAATTCTTTTTGGCAAGACTGGGCGAATTATAGAACAATGGAAATGGGTCATAAAATACCCACAGCAAGAGTGCGCTGCTCTTTAAAAAAAATAATTGCATACTTTTAGGGGCTCGTCGGACACAGGCGAAAATTTGAAAAGCAGAAAAGCGGAGAGAGAGAGACAGAGAGAGACAAAGCAAATGAAATGCGTAGAAGAAATGAATGAAACTTTTAAAATACTCAAAAAGTGAATAAAATACTTTGAGGCTCTCTGCAACCACCAGATATTGTTTCAAAATTGCTTAATACAAGCTAAAATTAATTGAATTCCGTATTTTTTCTTAATTTTAATTAAAAAACGGAGAGACTTGTGTGCACTGAAATGGGCATTCTAAATTAATTGTTTATTAAATGCTTAACTCTGATAAATTGATCTTAATTCACATGTTCAGATTTTCCCTATTTGTTCTTCCTTTTCTCCATCTCTCTTTTTCCCCGTCAGTTTATTTATCATAATAAACTTTAACAAAAACCATTTTTTTCGTCTGATGCGGGTTTTTTCCTGGTTTCTCTCAATCCGTGCAATAAATGTTGAGCCATTTTACATTTTAATAACTCCACATGTTTAATATTCTATATTATTTTTCACATTTTGAATATTAATTTATGTATTCCTTAAAATTTCAAAGTATTTGTTGTGACTCTAATTAGTTTTTTGTAAATTAATATTGAATTTTTATAATTTGAATCTCTTACAATTTTAGACTGCATTTAGTGTAAATAAAAAAAGTATCTAAAAAACATAACACATTAAATTTAAAGCTTAATTTATGCAGCTTAATGAGAAAAATCACAATTGTTTCCATAAACATTGCTTTTGAAAAAAAGAAAGAAAACTTTTCTAGTCGTTTGCGCTTATCGAAATCGTTTGCTATCACACTAGAGATTTGAAACCAATGGCAACAATAAATTGATTTTGGCCTGGAAATTGCTTGGAAGATATCCGTGGGACCTTTGAATAACTTTTAAAGTGCTTCATAGTTGACTGCACTTTTCATCAGTATACGAGTACGCCCAGCATATTTTCGTTCAGCAGTATACACTCAGAAAAAAACGCATACTCTTGGCGCCAAGGGTAGCTCTCCTTATTATTTTCTCTCCAAAGAAGAAAGTGACATCTTTATAACAACCCGAGCTGATCGTAATTCCAAGGTACATTTCTCTAAAATTTAGAAAAACATTTTCTAATTCAATTGGCTTTTTTGATATGTGTACAAAGAAAACTCGTACGTTAGAAGCTAACGGTAGGCTAAAAATAAGTGAATTCTCACTCTAAACTCTAACTTAGCAGTCAAGAGAGCAATTATCATAGCTACTTCCTGAATTTCACAAAGCGATTTTTTTTTCTAAAAATAAGCATTTGCATTTACACTTTTTGCATATATAATCTACTATTAAGAAATATATTAGTAAGAAATTTTAACGAAATTTTTTAAAAACAAGAAAAAGGTTCTAGTTTTCAGAGCAATTTTTTTAATTTTGAGGGAGATGTATTTCTGAGTGTAGGAAAAGAGAGACGTGTGTGTGTGTGTGTGTGTGTGTATGTGTGTGAGTGGATGAGGATGTTTGTGACGACATGTCGTCACGCCAGCTTAATGTGTCTACTGGGCTTTGCCTTTGTGTTTTTCTGTGCTGGCGCCAACAGGCCGTCAATTCTATTGATGTTCGGCACAGACAATAATAAACAAGCACACACAGATTTCAATGTACACCTTGTGTGTGGGTGTGTGTATATTTTTGCTGACGTATCCATTGCCAAAATAGAAATAATGAGCACTATTAATAGTATCTGAATGACGATTTGTGGCGGTACGTTTAATTTGGAGTCGAGGCAAGTTGCTCGGACGAGTGATGAGGAAAATGCGTCACTTAATCAGCGTTAAAGTGCGCAGCAATGTAATTAGCTAGTCACAAACGCATACGCAGTGCTGGCACTTATCCACACACTCACACACACCCACCCATACACACACACACACACACACAAAATAAGAACAACAACAAATCAACATATAACAGCTATAAGGTGAGTCTCACGTAAATCTCATTTAAATTTCTTTTTGCGATACACAAAATCGAAATCCACCGAACACATTCACAAACACACACACACACACACACAAACAAACGCACACACACACACGCTAACACAAATGTACTGTTATGTGCGTGAGTTGAAACTTATTGCGAAAATGGTTGGGTTTTCCATGGAGGGATATGTGAAAAGAAAGTTAGAAATGCAAAGCAAATAGAAAAAGTAAGAATGCTAAAAATCAGATAGCTCGAGCATAGGATACCCTGGAGCAGATACAGCAACAAATTGGATATTCTATAAGTGTATAAAATAAATTATAAAATCAAGTTAAACACTCAATGATTTTGACCAAAAAGAAGTAACACAGTTCCGTTTGCTTTCATTTACAGAAAAGTTAAATAAAAGTGTGTGTTTGAAAGGAAGTTAACATAAAGGCAGATCAAACAAAGACATAGACAGAAATAATGTTTAATACTTTGGCTAATATAACTCGTCTTCACTTTATTAGTTTTAATTGATGTCTACATCTGAATTTAACATTCAAGCGAGCAACATTAGTATCCAAACTTATGGGTAAAAACCAGAGCTCAAACTATCATAACCCTTTGGAGAGACATTGAAAGTGATGACAGCCATTTCAAAGTATCACTCGACCTAAAGCCAACAGACTTAGCTCCAAAAAACAAGCAATCTTCCAAGGGAAGTCAATAAATGCAGTGAATAACAATTTTGGGAGTTGTATGCATTATCGAAAATCACTGATATAAATTTTACCCTAGCGAGACAAGCTTTGTCAAACTCAACATTTATTCGCTTTTAGTAAAAGTTTCTTGCTTTGATAGAGTTGTAGCAGAAGTGGTATATTTAAAAAATAATTTTATATATAATTGAGTATTGTGGTGCTTCAGAGCGAGGCTTTGACTGTCCAACAAAACAGGCTGAGTGAGTCTTTCAGCTTCTTAGCCCGTACCGTTTCGGCTATGTCTCGGTCCCAAAACGCCAATCAATCAGTCAGCCCGTCAAGACAAACTGTTTTTCTCCTTGATATATGTGCATAGATTAGTTAAGCTTAAAGTTGAAAGTTTTATTGGTATGATAGCAAAAAAAAAAATACTTTTAATTTCCAAAAAAAAAAAACAGAGTAAAAAAATAACTAATTAATATATCTGAGCAGAAATGATATAGTTGAGAAGGGCTTTAATGTACTCTAGCCAATGTAGAAGGATCTTTAGTCTCGTTCTTTTCTGTAGCAAAGTGTTGGTGTTATTTAATTATTGATTAAGAATAATAACACTTCTTTTGCCTTGGAATTCATTTGTTTGATGATTGGATGCCTTTAAATCCTTTTTGGAATTATAACTACACAAAAAACCAAACAAAATACAAAAACAAAAAAGAAAAACACCGGATTTATTATGAATTAAATGACATTAAAATACACACAAAGTCAGCGGAAAGCGTTTGAAACTTCACCCCAAATTGAGCTGCCGTAATGATTCTGTTTTCATTTCTACCGTTTCATTTATCGTTTGCGGTTTGAGGCATCACCCCCTAAATGAACCCCGCCCCCCCCTCCCCAACCGCACCTGGGCGGCATGCTTTTCCTGTTTTGAGGGCGGCAACGGCGCCATTTGAATTCCACTCGAAACATTTAAATTTGATTTATCTGAAAACGGGAGCAACACAACAACAACAACAACAAAAACGGATACCGAAATGCAAACGCAATCAGCTTTCAAATGGTTTAATTAACCAACTCGGCGGCAGCCAACAGAAACCCCCAACAAGAACCCAAACAAAATCGAGTCCCCTGCCTCTGTCGCATGGCAAAGCGCTCGTCGTGTCGGGTAAATAGTAGGTGACACGGCGAGGAGACATGGCTTTGGGGGCGATAGGCAATCAGGCATAACACAAATAGCAAATAGCAATGACTGTCCGCCGGTCCGACAGTCCGCCAATTTTGACACGGCATATTCTGTGCATTTTGTGTGTGTGTTGGGCGTTTTGTTTGTGGGCAACGCATATCAATTAAATGTACATTTGACAATTAACTGCAGTTTCAATTGAGTGGAAAACAAAGTAATTATAGTGTCAAATATTTATGTGTGAATAAACTGGGCTCCCGGGGTCAATTGTGAAAACAATTCACAAAAGAGCTGTCAATTATGGAAATTCGAGTATTTATAGTAAATATACAAATAAACATCATTTTTTGCATTCGACTGGGCAGGCCTGAGTAGGTGAAGAAGAAACTATCTCCAGTCGTATTCATATATATGAAAAATGTATATATTTAATAGCGACTAGAAAAACACACGAATGAAGAAAAGTGGTTATATTTACTCGGCTATCGATAGCTGTTCAAAATTAACTAAAAGCCTTGGAGAAATTCATATTCTGACCAGTTTACTTAGGCTACTTTTAGCTTAGTTTTATGTACCTTCACAGCTTTATATAGAGCTTGCCGCAGTAATAGACAAATTCTTAATGAATCACGATTTCACATCAGAATATTGTATTGGATCTGGATTTGACGGAAATTAAAAAAAAGGTTTACTCGCGCAAAAAAATTTCCCTTGCTCTATCCACAGAAAAAATCATGTTGCGAATGATTTAAACGCGGCCCCGGAAATTAGAAATATAATCTGAGCTCTTTAATCAACTTGTGTGAATCACGCATGTGTGAAACAAGATGATCGGGAAAATACCAGTCTGGCAAAAGATTTTCGACAATTTCTTATTGATTTATTTATCAGGTACGAAAGCAACCTATTCCGGAGTTGAATTGAACAAATTTTAAGCACTCAATAAAAACTAATTCTAACAATGCCTCAGGCCGCAAAATGAAAGATTGCTAAAATTGCATAACTAGTTTGGTTGCTACAGGTGCTAAAAGCTGCAATTTTTATTAGTACTAATTTGTTAACGAATACAATTTTGTAATAAGCCCCTGCAATCAAACAGTTTTATTGTATTCACTTTTTTTTGTTAACTGCTCACGTAATTTACGATAAGCATTTGCTTCAAGTCAAGGAAAACGAGTATTTCAACTATTCGCATTTAAATTGGCTTTCTGGTTATTATTATTATTGTTTGGGTTGAGCAGCGTCATAGGCATGTGGCATTAATTATTATTATTCATTGCGAGGCAAATGCTTTCAGAGGAGTCTCCAATATTTGCCATGTGACAAATGGCGCAGTAATTGAGGATTTCTTTTTCTTTTTTTGCTAGCCACCACAATGCGGCTATAACAAATGTGGAAAACGCTTCGGCAAAACCAATTTGGGCAACGAAACTGTGAATAATATTGAGCATCAAACGAAATGAACAGCCTCAACAACAATAACAATAACCAAGGCATTCAAACATTATTGAGATAAATGACAAATTTTGCATCAAATAAATAAAGAAAGACTAAATATAGGCAACGCTATTGGTAGCGATAAACAAAAGGCAAAGGACAGTAACAGGACGCTTTGTGGGTGTGTGTGTGTGTGTGTGTGTTGGTGTGTGTTGGTGTGTATGTTGGTGTGTGTGGCTGTGTGTATAAACAGGTATTATTGATCAACTGTTACCGACAAGAAAAATGTTTGTAAATACATGACATAAATAGGGCGATGAATTTGACTATAAATCTAAACTGAATGACAGCCTCAAATCGAAAATGATTTTTTTCTGTTGTCCCTCTAAGCAAACGAACGAAGCCAAAGGCTGTAACGCAACTGAAAAATAGCATTCGATTAATTTTAATGCCACTAGAAAGAGATGTTTGCACACAATTAGTTTTTTATGCTCGGAGAAAACTTTGGAATTCCAGTGGTCGTATGCCATTCGTAGATCAAGTTTATGTCATTTTATCGATGATTTCCTTCGCTTCGCAAATATCGATACAAATCATTTTTCGATAGCAAGAGTATATTGATAAGTTATTTTTTATATCATTGAACGATTTGTGATCCACAGACAAGTATATAATATGAGTCGATATGGATAATCAAAATCTTGCAAATTGACATATAGTGTTCAATAGTTTCCTCGGTATACGATAAAATACCAGCAATAAATGTCTCAAGAATAGATATGCACCGAGCATGATTAAAGATTATGTTATAATTCATCTATAAGCATTACATATGCTCATTACTTTGCCACAGGGCAACACATTAGTGCATTGGTAAATAAGCTTCTCCGGTTGAAAATGGGTTCAGTATTTGCCGACCTTCAAGCCCAATTCTCTCATTCAAAGATTACAGCAGATGGAGTTGAATATTATGTTTGATTGTCAGCTGATATCGATCAGAATCGACTTCCGATTTTGATTAACAATATTAAATATTCGCGTGCTGATTATGTATGAATGTAGCTCGACATATTATTGATCAACTGTAAAAATTGCATCAAAATCGGATAATAAAAATCGACTTTCTTAACTACAATTATAAAAGTAAATGGGTTCAGTTGTAAGCTGAGAGCGCAGCATAATAATCGGTAATCGATAATTATAGAATGCTTACTCTGCGATATTTATAAATGCGTGTATACATACATGATAACAATTGCAGACACTTTTCACACTTGAGTGTGCAAAATCAGAGCCTGTGTTTTAAATATATTTTACAGCTGGATTCAGGCCGGATCTCCTAGTCGGACTCTCGGTGTATACGGAGTATACGGTGTATATCGAAAGGCAAATAATTAGTAGCAATGTTGCTATTTCGGACTTGTTAGCCGTATAAGAGGACTATTAATATAACTTCGCTAATTTGCTGATATCGCATAAAGTAGACGACATTTGTCACGTCCTGTTTCCTGGAGGGAATGCTTGAGCATATATGTGTGTGTGTGCGTGTGTGTGTGTGTATGTGTGTGTGTGTGCGTGTGTGTGTGTGTGTGTGTGTGTGTGTATGTGTGCGAGGGTGCGTGTGTTTGTGCGTGTGTATTTGTAAATAAGTGATGGCGCAATGATTCTGCATGATTGCTGGCACGTGATGGCGCTACAAATGGCTCCACCGTTGAGTGGCAGCTATGTTCTATATATGCGTGTGTGTCTGTGTATTTATGTATGTGCATGGGTGTATGTGTTTGTGTGCCTCATTCGACGTTGGCCTTAGAAAAAATGTTGCAGCAAGTGTCGAGGTCGAGCTGGCGTCCCCTTTTTTTGTAAGTGCGCTGTCAGCGATGTGTGCAGCGGCAAACATTTGACACGTGAAAAGAAAAGAGGCTCAAAACTGGCAAAGAATTGAGTGTGAATGAGTGTAAATGATTGTCAATCTGTTGAGTATGAAATTATTGATTTAAATTGTAGTCGCAAATGTCAAATGCCAAATATGGGAGGCAAATAAATTAACTGTGACGCCAGCAATTTGAAACTCATCAACGCATCAAATGGCAACCACATTTAATGTTCACCCCATACATCCCATCCCATCCGAACCCGGAAACGGACAAGGACCCGACGACCCAGGCCCGGTCCAGCACCCGGACCCGGACCCGGACCCTGACCCAGCACCGTTCTGGTAAGGTCCGGAAGTGCTTTTGTTGTAAAGTCGAACCTAGTAACTAAAGAGAGCCTGTCGGAGCTCGGACGTAGAGCATCGGGCAGGCACTGAGGGGCATTGGGTTAAATACTGGGACCGGACGTTAGAAGCCCAAGCGTGCGCATCCGGAGGGTGGCTGCCCGCCCAAGCAGGACAGGGGCAAAGACAGCGGTGGGGACACGGGGGGAGGGGGGCCTTTCTAATGTGTTTTGTATCGTCTGCTTGCGCTCTATATATAAAACCATAGATTAGTCAAACTTTTCCGTTGTCTGGGGCGTCTGTAATGAGTTGAGAGCCGACTAACCCACTAACTGAATGACTGATTGACTGACTGACTGACTGAATGATGGACTAACACTGACTGCTTTTATGGCCTCACGATGAATGACAAGTTCGACTGCAAGTTTGATGCCATAAGCACTGAAAGTTTTTCGTTTATCTCGCAGTGCCGAGTGCAGCTCTTCATTGCTGTTGTATCCATTGTTATTGTTTCTATTGTTGCTTTTAATCACGTTGACGGCGAAGTCAGAGAGACAGCTGCAGCTTTAGTTCGCTTTGTCTTCCCCCATTTTACCCAAGTTCTTTGCACAACTGACTGGTTCAACTCACGTTCAACTCATTAACGAAAAGTGGCCCTGGTAAGCAGCTTAATTTTATAAGATTTTCAATATATATATATATATATATATAATGTACGTTAAGCTCCTAATTATATTTGATTTAGTTATACTTAGTGCAGCATTCGAATAAGTTATGATAGCTGACGTGAATTAGCACCTTGCTCAATCAACATCACATCTGCTCATAGCGAATGATATAAGGAATATGCAGACAAAAAATTACATAGATTATTAGGTGAAATTACATGTTTTCCAGATAATATTTAAAAGGTGTTGCACAGGAAAACTCGAAGATATATATAAAAAGATATATACAAATGTATATACAAAGGTGGCAAGAATAATCAGTCTTATTTCAATTGTTATTCATCAAATCAAACTGGACATGGGTCTTTATTGTGTGAATAAATTGCCTAAGCTCTTTGTTTAGTCCCTCCCAACCAACCAGTTGGAGGCTGCAGCTATTTAAACTGATATGACAAGTTACAAGTTGCTGTTTAGGGAATACAATGGTTCCAGTTGAATAACTTCTGCTTCAGCAGCGAACAAATACAACTTGATTTATTTCTTAAACTCATTATGACAATATTATTATGATGATTGCTTTTATTACACTCATAGGAAATTCAGTTCTATTTTTGGGCAAACAATTTCTTTTTATTTACATTTGCTTTTGCCTTAGCCCGTATTTTTTGGCCTGTTGTCAATTTACAATCTTCCATAGCTTTCGACCTCAACTTCGACTTCGACTTTGACATTGTTTTGCCTTTCAAACGGCAGCACGAGTTCCTTTTGAGTAAATCAAATGATGTCGTAAATGTCGCTTCCTATACCCTAACAAGAAGTCCATCATTGGTTTGCTCACGAAATTCGTAACGCATTCAAGGTGACATCTTCGGCTTAGTAACACAAACCTATTTCGAGGCTCCACTTTGATTTTATCCAAAACAAATTACTCTACAATCGGATGACCCAAAATTGGGGTTTTATATGACCATTTTTGTTTGATAATCTTTATAGATAAGTGGCGTGCGTAAAATGAGAAAATTATATGGTTTAGATGTTACTATTTTATAATAGTTGAGATAAGCTCAGACTAGTCTGCACTTAAATTGGAAATTTAGAAGCTGCAAGGGTATTAAGTGTTCGGCACTAAATAAGCAGTGGTTCTTCCTTGTTTCGCCTTCTGAAATCTTCTCCGTTCAGTTGGTATATGGGACCCATATAAATCCTATTTGCTTGTCTTAATTTACCTAATGCCAAAATAATCCGACTGTCATTTGGAGCGCACAGCTTTTTATGCTGTGCAAATGTCGCCGCCTGTTAGCCATGCTGGAAAGCATATCTCAAACGCATAGCCAAAGTGAAAGCCAAACCCAACCCCAAAACTCGATCCAAGCAACAATCTGGCTTTGAGTGTTATGCTCGTGTTAAGCCGGTTAGAAAAAAACAGTTTTCGTGGCCCTCCACAAGTCATAAAATATCGTCACAGCAAATTTCGCCTTCAATTTCACTCACAATTCACACGGACCAGCTGCTGACTAATCGATAAATTCACCTCCTATTCCATCATCCTGAGAGGATTCGACAGAATTTCTTTAATTTGTGTAAAGTTTGTGCCTGAAAATGCCTTGGTTTCTCATCAAACTTCGTTGCAAGCTGCCTGTAAGTTTGTCTTTCCTTCACCAGCCTACCCATTATAAAAAGCGTAAAGGGTTTTGTTGCCCATATCATAATAATTGCAACAAATACAAAACTGAATCACATTTACAGATTTTTCAGTCAATGATGCATCGATGGCAAAATTTTCAAATACCATAAATATATATAAAGTTAGCAGGCTTAAGATATATGTACATATATTTGTTTTTAAATTTCCAACTATTATTATTTCTTATCGCGGTCTAGAAGTGAATCTATATATATATATATATATATATATATATATATGAGCATTCCTAATGCTTGATGGATTAATTTGCTTGGCTTGAAAGCTTCAAAGTATCTACAGGGAAACGGAAAACATAAAAAAAAATATAAATATTAATATTTTTTTTACTATTATTATTGAAAAGAGTGGAATTGTAGTTATAAAGTTAATTGGCAGCTACATGATTTTAATAGGGCTTAGATCAAACAATATTAAGTTGAGATTTTGATTAAAATATTCAGGATCGGCTATGAAAACTTTATGCTTGAATTTAAATTGAAAAATAAAAATAGAAACTTAAATTTGTACAAAAATATATATGCAAACTTTTTTCTTGATTTTTTATTTTAATAGCTTTAATTTAATATAATTTATTTATTAGTTAATTTTGTGAAGAACACAATCAAGTTTGTATAATATGTATACTTGATATTATCTGTACATGAAATCAGTGCTTGGGGTAACTCAAAGTCGAGTCGCTATCAGGGCTTATACAAATGTGTGTGTAGATACGTACACAGTGCTATGTACTTGTGAATGAATGTATGTATGTATGTATGTATGTATGTGTGTATGTATGTATGTATGTATGTAAATATAAATGTAGGCTCCTAAGCCATTTTTGTGGCTGCTCCCTTTATTGATTTTTGGCAAGTTGCCGCCAAAGGCAGCCACCAGCAAAAAGAACAGCAGCAACTTTTGTACAACATGCTTGTTGCTGTTGTTGTTGATTTTCCTGCTGTTGTTGCTGTTGTTGCTGTTGTTGTTGTTGTTGTTGTCATAATAATCATCGTCACTGGCATCGCCATCGTCGTGTTCGTCAGACTAATCCCAGCCAGAACATGTGCGGCCGTCGCCGTTACTGCGAATGGTGTAGCAATATATTGATATCCTCAAAGTGAATATTAATTTCAATTTGAATCCAGAATTCAATTGGAAATTGCGCTTTGCAGTATATTGAAGAAAGAATAGAAGGTATTAAAGTGTCGCAGTCTCTGATACACTGAGCAAATAATGTTTTCATTTTCGATACAGTTGTTTGTTGTTAAATGCAGATTTTTCTTTTTCATAAATAGCCCAGCCCAAAATGCTTTTTTTAATTCGGGAAGTAATGATAATTAATTTCGTGGCTGCTTATAAATGTTAAACTTTATTTTAAATTTCCCATAAATAAAACGTAAGTGAATGGAAAACTTATGGCTGGAAATTGAAGCTGGGATCTTTCGCTTGCTGTAGAGGCATTTCTTATAGTTCTTCGAATTACAGCGTCAACTTCAAATTTGTTTATGACAGATTCAATATATTGAGTTTAATGCAATATCGATTAATGCAAAGTCGAGATTGAGTCGAATATGTTATCATATCATTGCGATGACAGAATATATTATCATATCATTAACATATTCAATTCAATCTAAAATTGTTTCGTTGGCGATTTGAGGTGTGTAACGCATTAAAAGAGACAAGTGCCCACAAAGTATATACATATGTATATATTCTTCATCGATATCGCCAGCAGTGTCGATATAGTTGTGTCTCTGTAATCTACTTTCTCAGTTTAAAAGCTATCTTGATGAAACATGACTGTTTTATCTTTAATTTATCATGTAATTTTTCGTCATTCTTAGATAGCTGTTCTCTACTGATAAAAAATGTATCACTTTGTGACGCTCTCGTTATTTTTGTTCTTTTAGTGCATATATATTCGCAATCCGCATATCTACACTCCCACATTATTTTTCATCCCTGCGACTAAGAACTCCTCATCTTACATTCTTTTATTTTTCTCTTCGTTTTTCATTCTTTGTTGTGTGTGTGTGTGTGTGTGTGTGTGTGTGTGTTCGTAACTGAATCTGAGGTGCGTTCATTTCATTTCCATTTTTGGTGTGCTTAGCACATTTAATTTGTACTGATAGCAGGCCAGCAGGCTGGACACAGGGCACAGAGCTGGCCAAGCACCTTTCGAAAACAGGAAATTGCTTAAATTGAATTCAGTGATTTCCGTTGCTTTCCGTCCCTTATTCAGGCCACTTCGTCCAGCTGGACAGATGGGGTAAGTCTACTAAGCCTGCACATTTGTTGTCCTCCTTTTAGTTTGTGCTGCCAGTTGGCATTCGAATTTCGGCTGATTGTCCTCAAATACAGCTACTCCGCGTCTTCTCACCCAACACTTCCTGTTGATGTGCCACTCAAGGTGCATTTTAATGGATTTTCTGTTCAAGCGCCAAAAATTGTGATGACAAGTGCTGATGCGCCAGTTTTTCCTGCCTCTTTGACTCTTCGGTCGTCTTCTGTTAACTTCTACCCTTCCCTCAACTAATCCCATAGCTTTATATTATCATGCAAATTGTGTGCACTTTATGATTTCTATGAATTCGCCAGCAGCACGGAAATTCTAATTAAATTGCATTTTCATCGCATCCACACAATTGAAAGGGCTCCAAACTATAACAAGAAAAGCAATCAATACCAAATTGGTTTCACTTATGCACTATTTTGAGAGTGATCGACGACAGTAAGAAGAAAATTCTTCAAAATTTAGCAAAATAAATATAGATTAATTGGAATAAAAATTGTCATTCCGAAACAGAATTTCAATCGGAAAACATGCGGTTCCGATTCCGGTTTCTAATAGGTAGAGCATTAATTTACAACGATTGACTAGAAATACCTTTTGCAATTCGCGTTTGTATATCGGTTAATTAGATCGAGAGCTGGTAACTTGTGTAAAATGTGCTTCGAGGGCATTTTTATACCTTTTTTAATTTCGGTATTTTCTTGTTTGGCCACTTCGAACACTCTGACAAATGACTTAACGTGCTGAAAAGCTACAAATAATAACAATAAGCAGCGAAATGGCGGAAAAACTCAAAGTTTGCTCAGAAATCCAACCGGAAGATGTGCCCATAAATGCCCAGGTGATCATGTCGATGCTCAAGGAGCTGAACATCGAGGAGTACGAGCCTCACGTCGTCAACACACTGCTCGAGTTAGCCAAATGTAAGTGCAGCAGCAAAGGCCAAAAAAAAACTTGCTTTTTTGTAGGTATATATGTATGAGCGATTTGTTGTCATCACAGGCTATGTGACCAATGTGTTGAATGAAGCGAAAATATATTCGAAACAAGCCGGCAAGAAAACCATCGATGTAGATGATGTTCGCCTGGCCACTGACCTGCCGCCGAACGTGGACCAGGACCTGGACCTGGACGTGAAATTTGACCTAAACGTGGATGTGGACCTGGATAACAATGCCAGCACTAGCAAGGGTGTAAAGCGTAAACACCAGAATATGAAGGATTTTTAATTTACAATGCTTTAAGAATACATATCTAAAACATCACAACTACTGTCAAATTTTGAATTATATTGGCCAAAATATTGACCAAACTTGAAAGCTGGATTATTGGAAGAGAAAAATGGTAAGAGGAAAAAAAATGATTGGCCCACTAAAATCGCCAAGGCCTTTATCTACATTACTAGGAATCACATCCTAAGACTGCTAAGATTGGTAATTTCTTGGCCAATCCAAGAAGCATTTTTGGAGCTAGAGTCAGAAAATTGAGAAGAAATTTGACAAGTAATAATAATAAAAGTGCATAGAAGACAAGCTGCACTACTTCTGGCTAGTTCGACTACCTTCATTGCTAAACCAAGCACTACAACAGACTTCAATATTGTTTTCTTTTTATTTCAAGCTTTCATAGCTAGATAAATATCTTAATGAATTGATGGCATCTGACGCCCAACCATTTCGAATAGTATACGGTTTTTTAGTAAAAAATATTCAGAACTACATATAACTAAAATAAATTAAGTTATAAGATTATGTTTTACTATCGACCCATGTCCAAACTAATGAGATTTAGTTTTATTTTTTTTTTAACAATAATTTACGGGGAAAAAAAGTATGGCAAGCTGTAAACTCAAGAACCCTGATACCGAAGCCAAAAACAAGGAAAGAAAAAATGGAAAGAAAAAATGCCGAAGCGGCAATTTGCCAATTTTCATATGCAAATAATGGCGCAAAGGCAGTTGGCAAAGTTTGTCTAAGACAACAGCGGCAAACAATAACAGCCAACAACTGAGACAAGAACAATAACATTAAAATGCAAATCAAAACACCAGGTAACGCAGGTGTTCAAAAAAAAATAAGCAGAAGTGGAAAAGCAATAAAACAAACGGTCAGCGAGTCGACTGACGATGGGGCATCAAATTCGCCCCAAGGTATTGTAGGAGGAGGACGAGGAGGAGGAGGAGGAGCTGCCTTTTCCCCCACCCTACCTTGCTTATTATCAAATAACTTTCTCTTCCACCAACAAAAAAAAAAATAAATAAATAAATAAGTAAAGAACACATACAAGTAAGCTTTTGCAAACCAAACAACTTAAAGTTATTCCTATGACAATATACCTATTTATAGCTTAAAAATATGTTTTTGATGCATTATGCTTTGATTAAATACATAAAAAATGATGCAAAACAAAAAACAGTATATCAAATCGAAACGAACTTCAGATTCCGACTCTGATACGTAAGGTATTAAAACTTTCATAAAGATTCCACTATTTTGCCAAGCTGCTTTACGGCATTCGGGTACATATTGGTAACTTGGGTGGTTTTTTTATATTGATTTGCCTAAGATTGCCGTTTTTTAGATTTATCTTCCATATTCAAGAATGTGCAAAATACATGATACATGTATGGAATATGGTTCATGGTATGTCTTAGTCGAGTGCTCTCGATGAGAGCATTCTAACTTATTTATATTTGAGAACTGCTTCGATTGACGACTTGGACTTCGGATTTTGAGTTCGAACTGCTTTACATAAATATACCAATATTAAGCCCATTATCAGTTAGTCAATGTAGATTTATTATTAAGTTGAATTGAATTGCAAAATAGAAAGAGAAAATCACTCTTTGTAAGCACATAAAAATAAACTGAAGACCAGCTCTACCAGCCTGTGCTTAATGTAAAGGTAACGCATTCAGCATTTGTGGCATGCTTATTTGACTGCGAAATGTTTGTACAGGAAAGTTGGAAGTATTTCTATTTACCTTTGGCCTTGCTGCCTTCAATCGCTCACAGGCATAAGGAAAACGAAAAACTTGGCTTATTTGAATTCATTTCGATGGCATGCTACTTCTCTTTGTTTTCTTTTAAAAAAAAAAACAGTCACGGGCTCGAAGGGAGTATCCGCAAAACAGCACAAACTGCCACCGTGGGGCAATAAGTTTATGCTGTTGACAGTTCCATTTTGCGAGCGAAACGAAGTGAAACTTTCAGCTGAATTGGCCACATTCGCAATCAAACAAAACAAGTAAGAATGCCGTACTTGAGTGAGCTCACTACAATATACCCTGAACCCAGCTGTTACATATATTCTAATTTTATATTTAAATTTCACTTTAAATAAAGTTCTCATGG
Source organism: Drosophila anomalipes (assembly GCA_035041615.1). Classification (NCBI taxonomy): domain Eukaryota; kingdom Metazoa; phylum Arthropoda; class Insecta; order Diptera; family Drosophilidae; genus Drosophila; species Drosophila anomalipes. The sequence continues at coordinate 4,923,001 of JAWNKZ010000254.1, forward strand.
CATAAATATGCGATTTCGTATAGGAGCTAAACAACCAAGAAGGGGTCAAAATCTATCTGGCAAACTATTGAGAGCAGTGGCAATATCAGATATCTGGTTGCAAAAGAAAGACGCACGAAGCGCAATTAAGAAGAAGTTCAACTTCATTATCATTATTACAAGCAGACCAATGCACATCGCTTAGCCATCCATTATAATACAATAAAAACAATATATAACTTAATATCTACATATGTACATATGTCTGCTGATAGCAATGAAATCAATATGAGAATAATCAACCAGTGATCAAAAATAAATAACATGTGAATGTAAAATATATATCAATTGGAATTGCCATAAAATTGCGGCTTTAATTGCTATCGGATATCCACATTTATCGATATTCGATATGCGTGTATTTATAAATAAAATAAACTATATCTGTGCGACTCGGCTATTTGATACAGATCAAGAATGTATGTGCTTTATATGCCATCATAAGCCATTCAGCTATTTATTATTTTTGAGTATCTCGCGAAGAATTGTTAGACGGAAAAAATGATGTGTGATCGAGCAAGACCGGCTAATACAAGATATTTTCAATTCAATAGGAGCAGCTTGCAAAACAACACAAAAAAAAAAAAGAAAAAATAAAAGAAAACCAAACCAGAACAAAAAAGAGAATCCTGGACTCAGAGTAGAGCAGACAAGAGCAGAGCAGAAAGCAAGCACTTAGCAGCACTCACGAGCACTCAGGAGCACTCACAAGTACTTACACGCACTTCGCCCATAAAACATAATTGCAAATTAACCTTTTTCTGATTTGCAGCACTGCTCTACACCCACAAAACTGGTCGCAGCCTTAAGCGTTGGGAGCTGCAGAAGCAGAAGTAGGAGCAGCAACAGTAGCAGCTGCAACACACTCACAAATATGTGAAATTTTATTTTAGCAGCAGGACAAGAAGGACACAGGGAACATGCGCAAACACACACACACACACACACACACACACACACAGCACATGCTGCATTCTTTTGGGAAATACCTGTTGATGATGATGCGACCCCACAAAGCATTAAGTAACCAGAATTATTGAGTTGCCGGAATACACAAAGCACTGGGATATGAGAAGAGCGAAATAAAAGAAGCCATTAGCCCAGACCACTGTGGGGCAAATGCGCACATTTTATAGCATAAATTCATAAGTCAAAACATAAGCGAAATTGAGTTGCGGGCGCTATCCAAAAGGCCTTCATACTTAAATTTTTGATTTTCCAAAAACAAATATCTACGAAGAAATAAATATTTATTAAATCTGTTTTTTTTTTTTTGTATTTTTCAGAAAAGAAGGAATGATTCTTTTGTATGCTTAAAAATCGTTTATTGATGCCATTAAAATTGATAATGTTGCCCAAAATACGCACAGAGGTTGCCGCTCAAGGACTGCGTTGACAAGTGTTGTTTACGAATTTGATTTCAGTCAATGATTTGAGCTAATGATTATTATTCGGTTTTTAATCTTGCAGCACAAACTGTGCTTCTGTTCTTCTTGCCCCTCTTCTGGCAATCGTTGCTGCTGTGCAAAATGGTAAAGCAATGCGCCTTGAAGCTGTGAAATGTCAGAGAAATATAAACAGGCACACAGATATACAAACGCAAGCCGATTACGAATGCGGCAAGTAGGACCAATTGATAACTTGATGGCCTCGACGCTACCCTGTATCTAATTCATATCTTATGCCAGATAATGAAATATCAGTCCAAATTTGGGGTTTTGTTTTAATTCACTTTGACATTTTTTTTTTTTTGCACAAAAATTCAAAGAAATATTTTGATATTTTTTTGCACTTCGGCTCCAATCTATATATATATATGTATATATTTTGTATCTGGTTTTTTAACGAGTGAGTATATTATATTGTATATTATATTTGTGATACTACTAGATTTAATATTAGTGAATTATGAGCTAACTTATAAGACCGCATAAGCGTAAAGATTATATAGGAATCCTTTGTATCTTGATAAAAAAAAGTACAATATATATAAATCTTGAAAGATTTCTAGCGGTTCATCGGAAGTAACGATTAAAATTGTAAAGTACATTTTTCGTCAGATTTTGATCTGATGAGGTAGTAAGATACCTTTTGTTTTTATACACTGCAGCACATAAAATCATAAGCAGAAGCAGTAAGGGAGTTGGATATAAAGCCGACAAAGAAATAAAGAGACGAAGGCTCACATGTGCGCTGCGGGTAATAAAGTTGATTGCCTTGACAACTGCGTCAACAGGCAGTCATCCGGAGACAGTCAGAGTCACAGGAACAATAAGTGGAGGCAGCACTGGGACTTTGGCTGAAATTATGAATAGGAGTGGGTGTGGCTACGGGTATGGGTATGGGTGCGGGTATGTGTGTGTGTGTGTGTTTGTGTGTGTGTGTGCGGATTTCGGTATGTCAGTGGGGCCCACCTCAGGTGGGGCTGAGATGACAGAGACAGCCGCCGCACAGCAATTACATTGCTGAATTAATGCAAAACATTTTGGAAATTATATTTACGCTACGAAAGCACTCACAGCAAAGACACACACACACACACACACACATACACACACACATGTGCTTGTCTTCTGGCAGTACTAGCTAGACAATTGTATTAATAGTCTTGTTTCACTTTCGATTTCAGTCTATTATAAAATATTGTACACTCAGGAACCTACAATGAAAATACGAATTGCAAATTTGGGCGAAAGTTGCTCGAGACCCATAAAATATTGCTTTATTTTTAATTAAATTGTTCTATCGAGGAGCAATCGAAAAATTAATCATTTTGTAAACAAAAGTACCAGGCTCCTACGTATAGGTATACGTAATAGCCATACAGTAGTAGGCCTTTCAGTTTTATTAAAGTAATCGTATATCTCACATTGAGAAAAAAAAATCTATCTTAAGTCGCGTTGAATCTATAATATATAATATCTGAAATGAAATACAAATGTACTAATTGGGATTGTCTGGTTTTCCCCAATCGCTACAATAAATGTTGGGTCATTTTCAAATACCCTGATTTATTTCATCCTTTATTATCTTTTTTTTTGTTTAATTTTAAATTAAAATATAAAATTTTGGAGCAAGAGTCTTATTCTTTTTAAGTCGTTACCGGACAATTAATTAAATGCTAAGTATTTAAGATCGCTCCACATTCAGAGTTGAGTGCAATTTAATTAGTTAAGTGTAGTTCACTGCTTACGTTTATTAAGATTTCAATACTTAAATTGATTGGCTGGGCGTTTTTGTTTTTTTTTTTATATGAGCTCTGGCTGAATTACATACAAGAGAAATCATTTGTCGCAAGTGAAAGCTCGAGACAACTTATGACAACAAGTGGAGCTGCCTGGCGCCGGTAATAAGATAAATTTCAGTTGTCGTTACTGTTGTTTTCTTCCACTTTGCAGTAATAAAAGAAAACTTTTGCTGGGCCTTTTGTGCGTGGCAATTTGAGTGATAAAGAAGTTCAAATGTTTTAAGCCTCGACATTCCCGCACATCGCCGACTTTTAGGCGCGTGTTATGGCTGCTCTCCTTATTCCAAGTAAACAAAAGAGAGATAAAGAGAGACAGAGCTAGAGAGACAGAGAGAGAGAGAGAGAGAGAGAGAGAGAGAGAGAGTGAGAGAGAGAAAGAGAGAGAGTTCGAAGTTTGCTGTGCAAATTGCAAAATAAGTTTGCTCAAAATGACATTTGTTTTGTGTGCTCCAAATGAAATTGACATGCGTTCATTAGGTTGCTGCTAGGGCTTTTAGCTACAGTCTCCATTTTAATTTTTTCCTTTTATAGGCAGGGAGGTGAGGAAGGGTGAGTGTGGCGAGAGCTTCAGGTTAAGTGGTCCTGTGTTTTATTTTTAGCCAGTTTCGGTCGTAGCTTTTGTGTCTGTGCGCTGCGGTTAAAATCAATTTCAAGCCAGAAGTAGCTCAGCTGACAGCCACCTCAAAGTATGCAAATGAAATGAGTGTTGCCAAAGTTGCCATGACGCGCAAGAGCAGATGCGGCAAATGACTGGGGCCGAGACCCTTTGGCCGGACCTCTTAATTGCACGCATGGAATTCTCGTTCGAGTTTTGGGCCGCTGCGGGATAACGTTGGACGAGACGCTGAATTGCTGGCCATCGCAGACAGCTTACAACGTGAAAACCACAAAATACCCAAAATACGCACAAACAAAAAAAAAAAAATGAAAAACTCTTTTTATAGCCCCAAACAGCAAAGCAGAGGCTACCGATACACACACACACACACACAGCATACCGTACTCACACCCACACACACACACACGCTCACTAAGAAATGGGCATTTAAAACGTATTCAAAATGCAAGTTAAATAACGGCCCAAAAGTATGCAAAGCACAAATAACATAAACATTTTTGCAGCGCCGTAAAAACTGAACCACAAAGCTCACAATACATACGCACATAATCACACCAAAGGGGGATTGGGTGGAGCATAAAATCTGTTGGGCTGTGCAATACATAAACCACTTCACCCACTCGCCCGTCCACGTCCGCATGTCCGCATGTCCGTCCCATGCAAATTAGCCCGTTGTTCGTAGAGGCTGCATATGCAAATTTCAAACTGGCTAACATTTTACTAACACATAACTCATACGCAATGGGGCCCAGACCAAAGATAAAATGAAATAAAATGAAATGAAATAAAATAAAGCAAAAAAAGAAACTACAAGCATGGCAACCCAAATAAAAACTTTGATAAGTCTATATATGTTCTGTGAGTGGCTGCGACGGGTTTTAATGAGTGTTTTTTATTAATTCATGTGTAAAAATCAGATGAAATAAAATGACAGTCCAAACGCTTTGAATATAAAGCAGGCGCGTTGAAATTTCGTTCTTTATTTAAAATTTACAGCCTGTGCCCATCAAATATACCACTGACGCATCCGCTATCTCTCTCTCTCTCTCTCTCTCTCTCTCTCTCTCTCGCTCTCCCTCTCTTTCTCTGCCTCTGCTTGTCTCTCGTTTGTTCAGCGTCTGGCTGGCTGTATTTGTGGGTCTGTTTGGGTTTTTACCCAAAAGCAACAACAATCATGCTAAAGTGGCAGCCGTTTTCAAGTAGCAGCTCCAAGTAGCGCTTAGCAAAGCTGAACGCAACGGAGGTAGAGGCTACACTCGGAAAAACAAAGTTCAGCTAGAATTTAGAGAATCATCTTTAACTAAAATCATTCTGAAAAGCAAATTAATTTTTTATTAATTTGAAAATCAACAAATTAAAAATTTATTAGCTGTTTAGAGAGATAGAGAACTTGCTCCTTTTTAAATCAACATTTAAAATAAGATATATATATATATATATATATAAAAATAATAATAATAATACGTACATATATTTATTTTTTTTTTCTTCGGGTTGGCGCCAAAAGTGTATTCGATTCAAAATTAGTTTTCTGAGTGTAAGTATGTGGATAAGGGCATAACGATGTTGGTAAATGTTCAACACATTTACTCCTTGCCAAATATTTTGTGGTAAAGCCTCGAATTCTGTTTGAAACTTTTTCAAATACTCTTTATTTTTAGCCAGAATATATTTTGAAATGTATACCATTGACTTTTGTCATACTTTCAGTAGTCTTTAGTTTTAAACATTTGAATAGAATAGCTTTGCCTATTTTTTGCATTTTATTTACCATCTGACATATTAAATGCCCTTGAACCGTACTGCATGTCTACTAAAAACAAATACCTATTAATCATCTTAAAGTTATATTTATCGGATCTGGTTTTATCTTGATATTATATACGCTAAAATGACATTCGTTTTTTTTGTACATAGTATATAATATACAATGCTTACCCAATCACTAATTGTGAGATTGTAATAAACAAAAGGTTCATTGGATAAACAAACTGCAAATACTTCTCATTAATTTCAGAGTTATACAGCTCGATGTAAAAACGATCCATAAGAGAGAGAGAGAGAGAGAGAGAGAGAGAGAGAACAAAGACTAACAGGGTGATTAATTGTTTGTATTGAATAATTCATTTCATTTTCCTAATTTGTATTTGGAAGGGGGAACCTCCAAATACCTCATCTACGAAACTACTATTGAATGCTAGATTTCTCAGAATCACTTGTGTCACTATGTTGATTTAAAATTGAAATTGTACTTTATATATATATATATATATATATATATATTGTGTAACTCTTAATATTTCTGATTTGCCGGCAATGCTAATAAATCAAATAAAAGTGCTTAAATTGATAATGTTGTTGCCCGGGCAGAGAAAAAACTCGTTAAAGTAAGAGACAAAAAAACCTGTAGCTCAAGCTCTGGCAGCGCTGCTCAGTGGCAGCCAATTAGGACAAAACATCAGTCAACCTCACAACCAGTCCCAGTCCTGTTTTGCTGAACGGTGCTTGCGGCCATCCAGGGCCAGGTTTTTTGGCTTCGGCCGGAACGGAAGGATACATCTGCCAAAAATCTGAGGGGTTGTGCTCGCCAAGTTTATGCATATTAAACAGTTATCCAAGCGAACCGTTTTACGCATTGCTCCTCTCCATCGCAAATAACAAGTAAATCACAGTGCGAAGAGAGCAGAGTGCAGAGGAGAGAGGGGAGAGGGGGGAGAGGGGAGAGCAAGTAAGAGCTGACTGGGTACGCGTATGTGTACAGGAAATGAGCGCCATGTAAGCGGAAATTTCACATTACAAATTATGCAAATCACATGCGCCCTGATTATTTCGCATTTTATTTTCATTTGCTATGGGGCCACGCCCATAGCGCCTACAAAGCCTACCAGCCTAACTTGGCCTTGAACAATGTTTTCGTTTATTTATTTATATATATTATTTTTATTTTTTTTTTGTAGAGAAACTTGTTATTGATGGAAAGAACGTCGAGTTGCAACTATCGTGATGCATCGCGAATGTGACTTTGTGGCACATAGTTATATACTTAAATTTAGGGCGATAAATATGCAAACACTGCTTGCCTGGATATATATTTGACATTGGCTAGATGTCAAGGACCCACTTCCTGAGCTGTCCTTTAGTAGCTCTCGTTTCTGTTTTGGTTTTCAGCTAAAAGGCTTCTCTTATCACATGCACAGATAAACAGCTGAGTTTGGCAGACTCAAATAAAAAAGCACACACATATATACATACATATATACTATATACATTTATGTGTGTATATGGCATAGGCACACACATTCGTTTCTATATGTACATAGGGAGTTGTCCTTGCTACGGTAAGCAATATTTAATTCCACCGGCTCGCCACAAATTTTAAACTCTTTTCAAATCAAAACGTGCCGCGTTGACTTTTTCTTCAACTTTTTTTTTTTTTTTATACCACACCCTTTGCAAGCTGAAAACATAGAAAAATATTCACGCGGTTTGTTTCCTTTGATATGTTTACCAAAGGACCAAAATAAAACTTGGTGTCTTCAAACATTTCCAAGCAGTTTTTGAGCGAAATTTATATATTTTTTCGACATTACATTGGAATCGAAGTACTGTCATCTGCGCGATTACATCTGTATGTGGGAAGGGTATCGGCGATTCAGTGTATGCTCTAAATAAATTATTCTTTCAATTTTTATTGCTATCGCGTGTGTGTGAGTGTATTTGTGTGGGGTGTGGCTGCGTGATTGCCTGTTTTTTTTCTGTGCCGTGCTGTGGATTCGTTTAAATCGAAATTTGGAAGGTGCTTGAAACTTTTATTGAACCCAATTTAATATTAATACATATTTACACATAAAAATACGTACCTATGTATATAAATATGTATGTACTCGTATACAGTGCTAATCTGTACATACAAATGTAATACGTGTGACATACATAAATATTAGCTTGCGTCGTTGTAGGTACTTTTTTTTTTATGCTACACGCATTAAAAAGTGGGTAATAAGCCCACAATAAAGTTGTGCAAACCTTTCATGTGATATACATATGTATATATAATTACATATTTAAATAAATACATAATTTCAAATTTACTGTTTTTAAAGGCTGACACACAGATTAACTCTTACAGCAGCACTCTCGTTTGAAATAATCCAAATTCTTCTCAGATGATTACTTCAAAGCCCTTTTATAATTCACGTTAAATAAACCAAATAGAATCCTGCTGAATGTCTTCCCTTTGCTCGGCAGGAATAGCTAGCATAAATTACAAATGTCTACCAAAGACCAATGCATAAATTCATATAAAGTGCACATATCACTAATGACAAAGCTCTAGTCGAGAGTTAACGAATTCCCCTACAGGATTTTGAACCATTTAGCAAAATAATTAGATGCAGACTAGACTAATTCCCGGCATGACACAGATAATCAGTCTGATTATTTCTATATTATGTTCTGTATAAGTTCAGCTAATTATTTAATATTTAACTGCACTCTACGCAGCGATATAGCGAATTTGGAATTGATTGAATAAATGCACGATTTATGATCCATCCATCAATTGGTTAACTGTTTGCCAACAACAATTGCAATTGCAACGAATCAAATTGCACAATTTGCTCTCAATGCCAAGCACAGCGGCAACACACATCAGCACATACATTGCGTATACGTCGTGAGGGCCACTGGACAAGGCCATGGCCATATTTTTGCTTCTATATGCTGCTATGTGCATGTGCTTGTGTGTGTGTGTGTGTGTGTGTGTGTGTGTGTGCTATTGTGCATTTGCGGTGGCAGCCAGCGCGTGGCTGTTATGTACTTACGCCTGCCACACACCCCAACCAACCAGGCAAATACCTCACACGCCCACGAAATCGGCGCATTATGAACAATTTGCATTCCCATCAAAATGGAGATGTCTGCTAATGACGAAAACACATATCTCTTCGCAGCAGCAATACATATTTACATGTCTAATTGCGTGTGTTTATTGTTGCAGGTGAGAATCTTCTGGAGCTACAGAAGGCCCCGGCCAAATGCATCCACGATTCACTGACAACGTCAGTGCATACGTACTAAACTGACCTCCCCCACACACACCCCCGATCCCCCGCGGTATCGTCGTAAAGTATTATTTGGGGGGGTTGGGTTGCCTAACTAGGCACTTTTCGTTAGTCGCCGCTCTGTTTCGCATTTTCTCAGATCCTTGCGAATGCCTGTGCTGAGCTGGCGAACATCTCTCCAGTGTGATGGAGACTCCATACCAAAGTCACCTGTGGGGAACTAAGGTAGTAGCATATAGCCCAATGTCTCGAAGAATGGTAGAGCACGTGTTCCGGATCCTAGATGGCGTTTTAGCGGGTCGGCCACTGTGGGGTGTCCTCGTGCCTGAATCTGTGCAGATAGCTCCTGTAACCGTTGTGACCTGTAAGAAATTCTGATAGACGATAATCTACCTCAACTGTATTTCTCCCCATCCACAACTCTATGTTGGAGACTAGCCGATGTGTCCATCTTCCTTTTCTCGCCGTGCTCCATCCAGCCTTCCAGATGTCCAGCGAAGCTGGATAACCTGCATTGTGATAGGGTCCAACGTTGCTTCCCGCCTAGCGCAAATCTCCATTATTTTCTGGTCATATTTCTGCCAGTACTACGGCTGCTCCGTCAGAGACTGTGTGTACACTCAGCCGATAGGGTGCAGAAAGCTTCCTCTGCAGTCCCTTCTTGTTGACCCTGCATGCTGGCTGCTCTTTGGCTGACATACTCAATATGGCGCCGGAGGCTGAGCCTATTGTCCGGCATGACGCCCACCTATTTTATTGCCTCCTTTGATTTTACTACGTCGTTGTTGACTTGCAGCTGTAGGTACTCAATTACTTTACGTCTTGTAATGAGAACAGCCTCGGTTTTATGGCCTGCAAGTTCCAAGCACGTTTCCTGCATCCATCGCACCACAATTTTTAAATTATACGATATTATACACAATTTTTAGATTTGATATCTTTCAGCTTATATTTGACATGGACTCAGTTAAGCTACATTAAACGAAAAGATTTATTATTTACATTATAACTGGAGAATAAGATCCGAAATGGGTTACGCATATTAGCTTGTATTACAAGTTTGAAGAGAAAGACGTTGTAAATAAATTGTACTCCAATCAGAACTACAAAACCACTTATTAGTTTGAGTAAGAAGATGGTTCTTCGATCCAAAAGAGACGAGGAAGATTTATTGGTAAACGTATAAATGATTTCTTGTAGAGATGCTTTTCGTGATGAGGCCACATACAAGATCCATATTCAAGAATAGGTCGAACATGTGAAATATGGAAATGTTTTCCCCCAAGTTAGGGCTCGTTAAATTCGAAATTAGAAATAAACCCAGGACACCAATTTAAGGATTTTTTTTTAAATTTAAGTAGCACTTAAATTACATAAAAAATAAAACACCTGCGTGTACCGACGAAGTTGGACGAGACAACTTCTTGTTGTCTGTACGTATACGCAATGGATGCAGCAGAGTGGTACTCTCGTTGTAGATTAGTTGTTTTTGGCTACATTGTAAATTGTTATTCAGCACGATTCTTTGTTGTCCAACTTGTGCTGTTGCACCGTAATATTTTCGCTCTCTCGGTCTACCGATTTGTGGATGCCTTGTCTTGTTGTCCGGGTCTCTGCACACGGCTGTCGCATTAATACTTTTTGAAATTGCAATTTAACTTTTATAGTAAGCAGACAGCGCCTGGGGCGCCTTGTCCGCTGCACAAAAAACAGCAACAGCAACAGCAACAATGCTCGGTGTTGCCGCCATTGCACCCTTGCCACACTTGCTGCCAGACAACTCTCAGTATGGCTTTAAACAAATCTACTGGCAAATGCGGCCGTCTGTTGGCTTTGGCTACCGGTCCGGGTCTGTGTCTGGGTCTGGGTCTGGGTCTGGGACCGGGACCTGGTCGTGGTCTAACTGCCCGCTGTTGACTATTTGCAGCTTATCAATGGGAGGGCTGGGTCCAGCACAATGCGAACACAGCAGCGGACCGCACAATATATAAAATAACTCAACAGTTGGCAGCACAGAAGACAGCGGAAGTGTGTGCCATGTGTGTGTGTGTGTGTGTGTGTGTTTGTGTGTGTGTGTGTGTCTGTGTATGAGTAAACGAGTGTTTGCATTTCTGTGTGTTGGCGTGTGTGTCTGGAAATGAGATAGTTATTGAAAATTTCTCCGTCTCTGCAAGCGCAATTTTCTTTCTTTTTGTGGGATTTGCGACGCTGAACTGAACAAAAATTAAAACTCCCTTCATGCTGAGCAGAGGATTGTTGCAAAATAGATTTTTATTCGTTTCACACTCCGTCGAATTGAACGGAATACAGGGTGTGGCATATCGTGCCCTGCCCTGCCCTGCCCTGCCTTGCCTTGCCGTGACGTGGCGTGGCAGAGAGAATTTGTCTGTTGGCAGTTGGCGCAACGTAAACAGACATTTTGTGCTGAAAATTACTCAAAGCGTTTACACAGCTGTCCAAACCAAATTGAGATGAAATGAAACGAAATTGAAAACCAGCAGTCAAACGCGAATTTCACCAACCAGAATTAACCACACTTTCAAAGTAGATTTATGTCAGCTTTGATGGCGATTAAGGTGTTGCCATTGTTTGCCCGGAGATTGAACAGAATTTTAGCGGCAGTCGTTGCAACTGCAGCTGCTGCAACAATTAAATTTGATACCATGAGAGAGAAGACTCCAACAAGGAAGCTAGCCTGAAGCATTCGACTTTGCTTAGTATAGAGAAGAGAATACGATGACCAAATACATTTAATGGCAGACCATTGTTGTGGAAACATTGTTGGGAATAACAAAAACTTGCAGCCTTCTAGCAGCAATCTATTGTCAAGATGGATCGGTAGAGTTTGACATTTTTTGGTGCAATATAAATTAGATGACATTTTTTATTAATGCATTTTAAGCAACTTTCGCGTAAATCTTAAACTGAAAATGAGCAGTCCGTGAAGCAAAAATCTGTGCCGCTTTAATAGCTTGAGAAATACTACCTTTTTCGCACATTTACACATGTACTTGTGAAACAAGTGTTATTACGGGTCTCCGGGCAACTGAGAGCCCACTTATATACTTTGCGGCAAAGTCGGGAAATATAGTCATATATTTAATGCTCGTCTCGTTTCATTCTTTCGTTGCTTTTGTGGCTGCAGTGCAGGGTTTTATGAGTTTTTTAATAAAAACTGACAGCATCGGCAGCAGGAAATAATGCCGAGCAGCAAAAGCTACAACCTCAGCTCCAGCTCCAGCTCCAGCACCAGCTCCAGCTACAATAACAACAACAACAATAACGAACAGCAACAGCAACAAGAATAGCAACCTCAGCAACAATAACAACAGATAAATAAAAAGATGAAGAGCGCTAACGATGCGCCGTTGTCTTTTCCTCTCACAAACAGCCACACACACACACACAACCACACACACACAACCACACACACACACACACACACACACGCGCACAGAGCGTTCGCGGCAGTGGCAAGCATTATTTTTTGCGCTTTCAAAAAGTTCAAATAAACGGCGTCACCTGTCATTTACATAAGCATCGTCTTCAGACCAAAGGCCAACAATGGCAAACGGAAACAACATCCGAAAGAACACATCAGAGCCGCAAGCAAACAAGATGGCCTCAGACAAGTCATTTTTTGCCCGACTAACGTCTACCCTATCATTACAATTGAGATAACGTTTTATTGGTCTGAGTCTGGGATCCACTAATTCCCATATACATATGTAGAGTGGATTTCTTAGCATTCACTTGTGCAGCGTTCAGCAGTGTTAATAAAACTAAGTTGCATCACAGTCGTTTGTTAGTTAACATATTTTACAAATTACAATACAAATATTAATAACAGTAATTCACTAAAATAATAAAATACATTTGGAAAATCGATCCTTTACATAAACATTTGACAAGGACATACACGAATATCACACATATTTTCAAAAATCAATATGAACCTGCATGAAATTCTAGTTCAATTTTATCAATGATGAATCAAATAAACATATTCAAAATTTTAATGAGTTATGCCTTGATTCAATATCTTAAAGTTCTCTTTGATACCAAACTGAGCCTTCATCTTCAAATGCCCATAATTATTAATGAGGTCAAGGGTGTATATGGCTCCATTGAGAGTTGATCGAAAGATGTTAAAGACCGTTTCACCATCAAACGTCTTTCTTCTTCTTGTTCTTCTTGCTGTGGCTTCGTACTCTAGCAGGAGCAGCCACTTATTAATTTTACCGCAAGTCTAATCGTCCTTAATCAGTTAATTAATAAATAGATATCTCATTTGTCTTCCTAGTACCTTCATATGTAGGACTGATTACGCTTTGCAAAATCCTCTTCGTATAATTTGTTAAATATTAGAAAACCTTCATTCACTAATTTTTTCTGAGTTCTTTCTTCGTTTAATTCAATTTTTAATATTAGCATATATCCGGTAAGTCTCTGTCTGTGCTCAACTGCGCTAAATTTATATAACTTCACAGGTTCTGGCATTTTCCCATAGCTTCCTTCTTTTCTCTCTCTCTGTCTCTCTCTCTCTCTCTCTCTCTCTCTCCCCCCATCTCGCTCTCTCTCTCTCTCTATCTCTCTCTCTCTTATACACGTTTTATTTTCTGAGTATTACAACTCATCTTACTTCACTCTAATATTTTTTGGTCTGGTCGGGATTTTTGTAGTTTTCTTAAATCCTTGCGACTTGCAACCAATGTTTTTCCATATAATATGATTAAACTGCAACTTATATTTTATTTTTTACATATTAAATTTTAGTTTACTCAATCAAATCAATTAACTAGTAATTTTCATGTGTCTCCATGTGTGTTTAAGTGGCTTCCTGTAGTCGTAATATTTATATTTGCTCGAATATCGAAAAACCTTTTGCCTTACCAATTAATAGCAGGCAATCGAATAGAATATTCGCAGATTCTGAAATACATAAGTGTATTTATATTTATTATGTTGTTTCTACATTGTTGAAGCAGTCAAGCTGTCAAGCAGTCATTTTCATATCCTTAGCTCATTGAAAATGTATATAAAAGGCAAAAGGAAGCACCCTCGACACCCAAAATATATATGTATATTCTTAATCCACATTCACAGCTGTCTGTAAGTTATAGCTTTCTAATTGGATTCCTTGATGTAATATCTGTATCATATCTGTATCATGCGTTTCATTAAGAGATCAAAATACATATATTTACCAAATTATTTTATGCATTCATATTAATTTATATATAATGAGTGTGTGTGCGCATTTTGCAGAGTGTTGGTTTTAATGGCTTAGACGTGATGGCTTAAAACTAGATTCATGGTATTTCGTAGTTGAGCTCTTTCGAATAGTCGAAATTCTTACTTGTCTAAGCACAATAATTAAATCATTAGCGAGAGGATATATGGATTCGATGTTGTAACTTAAATGGTACGAGGAGAATCCAGTTTGCAATTCATGGGTTTTTCTATCAGACTAGGATAAAGGGCAATATACAAAGGGAATTTAGTTGGTCGACTTCGCTCGCAGTCATGAATAGGTCATTTATTTAATAATAAATTCCCGGTTCTCACATAATTCCGTCTATAGAATTATTTTCAAATTAAGTGTTAAGCGTGCAACTGAACCGAATATGGTTTTTAGAGTCAAATAATGTTAAATAGAAATTCTGGAAATATTGATGAGCACAAATAGTCAAAGCCTCTTAGATGTGATATTTAAGCTCTGTTATCTGCGACTTGCATAAATATAAAATATAGTGTCCAGTTGCGCAGATTTGGGTTTGGGTCTTTTAAATGGGTCAATGGTTAACGCAGCGTCGACCTATTGTCCTTTGTAATGTGTGCATGAATGTATTTATATATACATACGTATATATATATATATATATATATATTGTATTGTATTATATTTATACATATAATACATACTTATACTGCCATGTCCATGAAGTAGAGCGATAACTTTGTGCCCTTTGGTGTTGTTGAATTTAAAACGCGTTTAGCCTTCAGGTGAGGGTACAAATGTCGTGACTTGAATTTAGTTTTGTTGGCTTTGCTTTGCTTTCATTTCTTTGGTTTTGTTTTGTTTGGTTTCGTTTCGATTCATTTCGTTTCGTTTCCCTTAGTTTTTTTTTTTTTCATTTAATTTGGGACTTGCTTGGTGCTTCTCCTCTGGCGGGCTCAGTGTATACAGAAAGACTGAAATCAAAAGGAGCGCTTATGTTGCTGACGAGCATACCCACAATATTATTATCCTAATCATCATATACATATTCATCTTTATCATCAGCAACTTTTAACAACGGCTATTCGGCTGAATTTAATTTGTGTATATCGATGAAATTAGAGTCTCGCTTCTACCAAAAGAAAAAGAAACTAGCAAATTTAATTAAAACGCTCTAAAAATACGAAGCCACGTATATGCGATAGTATGCAGGCCAATTAATATAATGGCTCTTTGTAATATTTATTTATCAAACGTTTAAAAATACTGTGCATGAACGGTATTTCCATATTTGTTGTCGTAAAATTTTTTGTCAACATCATCTATCAAAAGTCTCTGAGTATCTGTGTGTCTGTGTGTGTGTGTGTGTGTGTAGGTGTGTAGGTGTGTGTGAGGGTTGTTTGTGTTGTATGCGCTTGGATCTGGGTGTCATGTCACAAGACAGCTCTGATATCCGCACACACACACACATGCATCAGCATGTCAATATTTACCGAATACATGGAAAAACAAATGCTTAAACGCTCCAATTTGAAGCAATCTAAGTTCGACTAGAAACCAGCTACGGGTTCTGTAAAAACACTGAGTTGAAGGCGTCCATTGGTCTTTGTGTGCTTTCAGCATTTAAGGTTTCTGCCCCATTTGTGATATATAAATACGTACACAAAGGTTACAGCCGTGTCTCAGAATGTTTTTTAAAAACCAATTTCGATTTATTAATTTTTTTTCTCATTTTTGTATGTTGCTGAGGAAGTAGTTCATTGCTTGTAGTTGTGAAATTAATTTTAAAATTATATTAATTAAAGCGATTTTAAAAATAAGTGTTAAAAATATAGGAATTTAATTCGATCTTATTTTCTTCGTAAGGCATGTTTTAATTCCTATTTTGAGTGTAAGAAAAACAATATGTTATCAGCTTATTATTGATATGGAGGCATCATTTTCGTAGAAACAAAATTCTTTCTGCTGTCCTGCACACTTTTATAAATAATAATCATTCCTATATATCTTATTTCACGAGGCAGGCTCTGATTTGACATATAAGAGATTCAGTCTTGACAACAGGGAAATATTGCAAATATTATTGTTTGTTTAAAATACTTGTAGCAGGCCACTTGTAATGTAGGTAACAGGCTACTAGTGACGTAGTAATAAGACTGTAAAACAACAGCTGTCCATAACATGGATATCGACATCGTTCAAAATCAATTATGTGAACACCAATTTAGAACAAGAAGAAATCAGTCGTTGTGATTAAAGTAAGCAGACGTGTTTTGACTGGTACATATCAGAGTAGTACAGTTCAATGTAAACATTTTTATTGGACCAAAGTCGAAGCTGGTTTTCAATAATGTTCCAGATTTTAATTTAAGAGCAAATATGAAAATTTAATGTGAGTTGTTGAAACTGGGGCCACATAATCAAAGTCTTCTTCGAAACACTTTTCTTTTTATTTACTATTATTATTTTTTCTTCGTTTTTTTTTTTCAATTTAAACTCGAAAAAAGCCCAACACGCCCAGCAAGCACCTTTTTTTCTGAAAAATATATGTAATATTGCCATGTGTAAGTGTAAGTGTAAGCATCAAATTGTAGCACAGTTCGGCGCCAGCTGCAAATTAATATGGGAAATAATTTCAAGATGACGACTGAGGAGAACATTTAGCGCCTTTGGATTTCTTTGAAATTTGTTGCTTATGACACGCCCGCGCACATAAATTGTTGCCGCTTGGCTTTATTTTCCACTTGTGCTTCCGCTTTTTTGCCAGCCGCTGCAACCAGACGAGAGCAAATGCCAGCGAAGTGTAGGCGAGGGGGGGGGGAAAGGACCAAAGAGGAGGCGCGCAAAGATGAGATGTGGCGCAGGGGCTGGCTAAAGTTGCGTTAAGCAAATTAGGAAACGAAACTCACAAGTGTATATATACTAAGAAACAGACACACGCACACACACACACACACGCACACACACACACACACACACACACACACACACTCACACACACACACACACACATGATTTAATTGATGAGTATGAGGGATGTGAAGTGAGTTGCTTGCGTGTCAGTTGCTTGGCTATTTCATCTTGAAGTGCGCACTTCACTCGAGTAATTTGCTTCAACACGCGCACCCACATATTACACACAAAAAAACACACGCACACACACACACACACACGCACAACACCCACCCACACAGATGCATTGTGGCAGCCATTTAGAGACGTACGCACGTGCTTAGATGTGCTGACATTTAGATTGAAAAACGAACCGAAAGCAAAGGCAACATATAATCGAAAAATGCCAGACGGAATAATACAAAGCAATGTTTTCATGCGATTGCCGCCAGAGGGTGTTACAGGTGCGACTTTTCTTTGTGTGTGTGTGCGTGTGTGTGTGTATGGGTGTGCGTGTGTGCGTGCGTGTCAAGTGAAGTGAATTGAAGCGTATGCTAAATTTTTATTGAAGTGCATACAAACAAACTGTCTCTAAGGCAAAACCAAAACCGAAAGCAATGGCAAAGGGAAAGCGAAAGTAAAAGCGAAAGCGAGACCGATGGGGCTAAGGGAGGAGTACCGGGGGCGGGAAGGGGGCAAAGGGAAGGACAGACCGTCATCCTGTGTTGACAGTGGTCGCCCTTTTTTGGGCTCAAGCAGCACCTGGCAGCTATCTGGTTATTTTCTTGTGTCGCTGCTAAGATAGCAGAAACAGCAGCAGCAGCAGCAGGAGCAGCAGCAGCAGCAGCAACAACAGCAGCAACAGCAACAGGAACAACAACCAATAACCAAGAAGCAGCTGCCTTAAACACAATTTAAAACGTTGCCAAAACCCAAACACATCAGCAGCAGCAGCAGCAGCAGCAGCAACTTTACATCAGCTTTAACATTGGCACTGCCCGAATTTTCGTTACTCTATAGTAAAAGCGACAAGCCAAACCAGTCTGATATGTGCAAGTTCAATGATTGGCGAAATAACTGCATGAAAGCACCACAAAAATCAGAAATATATTCTTCCTTAACAAGAAGAACACAAAAATGTATAAAAATAATAATAAAAAAGTGTTATCGATTTTAGAAAATTATAGCTCGAATTTTGAAAGAATAAAAACGTGTATCTTTGCCGAAATTAAATACTTATTGAGAAAGGCATGGAGACTTGAAATTCTGTCAAGTAATTTTAATTAGATTAAACACAGATATGTGATTAATGTAACACGAGTTCCAATATATCTTTAATTAAGTGGATCCGTCTCACTAATACATGCTAACAATTTCCGTAATTCGATAGTGTAGGTCAACCGTTACATGGCATATATAGAGCACAGACGGACTCGCTTATGCATGACAAAAGATGAATTGTTTATAATCAATTATATGGCTTTTATCGTCTAGGCTTATACGTAAGGAGATGCCTCGTTTGTCCTGTGACTACCTTATAACCTTAACAGGGTACAAACACGCCAGCTTGCCAGCTGATGGTTATGACGATGACGATGACGATGACGAGGACGATGAGGAGGACGAGGACGGGACCGAAGATGAGGCTGAGGATGGCAGCACCAAAGTTGAGTTCAAACACTCAATCATTTTTACACCCCAGCTACTACAACAACAGCAAATATTATGTTGTATATACATATGTATACATATATACACACACACACACACACACTTAAAAGAGTGTTGACATCCTACAACAATACAAACAACAACAACAGCAACTTCTACCCGCAGCAAACAGGTGCAGTGTACCGTATTTGACTATAAATAAATTTTCAATATTTTTTGCGAGCAGCCGGAAAGCGTTTGGGCTGCTGCCATACCATTGGATGAATAGGGAAAGGAGTGTACGGCGGGGGCGGGGGTGGGGGCCGCAGGGGGTTTTGGAAGGGACTGTTGGTATTACCTGGGCAGTTGCACAACTAAAACAAAATGGCTGACACTTAGTTAACGAAAATGTGTGTCACGAGAGATTTTATAACATGTTTTTCGGTACAAACGCCAAATAAATAAATCAAATTAAAGCACATAAAAATGCCGCTAAAAAGAGAATATTTGACTATCAGATACCCTGTGCTCATTCAGATAGATGAGCATATCGAAAATAAACAGCAAAAATTAAGTAGTACCCCACAAAGGAAAAAGGTATCTGCATTTTATAGGTACAAGTTGAAATTGAATAGCTTTGAACAGAGGGCAAATCGTGAATATTGCTGCACCATGCCTTATTTTAATTACATTTTGGAGTAAAATGGTTTTTTAGTCAGTCAGCTGAGCAGAAATTTGCCGAGCTACGAGTAACTCAATTATTGGCGAACACTCGACTTCATTTCAAACTCGGACGCGTCGCAACGGGGCGGTTGGGACACAGAGAGAGAGGTGGCTCGGCTCTTATTTTGCTGCTCATGTATATATTTATTATTAAATATAAATAATGAAAAATCAATACAAATTTATTTATACATATTCATAAATATAGTACGATGTTGATATGGACCGCATATAGCAGCAATAACACCAACTACATAAAAAAAAAACACAATACTCTTCTGACTATGGACAACTTGTTTGCCGAAATAATACATCGAAATGCTTCTAGTTTTGCCATAAAAAATATAAAAAATATATTTATTGCCTATAGAACAATTGTACAAAAACTATGTGTTATTATTAAAAGCTTTTGTTTATTGGTAAACTCGATAGAAGTGTAAACAAAGAGAATGTGTTCTGCAATCCAAATATCTTCAGCTGCTATGTAAATAAGTACCAATCGAATAGTTCTGACAGTGTTTATTTCCCTAAGTATTTTTCTTAAAAAAAAAACAACTGTTTTGGATGTAGAGTTTCCAGTATGAAGTGTGGTAAAACACTTTATATCGAAATGCTTGAACGTTGCACATTTTGGCTATGCAAGACAATGTGAGGAGCTATTAAGCATTTTCAATAGCAAATACCAATTAAGTTGCATTAAGCCAACAAGGGTGCTTCACTCAATTATGGCCATTGCTGTTATGGTCTAAACGATGTCATGTACGCCTTTGTTGGCCGGATCATATTACGTCGTTGGGCCGACAATCGAACGTGATTTGGCATGCCTAAGCCCAAAGGCACTTATCAAGATGATATTGAATTTCGACTTCCCTTTGCTTCGAAGCTGCCACACTTCAAATCTGCTAGATAAAAGGTTTTCATTGACGAATTTTTTTTGTTTGCGATTTAATTACTATTTTCAATTCAAAAGGAATTCAAATTAGGTCAAGTTCTTGTAAATATAGCTTAACTTAAGCCAATTTCCTGCTTTCAACTTTATGCATTTGTCGTAGCATTAAACAACTTCCATATTGGAATTTAGTTGAATCTAGTTACAAGTTTAGATATTAATACTCGTTTAATTTCATCTTTTTTTTGCTTTGCAATAAAATGCCTTGTCAGGAGAACAAGCAAGTATAAAGATACATAAATATTTCTGATTTACATTTGCCAACTTGGCCTCAACTTTAGATTGATTTTGGTCATTTTAATTAAAGCTGGTGCATTATTCATGTTATTAATGCTTCCGCTTTATTGTTGTCAATGTTTAACAAAACCAAACAGCAGCAACAATAACAAACAAATAATAATTGCGGTGAATTGAATTTACAAATTGCCAATTATACATGCAGCTGATTGTCCCCCCTCATCGAAGCCGTATTCCCAAATCACGTACATGAAATTCATATTGAAATATGGAAAACGCTATGGCTTCAGCATTCCGACGACTAAGCATCCTTGAGGACTAAATACTTGGTATTCCCATCATATCTTTTAGTTATAGGCAGACTAATTTGGAAGTCGAGTGTAGCAAATTTATTTATACTGGATAAAACGTTTGAATAGTAAATGAATAACTAATTCATTCAGATACTGAATACAGAGTATCTGCTAGTCTAGCATAAACATTGCGTATTAGTTATTCGTGCCGTTTTGCAGGTCTGCGGTAAAATTGATGAGGAAAAGCAATATGCCCATCAATATCAATATTATCATATGCTACAATACACCACATCAACAGTCACTTTGCCCCTTAGCATCAAACCAGCCTGACAACTCAACTTGGCACATGAGTGTCAGTATCACAATGAGCAACCGCAACCGATTGTTGCCTCTCAATAATTAATTGATGTATGTGAATGACTTATGTTATTGCCCACACACAGTAACATATATACATTTACACTGCATATAAATGCCTTTTGAAATCTGTTTGCTTCTCAAGTTGTTCTTAAATTAAATCATTCAAATTTCTGCCAGTTTGCAATCGACGGCTTCGAGCCACCTGTGAACAGTCAGCAGCTATTGCTCTGGTACCAGAGTATTCCGCAGTCAGTTAGTAGATATATTCAAAGTCCCCATTATGCTAGTATGTCCTGTGGCCATGTGTAGTGAGCAAGTAATAGCGCAATTACAGCGAAAATTAAGTTTCCACTTAAATCAATGGCATTTTAATTTGGTCAACTTCTGCGGAAAGGCTTACATTATTCATTTTTATAAATTTGTAATTAAATGCAACCAATATCGTAAAAATATTTAAAGAAAATACGGGGATTTTGATATGAATTTGTATGCTTAACGTACTCGAATCAAATGTCGACGAGTCTTACAAAAGTTTACCAAAGGAGCACGTTCCAAAATTAAGTATCCGTAATTTGTATTCCGAGTTTCGCTTTAACGAATTCATTTTGTGTATCAATATACCAATTTACTGACGTTAAGTGCACAAAACAAGCCATTTTGCATTGTTTGGTCAACTGTGCTATGACAATAGCAACAGTTTGTTGCTGTCTGTGTGTGTGTGTGTGTGTGTGTGTGCGTGTGTCAATGTTGCATGCGTGTTATGGGACAGGTGCTCACTTCGACATTGTTAAGAGCACTGGCGACCTTGAGGAGAAAAAAGCTGGTGAGTGGCTCTGCCAAGCGTTTTAGAGCGCACACTT
This sequence comes from Drosophila anomalipes, assembly GCA_035041615.1. Lineage (NCBI taxonomy): Eukaryota > Metazoa > Arthropoda > Insecta > Diptera > Drosophilidae > Drosophila > Drosophila anomalipes. The sequence goes on from JAWNKZ010000254.1 coordinate 4,945,157, forward strand.
TTCAACACTTATGGTGCATAGTTCAAGTGCCCCACATCTGCACACCTACGCACATCTACATACATACATAGATATACACTTATGTGATGCCCCATGTCTCGGTGCATGCACCTAGACATAATGCTACACTTTGTGCAAACACTGTATGTAAATTTGTGTGCAAAGCTTTATCTGTTTCTGTGGAGAGCCTTCGTGTTTGGATTGAAGGCACAACAAAAGGCAGTTCTTTAAATAGACAACATTACGCTCCAGCTGAACTGAACTGAACTGAACTCGACTGAACTGAGCGAGGCACCGCACACCTCAAATTCGCGCCCTCTTCCCCAATAGCGTTCCCTTATCCTACTCCATCCATCGCTGAATTCTCATCCCATTTGGAATGGCCAGCTTGTGCGTCTGCCCCCTGGGCATGAGCCAGCTTTATGGCCATCCACGCACACGCACACACAAACACACACATACACACACACACACACATAGACAGACACTTATTCATTCATTCGTCGACTGCTCACTTGGCCTGACGCGGCCTCTAGCCAAGCTCACTCCTCATCCTTGTCCCCTCCTCGCTCATTAAAACTCATATTTGGTTATGCTAAAATTCCCTTTAGATGGTATCCTTATTTAACTTTATCTCTGGCTCTGGGCGAGTGATAAAATAAACTATGTAAATTTTCTCGACTATTGTCGATAAAATGTCGACAACGCAATGCCCTGTAAAGCGCCCTGAACTCCCGTAAAACCGTTATACGAATATGAATATATATGTATATATATATATATAAATATGTTTTCGCTGGTTCAACGTAAATATAAAGTATATATAAATATATAATCGAGCTAAAGATACCCTGCACAGCAGTTACGCACATTATATAGAATAAGCTGTTGTGGGTCATAGGTATTTAGCAATGTCTGTGCTAATTTCTAATGTCAGAGAAGGGTGTTTGGTATGTCATAGTTGGGAATGGAAAATCCAAAAAGAAATACTATGTGCATATAATTAAAATTCAGAATTACCTAAATGACGTCACGCATAGAAATCAAATTTTACTTTTCACTGTGGAAACGAAACGGAAGAAAATCCAATAGCATTTTTTGCTTTAAGTTAATTAGGTGGAACCTAAACTTAAATATTCATATTCCCATGTGGATTCCGATTGCAGATAATGATTTGACAAATTTATTTAAAGCGGTTATCTTTTGACAAATATTATACATAACGAACTACCTGAACAATCTGTTGAACTATTTGCCCAGCTGCAAATGTATGTGCTTTGTGGGTCGTTATTTGCTGGCCAGGTCGAGCATGTTTCTGTAATTTTACTGCTGTCGATACTTGAACAATAGAGGTCAGAGGCGTTGTTTGCAGATATCTGACTAGGTGTATTGATTAGCTGCAACAGCGGGTGTGGCATGGTCAGTTATTGTTGCGTTGGGACACCAAAGAAAAGGTCTCAACGGCAACCTCACTACCATAAATTATTTTACTACCCAGCAGCTACTTCATTTAATGATGTTGCCGAACAGATCCACCTGGGAGCTGCTGCTGATGCTCCTGCATAAAAAAAAAAAAAATATATATATATATATATATATATATAGCAAGAACTGTGTGGCAAAATCAACATTGTGAGCTAATAGAATGGCAATGCTAGGCTGTGTGGGGGTCGGTGAAGGGAGTTGGCAACATTTGGGAGCAATACTCAGAGGAATTACACAAAGGGTGTATTGCAGTATGAAATGCATCTGAATCAGTTGAATGCTTCTTAAAAACACTCAGTGCCAGGAGGCATACGCAGCGTAGGCCCACGACAAGTTTGACATGCCCCCATTTAAGCCTCCCTTCGCCACCACCGCCCCCGTCCACAGTCGAGGCCAGCCAATCAATGCAGCCCCCACTGCATACACGCAAATGGTACAACTGCCTGTACAATTTTGCACAGTACGCATTGAAAGTTGTTGCAAACAAGCAAGCAGCTAGTTGATGGTTGAAGAACCTTGATTTTAATTTTGATTTTGTGCCACAACTACGTGCACACGTGCCACTCCAATACACAAAAGCAGCCGACTGAGCTGGTTGAAAAGAATCCAATTCGCATCATTGTGCAACATCTCACGCAGCACGGAAGAAAAGTGCGACAAGTAAGAAAGCGTCTACTACACGAATATATATATAAATATCTATGTATACCGTTGTAGAGGGCCACATAATTTTATAGTAAGTTTTATAATGCATTGCATTGCAGACGCCTCATAAAGTATATATTCTTGGTCAGCATCCAAGTCGAGCCAAGTCGATATAGCCTTATCCGTTTGTCTGTATAAATGAGTCGGCGCCAACCGGATCGGGCCACTATAGCATATAGCTGACATGGGAACAATTAATCACGAGATTTCTTCTCATTTGAGAACAAATGCTTTTAACAAGATATCCTCACAAGATTCCTCACATTTGCACATAAAATCGTCATCATCGAACCACTTTAGAAAGTAGCACCCAAAGGAACAATCAATATGACATTTTTAGCATCGTAATATACATCGTATATACACTTTAACTATACAAATCTGGAATATTCAGGTAGCTTTTTGATCAAATTTGTTTAAGAGATTCAATAATTTAGATGTATTTGATAGCCCTTATTTCCTGCTCATTATAGCCGTTGATTTGCTGTGTGGCTAGAAACTTGCTCTTTACTATATTTGATAAAAATAAATAACATATGCCTTTGGGGTCTGTTCTCTGAAGTTTACCAAATTGAAATGTCATTGATTTAAATGGAAACTTAATTTCCGCTGAAATAACACAATTACTTGCGCACTGTACATGGCTGCAGGACATACTTACATAATAGGCATATAACATACTAAATAAAAAAAACAGACCAAAATTAATTTAATTCAACTATAATATGCATGAATAGCAATCGATTTATTTTTTTTTGTATACAGTTAAAAACACGAGTTCAAAGTTAAAACGGGTTTTTCTGAAATGCGTTTGGTAAATGAAGCGAAGACACATGGAAACCAATACACGTACATAAGCATATGGTGAATACATAGATACACATAGTATACACAAACACACACACACACGACCACACACACACACACACACACACACACATACACACACTCACACATTTATGTACAGGTAAGCAAAACCACAAAACATGCTATTAAAAAAGTCACACTGGTTAAAAGCGAACTGCAAGCAAAACTAATTGAGCTAACACACACACGCACACACACACACGACACACACACACACACACACACACACGCACGCACACACACACACACGCGCGCGAAAGAGGGATAAGCAACACTATCTTTTGACAATTGTGAACTGTAAATGATATTTCCGCCACCTACCCATCTGCATGAAATGCAGGAGTGTTGATTTGGCCCCTACGAATGGGCCAGCAAATATTGGCATGCTTTTCATGGCAATTTTTGCTAGCGGCTTTTCTCTGTTTGTGTTAGCTGGTGTGTGTGTGTGTGTGTGTGTGTGTGTGTGTGTGTGTGTGTGTGTGTGTGTGTGTGTGTGTGTGTGTGTGTGTATTGGAGTGTGCGTATTTGGTCTGTTATTGGCCCGCAGCTCTTGCAAGCTCACTTAACTTGCTAATTGTTGTTGCTGGCGCTGTTGCTGCTTCTGCTTCTGCTTCTGCCACGTCGAGCGTAAAATATTTAGGCAACCAGGCAAATAGGCTAGCATTACAGATGCTTTGCGGAGAGATTTCGGGGGGGTGTACACTCTTCAACAACAACCAAAGTGTAATTAAAGAAAAAGAATAAAGAAAAACCACCAAAACGGAAATGAAAAGGGCAATACTGCGTCAAATTAAGCATGCCTAAAACAACAAACACATCAAACCCTTTGGGCCAGTTAAATAACTTTTTCCTTGGTAAAATATACATATACAAATATATATATACATATACATATACATATACATATACATATACATATACATATACATATATATATACATATACATATAGATAACAAAATTAAAGCAATTTTTGCACATTACACTTGAAATATATGTAGAAAACTACCTTTTTTTAATTTTAACACAAAGCTTATCATTTTATAGCCATAAAGCTATAATCATTCATGTTCACCCAGTGTCATTATTCTGAAATGCTCAAAGACAGGTATCCGTATCTGTTTCTGTTTTTGTCACCTATTCACTATTTTCCACAAAGTGTTGCCTCAGAAAAACTACCGAAGCGTAAAGCAGCTTTGACATAAATTTAGCATCTATTCAACGATGAAACATTTCCGACACTGAGAATATTACAGCTTATTCTTGTGGCTTACACCCTCTTATTATTAGTGTACACTCTCATCGGGATAATACAGTTTAGTTTAATGACTTACGCAAATATCAGCATGAATAGTTACACACATTTGTATAAGAAATATATATTATAGAATATATTTTAGATTCAGTTTGTGGAAGCGTTATTAATCTAAACATTACTGTTCATGTGCAAAGTGTATGCATAAGATTGAAGCCAAAACCTTAAATCGAATATAGCATTTCGTAATGGCAATTGAATTTCACTTTCAAACCAAGTTAAATGAAAACTAAAGTTTCAAAACTTACAACAATTTCGAACAACTGTTGTAGGCTCGACCAATTTCTCATCCCTAAAAGTATGCATTTTGTATTTTCAAATGGAAAATGCCAAACGCACGCCCCTTTGGAAAATACATCAACTACAAAATAATAAAGAGTTTAATTTAGTTACAAACTAAAAGTGGCATAATTAAATCACAAATGTTGTGCAAAGCAGCAAATGCCAAACATACACATGCACTTTCTGAGCTGCCACATTTTAGTGCTCCCGCCGCCTTTAGCGCACACTGGAGCCAAAAGCAGATCCAGAGAGAATGCCAGGCACTTTTTGCTTAGGTGTCCTCCAAGCCCACTCCACTCTTCCCGATTGTCCAGCATTTTGTGCTCTTGCTGCTGGTGCTGCAGCTCATTTTAAGTGCCTTACAACTCTGCCACGTTTAGCCACGTTCCATCTGCAGAGAGTTCGAGAGAGTCGTGTGAGGGGGGAAGAAGAATTAGTAGCCAACTGGCAGTCTTCCGTTGACCTCTTGTGCCGAGTATTCAGTCTCGAATATTTATGTGTAGATGTACTTATGTACGAGTATTTGGCGAATGGCTGGCTCTAGGAAAAGTAAAAGTGTTTAATTGATGTTGCTCGACCATTAAATATGCAAAGTATCCTTCATGAATTCACTTTGTGCTTCAAAGTGATGAAAAAGTCCAGCAAATAAGCACATTGCTTTCTCATTTTATTTTAATTATTTCTCATTATCGCAAATTACCAGAGTGTTTCGTGTATAGCCTCGGCTATAAATAGTATAGTTTAATTCAATATTTAACAGCCTGGCATAGCTTAGCTTAGGTTAACTTAATAATATTATTATTATTATCATTATTATTATTATTATTATTATTATTTATTTTCACGAAATTTCATTTTTTTTAAATTTAATTTAATTTAATTAATTTCGATACTTTAATATTAAATTAAATTTTCAATTTTTATTTATTGCTACATTTTGGGAACTGTTATTATTAGTATTAATATTAAAAAAGTATTATTTTTATAGTTTAAATGGACTGAAGCGAAATATAGAAAAGCGCCCGACGCAAAAGCAAGTCGTATGCATATGCAAATGAAGTGGCATGAATAGGTGAAAGAACCATAAACTATCTTTTCTTTCAGCATAAGTAAGTAGAAACACACCCATTCACACACACACACACACACCCATTCACACACACACACACACACACACACACACACACACACACACACATACACAGATACATACACTCGGTTGAAACCACAGTTTGTTGGTTCGAGTGCAGTTGTCTTCCTGGACTTTTGACGCACGCTTCTTAGTCTCTAAGAAAGGCAATACCAGCCAGTATGAATCCTGCTTAGAAATATATATACGTACATACCTATATATAATCCGCATTGGATGCGTTTGCCAAAGTAGCGAAAGTGGTGCAAACTGCCTGTTAACATTTATTTCCAAAATGTGTTCTCTTTCCTCGACAACAAAGGCAGCAAAAGTTTGAATGCACTCGCAAAAAAACACATGCCTTACAATTGAACTAGTTCTGAATATGCGAAATAGTTTTTGACTTCTGTAAAATATTTTCCAGTAAACCAGAGTTAGGATTTGGATTCCTTAAAATACTTTCTATGTTCAAGAGATTATTTTTATCTTAGTTTTGGAAAGATTACCAAGATTTTGATAACCACAAAGGTTCTTCTTCTTTTTTTTTTGCAATTCATCCTTTGCGATTTTCTAAATTTGTAGTAACATTTTTTGCTGAGTGCTTGACTGGTAACTGTATGTTAGTTATGTGCGTGTGTGGGTGTATGTGTGTGTATTAGCTTGTGTGTGAGTGTGTGTTAGTGCCAGTGACAATATAGGAATTCTGTAGAGCTTGCAAATGTGCAGGCGTCATATTGTTTATGTAATTTGTGTATGAGTTATTGTTGCGAGACATGAAACTTTTTGTATTTTGTAGCACGCAGCGCATTACAAATGACAGCCGCCTGTCACATACCCATACACTGGCCATTAGTGTTGTTAGTGTTGTTATTGTTGTAGTTGTTGTAGTTGTTGTAGTTGCTGTTTTAACTAACGGTATTGTTCAAGCAGCTCTTAATATCGTGCATATATCTCTCGTACATATGTACACAGATAGTCGTCGACTTAGTTGCTTGAACTTAGTTTTCGTGTTTTAGTAGCTATCTCCTTGCCACTTTTGAAACATTTTTGACACACTTTGGCTAACTCGATGGCAGCAAACTGAATTATGGCCACATCCAGGTACAGGTGCTGTTAACCGAACTGGTTCGAGCACATCTGACTCTGCCTATTACCTCGCCAAATGTTAGTTGTTATTTAATTATAATTTTTCATTTTTGTTTTTGTTTTTGCTTTTGTTTTTGTTTCAGCCACGAGTCTGGGGCACAAGTTTAACATAAATTGAGTGTGTCATCGATTTGGTATGGGCCGTTGAATATGCTGAATTTTTATACGTATAATTATATAAGTTGCAAATATAATTACATATTTCAATTAATTGTTCAGTGACAAACACACGCCTCGAGCGAAAGCTGCAAGGATTTGCCCAGAATAACCTTGTAAGCAACCAAGGCCGTCATGGGATGGAAAATTCATGGTTAATGCCAAGGACGAGTGCTCCAGTTTTAAATTTCAAAGTCGAACTTTTTTCGATGTTTTTGTTTGCATTTCATTATACAGCACTTTTAACTATTATTTATTGTAATAAATTATGAAATTTAATTATATTTACCTGTAGTTATGAGCAAATTGTGCAAATTAAAAACTTTGATAATATTTTTTTTTTTTATTAGAAACTTTCTAAACGGGCAAATTGAAAAAAGTTCAATTTAAAATATTTACCAACATTATTCTATTGAAATAAATGAATATTTAGATAATTTGATAACATGGTAACAATTAACTAAAGAAACTCTCTGGGAAAGTTTCAATGAAATCGGCAAAGTTTCAAGCTAATTATTTTGAATGTGCCATGTTTGTATTATTAAGAGATAGCAGCAGAAAATATGCAAAAATTGTGCTTTTGGCTATAATTTATAAGTAAATTTATGTACATGGATATATAAAAGCGTAGATATCCTGTTGATTGTTGTGCAACACATACACATTACATGCGTACATACATTTTTATTTTATATATATAACACAAAACTCGAATTGAATTTGAATTGTTTGCAACTCCAGCTTAACTGATGAAGTTTTTATAATTTTTTTTCTCGGACACTTTATGTTTGGTATTCAGTAAACAATTGAATGTGAGTCTTTGCAGATTGCAGAACTGCATTTTACCATATAATTTGGAAACAAGCCTGAAACAGGCAACATAACAAAAAAGCCTGACGGCCACAATGTGAATGTGAAAAAAATGATTTCACAACGGGCAGCTGTATTCAAATTCCGGAAACACTTTGTTAGTTTATTGGTCACCTTCCCGTTTTCTGTATAAAATTTTGCCTTGCTGCCGAATGTGGTCTATTGGCGGCAGTTGGGTTAGTAAGGGCTTAAATGACTATTTGGCTAAGTGGAAAACTCTTTGCGCTTGAAAGGTCACCGAAAATGTAACTACAATAAATATTACATAGTAGCAACGCCCACTGGCCTCTACCGTATTTCTCGTTGGCTGTGACATTTTTTCATCTCTTCCTTGCCCGTATTTGACATAAAGGGGTTTTCAGGGCTCAAGCGGGACAAAGGGAACGTCTGTCGAACATTTTAATGAGATTTTCGAATTCAAAACGTAGCGTTGAACTTTTGCCTCACTCTCTCTCTCGCTCTCTCTCTCTCTCTCTCTCTCTATATCTTTTTGTATATATTAACCATTCTCTATCACTCTCTTCTAAATTACCTCTCTCTCTCTCTCCATCTCTCTCTCTCTTTCTCTCTCTCTCTCTCTCTCTCTCTCTCTCTCTCTCTGTGTCTCTCTCTGCCTTTTTCTCTAAGCGCGCGGTGACAAGCAGCCAAGTTAATTAGCAAAAAACAGATAACGTCGCACAAAAATATAAAAATGAAAGGAGCAACCAGCATCTAAGGCCATCTGAGGTCTGATTCTGCCTCTGTCTCTGCCTCTGTCTCTGCTTCTGCCGATACCCTTGCCCGTGCCTCTGCCCCCCCACCCGAAATTCTCATCGCTCATTGTGCCCCATGTCTGAGTGAGCCGCGTGGCTGGCGGACCAGTCGGGTGCACGGGAAAAGAAAATGATTTATTATCTGCGAAGGCAATTAAGTAAAATTGGTTGAAAATTGTTTGGGCAAACGACAGTTAGAATCCTACATTTACAGTTACAGCTACAGTTGCAGTTACAGTTACAGTTAGAGTTAGAGTTACATTTACAGTCATAGAAACCGTGTGTCTCTGTTGATATTTCTGCCAAGTTAATGAATTGGAAACCTACACAGCAAAACATATATTTATGTTTTTAAAGAATCTAAAGTTGTTTTTATTGGTTTTCGAAATTGTTGTTGATTTCGGATAGTATACAATTCGAAGCGGTTTCAAAGAATTTGCAAATATGTAAGTATAATGAATTGAGCACTTTAATAGGCCTGCCGATTTATCAAAATGGGCTTGCATTATACAAACTTATATGCCTTTCTTTTTTAATTTCAATCAACATTCTATTTATTTTAAGCATATTGTGAAGAAACCATTCTCCTTTAGAATTGCTTTTGCAAGTCTTTCTTGTCAGAGTAGCTAAAAAAAATTTAGAAAAATATTTTTAAAAATATAATAGTAAATAAAAAAGTAAATATTTTAGATTGTTACTAAAAATGTGCTATACGATTTTTTATTTTGTTTAAAATTATATTTTTGATGTTTTATAATATGTCACAACACACACTTAAATTGATAATTTGAATCCTAATAATTGAGCCATACCCATTCAGATTTAAAGTTAAATTGTGTCCTTATACTCACCTTTTTTTTACCTTTAGTTGTTGGTTTTATTTTTTTTTTTTGCTGCTGTTGTTGTTGTAGCTATTTGCGGATTATGCGTCACTCCTAATCCCAGGTAGCTAGTAGAATGTTACCAGGCCCAAAAATGCTAGGCACCAGAGGAAGATTGATGGGTTCTGCCCGTTCCAAAAAAAAGAGTGGAATTCAAAACTTTCGACTTTCGTCTTGGTCAATTTGCTCGATACAATTGCCAAGTGAAATGCAAACACCTTTGGCTTTTGGCACAGCGAAAAAAAGGAAAAACAAACAACAATCAATTTGAAACACACACACACGCACACACTTATTATTTTTAAATTTGAACCGTTATGCGTACGCGCTACGAGCGCGTTGTTCTTGTATGCCGCTTGACGACGTTCAAATCACATTGGCTGTCTGCCTGCCTGCCTGTCTGTCTGTCTGTCTGTCACTGATGCTGTTGCTTGTGCTGCTGCCGCCTGGAACTGGACTGAGGCTGAACCGTATCGCACGAGAGTCTGTTGACGAATGAATTTGAATTTGCAACGAATTCGCGTTCAGACCACAAGCATCCCGTTAACAACAAGTTGCCATACGATTACTTGCAGCGACGCAACAGTAAAAGCCCTTAAAGCTCTATCAGAAGCTTCGGCCAAAAGCTTCGGCAGCGGCTTTTAAAGCTGAAGCTTGCCGTGGCTCTTGTTCCTGAAGCTTATATTAGCTTTAAATGTTACTCGGCTATTTTGATACAGCTTTAAGGCTTAACTGTAAATCGAATTGCAATGCAGAAACCTTCGCTAATCATCAATCAAAGCTTGGTCATAATCTATTTGTTTACTTTATAATATAATAATAATTATATGTGTTGATTGACAACCAGAAAGAACAGTTTTCATCTGCAGGTTTTGCACAGATCGCATCCCACCTGCTCACATATAAGTCAACTTATTGATTTACAAGATAATGTCAAGGAGCGCCTATTCTTATCCAATAACCTGCCTAAATAATAAACAAATATGTATTTTATATTATAAAAAAGGAATGTTTCTAAAAATCAGAGGATTTCTAGAGGGGTAACAAATAAATATCATATTTTTGTTATGGCCAGTTACGCGATTAGTTTATTTTAATAATTAAATAAATTATTTCTAGAAACCATAAAAACTTTTTGGTTTCAGCTACATTTTAACATAAGCCGATTTTTTCCAAGCTTTCGGGCTAATTTTCTCGAATGTATTTGTACTGTATTTAAATATTATCTTGATCAGAACACAAAATTTCCATTTCCTTCAATCTTGAATTTGTATCAATATTAGTATGAATCGGTAAACATATTTTTAGGTGGAAACATTTGATTAATCAAGCCCAACAACGCATCCGAGCGAAAGGCACTCGTCTGGCATGAACTAGAGGGAGATAGCATCATCGAGAAGAAGGCATGCGACCACACGAATGTGAGTGAGATAACATACTGGTCTCGCCCAACAAACAAACATAATGATTTTGCAATTGACAGAAGGTTACATACTTTTGGGACTCCCTTAAAGCTAGAGACCTGCAACTAATATACTCGTCAGTAGAATATATACTCTTCCTGCATCCAAAACGTGTATATATACATATCTTTTATTATTTTGGTAATTCTCGATTTTCATTAAGAAACAAAGCATTGTATTTTATGCATAATAATTTTGTTTTGAGTTTATAATTAATCTTCTTCATATATATATATATATATATATATATATATATGTTTATTATGTATGTTAATATATTATATATTTTTACGAATATTAAAAAAAAAAAACTATAACAATAAGATTAGCTTATTGACTTTGGTTTACTCTCGCCAATCACCAATGATCTGGGATGAGGGCACCAGCTCGAGAGGTCCTGGAGCATTGGCCATGTGGGCCATCGGAGGCAGCACAAATCTTAAAGGATGCACACAGAAATTGGGTTAACTTGAGCCAAAGAGGTTTGAGCTTGAATATGCATTTACCTGGGTCGAACTGGAGACCTTTGATGTGCAACCGGAGAAGGATTGGCTCTAGATTTGGCCTGCAAAAGACTGGCAAGTGGTGCTAGGCCTGCGTCGACACTTTCCAGTGTATTGCGCTGGACTTGTGGCTGCTGGGCGGCACGAGCTTTCGGCTGACCTGCTGCCACTGGCAGGCGCATGAAGCGGAATATGCGCGGCGAGGCTTCCTCACCGGACTGGGCAACCATGTCCTGGTCAATAGCGTCCCCATCTCCAGCATCTAATGCGTCTGCTCCTGCACCAACTCCAACTCCAACTCCAGCTGCAGCTGCCTGAGATGGCGTGAACATAGCCGAAAGTTGGATGGGCACAAAGGCGGGTAAGCGAACGTTAACCGGTGCACCGGGCTCCGGTGCGGGACTAGGTGGCTGTGGTGCTGGCGGCGCTGGTGGTGGTGCTGGTGGTCGCGGTGGTGGTGGTGGTGGCGGTGGACGTGGGGGTGGGGGTGGAGGTGGTGCTGGTGGCTTTGGCGGCCGTGGAGCTGGTTCCGCTACTGGTGGCTTTGCATCGCCTTCGACTTCCTGCCAGGCCTCCAGCAGCGTCAACAGCTCATCCTTGGTCATGTGACCGAGACCAAGGGGAGTGAAGCCACCTATATTGTTCCAGCCCAATGCTGGGGGCCCATACAGCGAGCGCTGGTCACGCGCATAGACCAGCTGCTGGGCCTCAATGCTAACGCTGGAGAGCAGGATCAGGAGCAGCAGCCCGAGTAGCCGAGTTGTCGTTGACATTCTGCTGGTTGATTCACGTGTGTTGCTCCGCTTGAAGACCTCACGCATTTTTATATGGCTGGCAGATGGCCAGTTTCATGATCCAGTTTCCAGTCGCGTAGTTGTGGCTGTGGGCCGGGACCGGAAAACGGAAGTTCACGCACAAGGCAGCGGGTGAACTGGTTGTGGTTGTCACCAGTGCCAAATGGTCACTCTAATCCACGCACAACTCTCGCACCCATATGCGCCACTAGGCAATGCCCACATCTCGATGGCGTGTCGGCATGCAGTTTTTCAATACCCTGCAATCAAAAGGGGTGAACAAATGGGTAGGCATGATTTAGGTAACAATGTGGAATTTATAAAAAAAACAGTCACTGCGCTGTAAGATTGAACTCAGCTCAAAATTTGTTCACATTTGAACAAAGAATATTTGTGTATTTATGTTTCTGATAAATTCGTAACTCTTAGTGCTATCGGTAATCGATTCCTATCGATATTTGGAAGTAAAAAAACTGCCTTTTATCTTTAAATCTTGATATTTAAGGGCATGAAATCGAACGGGGTATCGCATAGCCAACTACTTAGCAGCAGAGGCGTTAGTTGTTGTTTATAATAAAATGTTTTGGTTTTAAAGGCCAAGTGCCTGGCCTGAAGTTATTGATTTTTTTTTGGAGTGGACCAGCTGCTGGACCGGTGCAAACCAGTTGCGTGCCACTAAACTAACTGTAACAGCTAACGCTCCGATGCGATCCGTTGTGTTATATATATTTTGGAGCTGGAGTTGCCTGTGTGTGGATGTCAATGTTGATTTATGTCGCATACCTGCATGGCTCGAGGAAGCGTTTACAAAATGCCACAGTTTAATGCGAACAACAAGCTCAGTGGTGCTCATTGTGGTTGTTCGTAGTTGCATATTCATAACTACTCGTGTCATGGTGTTCCTTTTTGTACTCTAGTACCGAAGGTACAAGATTAGGGGTACTACTTCGACTTGAGGGCTATGAATTCGATAAAATTGATATTTGCAAATCGATAAAACCGCATATATCCCCCACAATTTTAAAGATGGTGTTGCTAAATTTTGAAAGAATGTGAACGGTAACTTGCTGGCGACCTACTTCGGAGATTGCCATATAAATTTCGGGATAAGCACTTTAATTTGCTCTTCGATTTATTGGAGCAGCTTACTTCTCAATATATCGTCTTACGTTCCTCCACCTATAACATTTAAATATGTTGTGCTCTGGGCGGTATTTGCTATGGTAATAGTGCTAGTGAGAATATTCAAATTAATAAACATCACCTAGATTATTAAAAGTTAATTGAGCAAAGTAATACAAAATTTGAAAGAACCTTTTAATATTCACCAATTTTCTGTAAAAGAATGATGTATATATTTAATTATAGCTACTTAAAAAAAAATAAACAAAAAAAACCTTTGGCGTCGTAATAAGCTTTAAAAAGAGAGCCTTAAACAAAACTTAACGAAAGTATTGATTTAGATTCTAAAACTTCGAGCATATCTCAGATAACTGAGACAGAGCTCAATTTCTCAAGATCTGAATTGATTAACTTTTGGTTACAGCGACTGAATTTCACATGTTTTTTTTTTAAACTAAGTTATTCAAATAGATATGGGAACTACTACTATTATTTGGACCACAGCTGTAAATGCACAAAATTGCAGCAATTAAAAAATAGTTTCGCTTACTTGCATGCAATATCAATCGGCTGTGTATTGATAAATCCCATTGACTTGGCCAGAATTTATTATAAGTTCGACAAACAAAACTGACCACAATTCATCCAAATGTTGCACTTACATATCAATAGTAGCAGCTGCCAATAACATTTACGATGATTGCTCGTACACAGTTTAAAGCCATCATATTTTGTGTGGTATTTGATAAGTTTGTAAGCCATTTTACAATTTTAGGCTACAAAAAAAACAAAAAAAAAAAAAAAAAAAAAAGCAAGTCGACTAAGTATCATTTATAATAAGCTGTAAATCGTTTGGGGACTGCAAGTGCCTTTAAGCGGCTCTCGACTGCGTAACGCGTCCATCACTTGACCCAATTGGGGGACCAACTGTCCCGCAATTCACCTGCTCGATTGTTGGTCACTTGTAGCTAATGACGTCCCATAACACTGAGACGAATCTGGTGTAGAAAAAAAAGGGCCGCGTTCAAAACTGATAGTATCAGTAATGAATAATGAGTAACGAATACTGAATAATGAATAATAATATATAACAAGCGATGCGGCGCGTCTGTCTCTGTCTCTTCTCTATGACAATGTGCAACAGCAACGGCAATGGCAACAACAACAACGATGCTCATTACATAAACGGGCGCATTGCACCAGTGGCTGCTATCCCCCCGCCCCCCCCTACCAGATACCACAAATACCAAGCAATTGGCGCAGGCGCAGTGTCTGACGATGACGGAGTTGAATTAGCGTTAATTGTCGCAGCTCTTGCCAACGTTGACAATTTCAATTTAAAGCGACGCCTCGACTCGACTCGTCCCCCTTAACGCTTAACAAGATTGCTCGTACACGGAGAGAAAAGCTTTTATTATCCGTGCTTTAAAGTCTACTAAGATTTCAATTACTCGAGTCGACCATTTATTTAAAATAAATATTTTTATTATTATTATTATTATTATTATTATTATTATTGTTATTGTTATTATTATTATTATTATTATTATTATTATTATTATTATTATTATTATTATTATTATAATTATTATTATTATTATTATTATTATTATTATTATTATTATAATTATTATTATTATTATTATTATAATTATTATTATTAATTTTTTTATTATTGTTATTATTGTTATTATTATTAATTTTTTATTATTGTTATTATTATTATTATTATTATTATTATTATTATTATTGTTACTATTAATATTATTATTATTATTATTATTATTATTGCTATTATTATTATATTATTATTATTGTTATTATTATCATCATTAATTATTGAAATTATAAATTTTTTTATATGTAAGTTTGCATTGGGACTTTGATCTACTGTGCCTTTCCAATAGTTCGATCTATATTAACCAGGATTTTTTCAGGATTCAAAGTCCTCCTTTAACCAATGTTGAGGATGTAGTCTCAGCATTTTTATTGCCGAATAAACAATTCTAGAGCAATTCTAAAAAATGTGAGTATTTTGTTCTCATATCTAGCAATCTCGGAATTAATAGCTGTTTTATTTTAAATATAGTTCACTAAACTAGCGAGAGCTCGCATCGAGGTTATTCGATATTGATTATACAACGCTATTTCTTTCCGTGTAGCTATTAGGTAGGGTAAAAGGGAGCTTGGCGCAGGGGGTGGGGTTGGGGTGGTGCTGGTTGCCGAGACAGACTTATTATGCAATCGCGCGAGTTGCGCTTAATGCGATTGCATTTGAAGACCTTTTCTTGGCCGTCTGGCAGTCTGGTTGTCTGGCTGACCGGCTGGCAAAAATAGCCACGAAACAATGGCTCTGCTTTCCATTGATAAATCAGCAACATAAACGGCCAACGCTTGCCCACAAATCACCCGCTTTTACCAGCTAAAAATTATTTTTTTTTTTTTTTTTTTCGCTTAGGTGGGAGTTTGCTGTGCAGAACCCGTAAGCGGCCTGACCTAACCCAAGTGCTATGCTTTGCATAACAGCAGCATATAACAATGAAGCAACATGAACAGCAGCAGCAGCAACAGCAGCAACAGCAGCAGCAGCATCAGCAACAGCAGCAGAGGTTGAAGTGGCAGCCACATTTTTTGGCTTTCCCAGCGAGTCACGACCGGCGCAATTTTCTTGTCACTGTCAACCGACCCAGCGCGGCACACGCAACAAGCAACAAAGTCAAGCAGCAACAGTTAGCAGCAATAGCAATGGCAACAGCAACAGCAGCCGAGAAGACAAACAAATAACTATAAAAAAGATACAACAACAACAAAAGAAAAAAAAAACAAACGACAAAAGCCAAGAGCCAAAAAACAACAGCTGCGCAGTCGACAGCGCAGTCGTCGTCAACGTTGGCAGCGACTTTTAACGATTTCAGCTCGCTGATAACAAGCAACAAAGCCGGCTTTAAGTCGCCCAACAGATGCTCTTACTGAGCTGACATGCAAATATTAAAACAAGAAGCAATTTCACATATTTTGCGTTGGTGGCAAGCCTGCTACTCTGCCACATATTTACTAGCTAAATGAATTGCTTGCTCAATTTCTGCAGATTTATAATAATTAAAGAATTTTATTTTTATTTTATATTGTAGTTTTATTATTATTACTTGTTCTAACATTTGGAAGCATATGATTATTCATATTTTAACTATGAAACGCTGTCACAAATTCGCTAGCTAAATGAATTGCCTTTGAATTTGAAAGATAAATCAACAGTTTTTTGATAAGCCAATTTTACCATTACTCGGAACGAAGCAATACCTGAAAAGTTACCTCAAAATCTGCATTCACAAATGTATTTAAAAATTATTGAAGAGTTATGTTTTCAAAATGATTTGAAAATAAAGTAAGCATTCTAATAGGTGGTGAGTAAGATGCTTTCTCGACTCAAATTGCATTTAAATCTGTTATTAAATTTAGTTGCATAAATTAAACCAATTTATATTTGCCTACCCATTAACAAGTCATACAATGCAAATAATTGATATGACTTTAGTTTTGTAAATCAATTTAAAATACAATTTTTATAGATAATAATATATTTTTGTATTTATATTAAATATTTATTAAGGCGAGGGTGTGAAAGAGTTGCTCGCAAAAAGTAAAGAAAAATAAATAAACAGCAGCAACACAAAGTGTTGCTGTTGTTGTGGTTGCTGCTGTTGCTGTCGCTGTCGCTGCCTGAGTTGACGTCGCTTTGCTGCTGCTGCTGCTGGTGTCGCTGCTGCCACTGCTGCTGCTGCTGCTGCTGCTGCTGCTGCTCCGCTGGCGGTTTCCATTTCATTTTTAAGCAAACGCTCGACGCGTTCAGCGTTTTAATATATAATTCTCATCGCTCGCTAGCGGTTGGCAAAAGTGGTGCGACAAAAGGCGATCCGTTAAACACTTGAAAACCAACGCTGAATAAAATCGTCGCGTGAAACGTGTGAATCAAAAAATAAGCGCCAATATTTATTTATTTATTTTTTTTGTTTATTTGTGGATTTTGTGTGAGAGGTGTGAACACATCAAAGGATATTGCCGGTGCATTTCCAATTGTAATATTCACTTATTACCATACATAAATAATGATATCCTCAAATGCGCTGTTGGCGCTTGCCGTTTGCGCCTGTGCCGCATCGCTGGCAGTGGCACGCAGCTACAGCAATGGACTCATCTTCTACGAGCTGCAGTCGCACACGCCCTATCTGCCACCGACGGTGAGCGTGTCGCGTGGACGAAACTTGGCCAGTGCCAAGTACTCGGAGAAGGGCTCCATTTGGTCCACATTCGGACAGCCGTGCGAGTGTCGCGGCAGGGTCTGCGGCTGCTGTGCTGGCCTCAAAGTGAATCAGTACAAGTTCGATCAGAAGGGTAAATAACTCTTTCTTCTTCTTCTTCTTCTTTTACACTGCACTCAGAACAAAATATTACCAAGTCTTTGTTTTTCTCTTTTTATGGCAACGACTGTATTTGAATATAATATAATAAATATTTATTCAGATATGCCTATTCAAAATAGAAAGTAAAATTATATTAGATATTTTTCGCAAATTGCGATAATTTAGATAAAATAGAAATGATAACTGGGTATAGATATATTTTTTCTAACTGCAGCCCCAGATGCTACTGCCAAGTGTCAATGGAACTGATAACCACTTCCAATTACAATTGCAATCGGAATCGGAATCTGAATCGTTTCTCTACACACACTGAACTACTACTCCAGTTGTCCAGTTGTTTAGTTGTTTAGTTGTTTAGTTGTTTAGTTGTTCAGTTGTTCAGTTGGGGTGATTAATATGTCGAAATTCGTTGTTCGTTGTTTGCCAGCAATTGTTGCAATGACAGGCAGACAACAGCAGCAGCAACCACAAATTGTTGTTCGTCTTCCATGGCATAGTTGCATTTGCCAATCAAAATGCCACAAATCGTTGGCGTTTTTTTGCATGTTTGAGGCATCAATTTGTCGTTCGTTGGCTGGGATTCCAATTCCGAATTCAATTCCAACTTACACCCGCAACTTTCATTCATAGCAGCACAATACACTCTCACTCTCTCTCCCTCTCTCTGTCTCCCTCCCTCTCTCTCTCTCTCTCTCTCTCTCTCTCTCTCTCTGATTTCTTTGTCTAATTACGACTGTCTTTGCAGTTTGTGCCAATATCACATTCGTGCCGCAACTGGAGGAGGCGCAGCTGCAGGTGTACCTAAATGAGCGTCAATCGGCCAAGTACGGGATCTCGGTGCGAAATCCATCGCCCTTCTGCATACCCGTCATGATGGGCGTCCCGATGGCAATGTGCGTCCAGCTGACCGATGTGGCGATGGTGGGCAACAATCTGAACATGTGCATGGACTTTGTGGTGCGACTGGCTACCACCGATCTCTTCGAGATGCACTTTCAGTGCATGCGCATGGGTCTCGATGGCGTCCAGTACGTCGATAAGAATGGTCAGCCCGTGCTACCTGCCGCCAGCACTCCTCAAGCCGATGAGGATGATAGGGATACGCTCGAGTATGACTATGCCGAGATGCTGCAGGGAGAACAGCAGGAGGAGATGCAACAGCAGCTCGATGACCAGATGACAGAGCAACCACAAACAGAAACAGCTGAACCTGATTTCGAAACCGAATCGGAACCACTGCAAATTGAAAGTGAAATGCTTATGGCAGGAGACGAAGACCTGGTAGAGTCAACGACTGATGCTGGCGATGCCGATGATGATGATGATGCTGATAATGATGATAATGATGATAATGATGATAATGATGACAATGCGGAGGTGCAGCTGCAAGTAAAGGGGGACGAGGTACAGGAGGAGAAGAAGGAGGAGTCGGTGGCTGATGACAAAGTTGGCGAGAGCGACCTGAAGCAAAACGAAGTAATTGAAACAATTACCAATTCAATACAAGCCAACGAGGAGCCAGCCGCAGCAACAGCAACAGAAACAACAACGATGCCAGAGGTTGAGGAGGAGGCGAGCTATGGGCAACAGCAACAGCAACAGCAGCAGCAGCAGCAGGAGGAGCAAACAAAGGAGAAGGTTGTGGAGGTGATGGGACAAGATCAAGAGGTGAAAGAAGCAACAACAACACCAACACCAACAACATCAACAACAACTGCAACAGCAACAGCAGTAGCTGAAATTGCTGAAATGGCAAACGACAGTTACAATGAAGTGAATGTGGATGACGATGCAGAAGCAGAAGCAGAAGAAGCTGGAGGAGATGCAGGAGGAGAAGACGATGACACTGAGACAGTGACAGAGGCAGAAACAAAGATGGAGGAGGAGCAGGAAGATGAAACGATGCAAGCAGATGCTAGTGATGATGATGGTGATGATGATGAAGATGATGATGGTGATGATGATGATGATGATGGCGATGGTGATGGCGATGCTGATGCCGACGGCGATGATGATAATGATGATGATGCAGCAGAAGACAGTAAAGACGATGACGATGTGCAGCTGGCACAGGGGGCGTCACCTGCTAATAGCAATGAAAGTGCTGCTAAGCCCATCAGCAATAACAGCACCAACACCAGCAGCAACAGCAGCAACAGCAGCAACAATAACAATAACAACACAATCATCATTGTCAATGAGCCAAGTCGCGAAGCTGTTGATGACAATGCTAATGGTGCTGGGGTTAACCAACGGCAACAGGAGCAACAGCAGCAGCAACAGCAACATCAGCAGCTGCAACAGCAACAACAACAGCAGCAACAACAACAGCAGCGACGTCGCCGCCTGTTTCAGCGACTGCGCAGCAGCATTTAACTATTGGAGCGATATCAGCTGATTGTTAATTTATTGTAATTGTTATTGAATTGTTAATGCTAAATGCCTGTTAATTAATACTTATTTATTGCTACCATAGAAAAACATAGGCCGACAACCAATAAAACAGTAAGCGAAAGAAAAGTATAAAAGAAAAAAACAAAGAGTAAAAGAAACTTTCAATTAGAGCAGCTTTGAGATCAGCAGAAGCAGCAACTGCAACAATTGCAGTTGCTCTGCAAACAGCTGCCACTGCTGGCAAGCAGTTCATAATTTGTGCAAGCAGTTCCTGACCCTGACCCTTACGCAGAGGAAGATTCATCGGATTGTGTGACCTGAATGGTTGTCACTCGAATCGATGGATTGGCGATCTTTGCGCCTGCACGCCTTGCACTGACCGGCATCCAAATGACGCCAGCGATAATTATCCAGCTTGAAATTGTTGATTGCGGTCAAGAGCGCCAGAAAAGCCATCATTTTCAGCGAGTTTAGCTTCTCGGCCAGCCGCTTTGCCCTGTTAAGCGATTGGCTGAGGCGGCACTCCTTCTGCTTGCCGTGGTACAGCGGCCTGCGGGAGTGCAACATGTTCTACGGATACGGATATGCACGGACAGGTTAGGCATCTCATAAACAAAAAATAGAAAAGAGTCGATTATAGTGGATACAACAATGCAAATTAGCAATGGTTGCCGTACCGTGAATTTTCTGACAATCCTGTACTGCTCGGTAGTTAGCTGGGCCAAATATGGTGTGGATTCCCGCAACAGCAGAAAGGGATGCAAGCTATCGCCCAGTGTATCCTCAAGCACTCCGATTGCCTGCAAATAGCGAGACTTTACTGAATAAAGACATTTACTGTGTGGGATCGGAAGGGTCGCGTGAATATACTCGATCGTCTTTTTGTTGAGCTGCCGACGATTGTAGTACTGAGCCCAGTCGTCGAACAGACGCGACTGGACACAAGCCGACAAATCGATGTGCTGCCAGGGCTTCAAGTTAGGCGGCAGGTTAATCGATGGGGTAACAACCTTAATGGTTGTGGCCAGCTTGTAATCTGATCCTTGCAGAGACATACTCGAATGCTTAGAATATTTAAAATTTATATTTGTACAGCTCGTATGCTTGCCCTTAATTTGTATACGGAAATAATTTTGGCAATAACTTGATGTTATTTCTAATCAACAAACGAATTTGACAAACGAATCTGAATTTGAATGTAAATTCAAGTCAAACATTTGGGGAACTCTATGAAAGGCAATCCATGTGCAAAGCAGTGCTCATTATGCGGCCATTGAACTGCTTTCTCCACTGCAGCATGTGTGAAGAAATATCCATTTAACTTTTGTGAAAAGTATTATTCAATTTCGACATAAGACATATGACATATGCATATAAAAGCAATAAAACACACTGGCAAATTGGACAGCCATGTGCAAATCATAAACAATGCCCAAGAAAATTAATAGAACACAAATATATTTATTTATTTGAAAGCAGTCCAAGCAGTTTCCCAATTTCATTGTCCTTTAGCACTACTGTCTGCACTGCAGTTCCAGCTGGATACAAATAATTAAAAAAAAAAACCATATGGCAACTCTGCCCTTTAAAAAGCCAGTTGGATGTTTGAATAATTTATAAGTTCGCCATAGGAAAGCAAAAGAAACATTCAAACGAATTTCAAACTTAATATGTCTAACAAATAGCTTTTTAGCTGATGGCAGCAGTCTATTACAAGGTTTAGCTGAATATGAATCTGAAGCGAATTCAGATTTGTGATCGAAATTTTGGTCGCTTAAGTGAAAAATAATTACCAGATTGGGTTGTTAATTAATTACGCAATTTTGACTGAAAATGTTCGCGGCATTTTTGCTTCTCACGCCCACGCCAAGTAGGTAGCCAAAGTTTTGAATTTTCACATCAGTTAATTTTGTCGGACACGGTCCGTACAAATGTTGTAATCTTGTTCCCGCAGTGAAAATCGAATAGAAACCACTAAAAAAAAAAATAAATAAAACCGGCAGAATGAAGGAAGGGGACAAAGAGAAAAACAATAACAAATACAGACGAAAACAGTCATAATCGGGCAATATTATATAATTTTCAGTTACTGCTACTGTTGTGTTCGCCGTTGTTGCTGGTGATTTTGTTGTTGTTGTTGTTGTTGTTGTTACTGTCATTGTTGCTGCCGGGCAATTTAAGTTATTTAATTATTATTTTCGTATTTGTATATTTCTTCAGCCTGCTTATTCGGTGTTGTGTTACCTGTTTCTCGTGGGCTAGACTTGTCCCAGTTGCATGGGCAGCGACAACGATTTTACAAAAATGATTATAAATAAATATTTGCTTATAAAATGTTTAATTGCTTTAGCGGTTGTTGTGTCTCTTTGACATACAACACATAATTAGTGCACTTCTTTTGTTTTTCTTTCGCAATGCAAATTTGAATTTGGTAGTTTAACACATAATCAATTGATCGACTGTTGGACTTTTTAACTGGCCAAAACGGTGGCCTGCAGTGGGCCAAGAGGGGGCACCGGGTAGCCGGGCAAGAGATCTTGGCAACGCAATGATGAGCGCTCGAATTGTTCGCATTTGTATGCTAACTGTGGACGTGGGTGTCGCTTTTTTTTTTTTTTGAAGCTCTTTGCGGAAAGAAAGTCACAGAAAAGTTGGCGAAACTGTTGAATGTCACTTGAGCCGCCAATTAAAACTTGTTTTTGCTTTTATTTTTGCGTTGCTTCTTTATTTATATGTATATGTTTTTTATTTTTTTTTTTTCATTTTTCTGCTATAAAGTTTTTTGTCTGCTCTTCTTTTTTGGCAATAGCGCAACGTGTGGTCAAAAACAATAAGTAAATGCGATCATATATATGCATACATACCTATATTGTAAAATGTAGAAACAGAGCAGACAGGAAACACTCAAAACTTTTTGTACTGCATGCCAATTATGTTCGAATGCCAATTGCTCTCAAACTGTAGCCAAAATTCACTTTTGAAAATTAAACACGTTTCAATTCCGGAATTGCTTCGATTTTACTTTTTACATACTGCTTTGTAATTTGTCAAATTAAAAAGTGATAACAATCGAATACTTTCTTGCTATATATATTTAGTGCTGTGATTTAGAAAAAAATCAACTTTATCGATGCAAATTCCCAGTACCAATCAATGAAGTCAAACTTTAGTGTTTGCAATCGGAATACAAATAACCAGACTAGAAACCAAATGGAGTTATGGCCAAAATAATAATGATTACACTGTATAATGTCAATATTGCTATAGATATATGCTCAGACAGATATTTTCTTCGATTCGTTACGCCATTTTGACTTCTCAACATATCTCCTCACTCACTTTTTTAGTTAGCCTGTTTCATTATTGTATAACAGTCATGCGAATATAACCAAAATAATGAAAGCTTAGCTAATTTATTTAGAGTTCATTGGGTTAAATAAAAGAATACAAAATGGTTAGATTAGGCACGCTAGTCTACCCTTTCGAGAGAGAGGGGATGACATCTATATATGTCTACGTCTATCGCTATCGCACATCCATGTAACAAATTGTGACATACAAAAACATAACATTTGGATCGCTTCTCAAAAATGTAGATGTTACATACACAATGTAATCTTCTTTAAAATTAATGTAAAAAATAATAAATAAGGCATAGAAATTAGTCTTCAACAAGAACATCAAGTTTCGTCAAGATTGCCTTTAAGTTCTGGCGCATATAAGACAAAAAAAAGACCGAGTGATGCTAATCAAGAATATATATTCTGTATGGTGTCGGATAACTCTTCTTCAATGCGTTGCAAGTTTAAAAAGAAGATAAAAATACCTTCGACAAGCTTATACAAATAATAACTTATTTCGTTGCTTATTTAAAAGTATTTCATAATAAGCGATAGTTTTATGGTGAAATATTTGGCAGTGATAAAATATGAGATCTCACCGATAATGACTCGAAATGAAATTAAATTCCGAAATTATCTGTGAACCTTGTTTGGAGAAATACGAAATTATATACAAAATTTGTATGATGTGACACGGGTGTTGAAACTGTTTGCCAACGTTTCAGGGACAGTCGCTAGAATTCCAAGAAAAGGTCAATTTATAAAAAAAATTACATAACAAGCTTGAAATTCGCTGAAAGAAATTTTTAATTGGCCGTAAATTTTTCAAATTGAGCATTCAACAACAATTGACACGATAATTTGCAGGAGTTTCGTGCTTCTTTTTTTTTTTGATGGTAACTGTGCCTTAAGCCAAACAATTGTTGGTCGTGCCTTATTTTTATAATGAGAGGTTTTTGTGTACCACAGTTGTACTATGTGCTTGAAGTACATTGTGTTCTGAATTAGGTAGCACATCTATCTGCTTGTATGCATACGCCCTGTTGCATGCCCATTAAAACAACCACGGAACACACTGCACGCAACCACAATTCTGCACCGTTGGGCTGCAAATTGGGCCTAGCCCAACTAGCGGTCAGATCGACGCACAAACACACGTTATGTGTGTACGCATTGCAACATTGTGTCGGTCAGTCAGCCACACAATCCCAATAACAAATAAAAGCTAAAAAAAAACCAATAACCAATGCCCAATTCCCGACGAAACGCTTCAAGCTGCTTGGCAACAGCCCAGACCAGAACTTTAAAGTCAGAAAAACATTTCTGTGTTTGCAGCAACTTAAATAATATTTCAAGAATGAAATGTCAAAAATGCTTTTACATGCTTCATTTGCTTGACCAAAAGTCAGAAAAAAATAAATATTTTTAATTATTATTTACAAAAAATGCACACAAATTTTAACAGTTTAAAAAGCTAAAACTAGCTATTAAATTGCCAACGAAAATTGCAGGCAATTGAGATGTCAGAGCAAAATGGGAAGACTACGAAGGAGCTTGTGACTATTACTGTGACTGTGACTGTGACTGTAATTTTTAATTTCATAAAAGCTAAATCACACTAAACAAACAAACTTGAACTGTTACAGTAATTTATAATATTAGTTTTTAGACAGCTATTAAATTAAAGACTTTTGTAATTGCAATTGGATAAAGCGCATGTGATTCGAGAAACGCAATTTACTATGACATGAATGAATTTTGTGGCAGGCCTGTTGGCAAATGTTATGGCAGTAGCACCCGACTGTGTAAGGGTCGCAGTCAACAGCAGTCGACCATCGATTCGGCTGGCATCGTTGCGATTCGGGTGGCATACAGACAGCTTCGTGCCGCTGTGCAGCATCAGCCGCAACTCGAGATTCAGTTCACTTTTTTCTCGCCCAGTGGCTGGTTGTCAGTTGTGCTGTGTGTTCAGCGAGCAGTCATTGAATAAAAAGCAGGCCGTTGCCACTCGACGTAAATTTCAGTTGCAAATTTGAAAGCAAAATTGGTCAGCCAAAGGTGCTGCCGAGACATCCGTGTTAAGGCTGAGAAGGACTCGCTTGCTGCTTGATACCAGCGATTATATCTGCTGTGCTGCCCTAAAGAGAGAATTGACCAGAAGCACTTGACGTGAGTATTTAACTGTCACTTTTAGCTGCCATTATTTGACACTTACAATGAAGTTGTCGTGCGGATTAGCTTACAAAGTTGACATCGAACTGCGTTGCTTTCACTTCCTTTTTCCTCTTATGCGACAGTCCTTTTTGTATCTTTGTATCTATGTATCTTTGTCCACTGGGACATTTATGAGTGCTGTAATCCTCAATGCTTCTGCACGAGTGCCTTTTGTATGGCTGGCTTGATTTCATATTTATTATCTGCAAGTCCTTCGAGTAACGCACTTTGCATTCCAAACTTGGAGCAGCGGCCGAAAAACCAAAAAAAAAAAAAAAACTGAGACAAAATATAAATCAAGTATACGCCGCATAAACACTTCACATCAATGCCATTAACATGAATCTTTCATTTCATTTTGGCTCTGCCATACGAAAATGTGGCACTTTATGTTTGCGTGCAGTTTTTTTTTTTTGTTTTTGTTTGTTTTTTTTTTATGTTCTGTTTGTTTTTCTTTTGCGGGCCAAACGCCAAACCAGCCAGTATTTGAACTCAGTGGATGCAACTGTCGCGCCTTATCATTGCACGCATGTCACACGATTTGGCAGCGTCAGCGCAGCTGCTTCCTGGTTTCTCGGTTGCCAGCCTGCTTGACTGGCTGTCAGGAGCGTTTCGATTGTTTGGAATGCCTTAATGCAATTGTATGCGAAGCTCAAATATCAATGGTGCACCTTCATCAGTGGGTCAGCACCACCACCACGCTGATTGGCTTCGTTTGTCAGCAGTTTTTATAGTTTCCGTAGTTGCACCATTTGTGCCAAATCTGGCGTGTGCGGCACATGATAACGCTGATGAGTCAATGAAATGGACTCCGTAATAAGTTGCAAATGGGAAATACCAATACACAATTGCAAAAACGACAAATTCGTTGGACTCCCACTAACAGCACATGACCACTGTGCAAGCAGCCCACTGTGCGACAGTTGGCTTCATTTTAATTGGCTTAAGAGCCACCCCGTAAGCCAGCAGCTTTAATTTCAACGAAACGTTGCCCATTGCAAGATGAGCTCATTGACCCCCAGCTTGAGGGAGAGCTGCTGGGGGTGGGGGGAGGGGATGGGGAGGTCGCTCCTTTGTGCAAAGGTCGCAAAAGCATCGTTAAACGTCGCGCATCAAATTATCGTTAGATTTATAGCACTTGGTACTATGACCGACTGCTCGGTCGCGACTTTTTGACTCTTGGCCCTCTCATTGTTCATGCACGTTTTTAGGCGCCATGCCTCAAATTTGTGTGGCCAGCAGCAAGACTTGCATTGGCACTCACAAGGCTAAGCTGTTTATTTCCATCTATAATACAGGTCAAAGATGTAACACAAAAACAATTGGTCTGAAAACCGCTTGCGCAATCTTAACTTTGCTCTATTCAATGTTGATTGTTCGCTTATTGTATTTTAACATGGGAAATTAATCAGGCTGCAATTGCAAAAAGCAACAGTTTCCTGTGCCAACTGGCAAGCGCAATATGCCATTTAATATACTTGTTAGTGACTGACTAAAGTATTTTTTAAGTATCCTATTATTTGATAAGCCAAAGACAAAGACTTGAAGATAGACTAGCTGTTAAATATTGTAGCAGGCCACTAAGGCTGTAAAATAACATCTGTAACTTAACATGCAACTGTGTACTTAACATTGATATCGATGTCGATCGATATCAATTGCGTGATCACCAACTTGAAGAAGAAGCAGAAAGAGTCGTTGTGAATAAAGTAAGGCGAGCAGGCGTGTTTTTGAGAAAGAAGTATAATTTAGTTTTGACTGCCACAATGCGTACATTAAAACAATTGAAAAACTTTAATTGGGTTTGCTCATTCAAATGTTAGCAGGAAGTAAAAACAAAAAAAAATAAATAAAAAATAACAATAATTATAAATTAAAGTTACTGAAAGTTACTCCTATCAGCCAAATTCTTAAGTTACGAAACTGATTTTGATTTTGGGTCATTCAATATGAAAATATATTTTTTGGATAATAAAGTCTGTGCTTTTGTCTGATTTCTTTTTTTAAATTCAATTGTTAAATAATGTGTCAATGTATATATAAATATATATATATATATATATATATATATATATATATATATATATAGAATAGAATATATCCACACATCATATTTAGTTTTTAGAAATATTACCTAGTCACATGGAAAGCTACGAAAGCTTTTCCACTACTCCGCTAATATCATTTGAACTGTCTCATTTGTGATACATTAAAAGAATTTAATTTATTTGTTAATCATTTCAGTGATATTCTATCTTTCAATGTTTCTTAACTATATTTTAACATTTACCAAACATATGTGTACGCTACTATTTGCTATTTGCTGAAACTAGACTACGGTGTTGCCCGCCAGATTCGAGTGCATCGCACACTCACCATCTCCATCTCTCCATGGAGCTAAGTAAGTCGACTAGATTTATGCAGCATCCCCAAAAAGTGAACAACATTTGCGAGGAACAGAACACAAAAACTTTTCGCAAGCAACAGGCGCAGTCCAATAACAATTGAGTCTCAGTTGAGTGAACACCTTACTGCTCCGTATTTCCTGCTCCCCCACCTCCATCACCACTCATCCCGCCGATTGCTCGTTTAAGGCACATTTCGTCAAGGCACGCTAAGACTGACAAGGACGACGATTGGGGAAGGGTTTTAATAACTTCATTAAGTGCTTGAAATATGCATAAGCATAATTTGGTTTTTGTAATTAACATTTCGCTCAGCAGACAGCGGCACTTCATGCTGCAACTGTTTTCAGCGAATCGCTTACTAGTCCTCTCCCGTGAAGCCTTCACTGTACGCTCTTTTGTCCTGACCACGTCCTGTTCTATCCTGTCCTGTCCTGTGGAGTTCCTCGCAGTGCCAATGGGGCGTATGAGCAACAACAGCTGCGCTCAAGTTGCCCACTAATTGACTGACTTTTGCCTGTCTTTTGTGTTGGCTCGTTTTGCAGCTTTAATTAAGCAGCCAAAAAATAGAGGAAAGCTGCAGCAAGGACTAAACATTAACCAAAACACGTGCTTACAATATTCTACAAAATTTCGTAAAAGAAAATATAGCAACAAAAAAATATGGCCGTTACAGTTGGGAGTAACCGACTGCGAAATACTCTGATATTAATGTAATAATAGCTGATATTGCCTGGCTAAAGGAGGATCCTCCAAATCTACCTTCCACGTTTCATAACTTTGGCCTTAACTTGTAGATATAGAGACTCTTACAATTTTTGTGGGCGGAAGTGGACGTGGCCCGCTTTTCGAATGGTGTTACTAGCAATATACCTTTCTGATTTAGTAATTCTAGCTTTGAAATTGTTCGAGATATGGACTTATACCATCAGATATATATATTATAAAATGATCTTATTCATACTTGAGACCAATGACTGGTAATATACTTTTGAAATTTGGAGACTCTAGCTGAAAAACTCTAGAAGATATAGCCATTTCCGATTTTGAAGGGACAGGAGTCTGTGGCGGAGCGTATGGAGGTGGTATGGACGGAAGGACATCACCAGCAATTTACCAAGCAAGTTTTGTGATTGTAACTTTAAGATTGTGGGAGATATGTGGATTGAACAAAGTTGTGCTCATATACTCTTTTAACTTCGGTATCAGAGTATACAGAGCAGAAAAATATAGAAAAATTGGCAAGTGACAAGTGGCAGTATTTGTTGTTGCTGTTACTTGTGTGTGTGTGGCATGGCAAATTTAAGTATGTGGGCGTGGGCAGCTTATGTTAAAGTTTTGTTTTTCTTTATTATTTATTTATTATTATTTTGATTGCTACATGTTGAAACTCATTAATATATTTTGCAAATCGGAAAACTTTGTTTTTGCCAATTTGCTGACGAACTTTCTTGCAATTTATCAATCGACACGTTTGCCAGCCGACAGCGAGATGTGCCTCGCACAGCCATTTGCTTGCTGCTGCTTCGCATTATTAAATTTACATGTCAATGCCACATAAAAACATTTCAAAGTGGAGAAGGGTGGGCGGCACAACGAGGGCGTTGCCGCGTTATCGCCTGGCAGCTTAGCAGCTCTGTAAGCACGACCAACAATAGGCAACCACAGCAACAAGGAATATCGCGTTTAGCCCATTCAGCGCCAGCTGAGCGGAAACTGGCAGATAATCTAAACAAAACAATGCAAACATCGACAGCAACAGCATTACAAAAGGAGCAACAGCAACACAAGCAGCAATCGCAACAACAACAACAACAACTGCGATAACAACAGCAGCGGTAGCAGCAGCAGCAGCAGCAGCAGGTGGGCATTGGCAACTTGGCAAGATGCAATCCGTTGACTGCCTTGGGCTGCATCCTTAACAAAAGACAGCAGCACTTAAGACTCAAGCGGGTGGGGGTGGGGGGGGGTAGGGAAAGCATCTAAAAGCATGTTCTAGTTCACACAGTATTTAGTCGGTCACAGCAACTCTCTCAACTCGTCGCGACACGCCCAATGGCCAACAATTAAAGACAGACTCGACCACAATATACCCTGTAAGTAGCTCAATGATTGACCTAATCAAAGCGTTATATTCATTTATGTAATTAATTTGGAACTTGAGCTTGGGAACTCATCACTGTTTTCAAATAGCATATACATTTGTTTCACAACTTTATGTTGACTTATGTAATTCTCTTGGAAAATGTTCGGAATTATCGATTCGAAATCAACTTAACTTGATCGATGATCGATGATTTCCAGCACTGTTTTTGAACTAGTTTTTCAAATCGGATATACTACACATGTGTGTTGTGAGATGTCACTTATAATACCAATAATACTAACTCAGTCGTATTGACATGCAGCTGCTGCTTGTGTGTGCAGGGTATCGTGAAACGAATATATAAAATAAAGACAAGCATGACAAGAAATGGGAGAATGCAGAGAGGAAGAACTGGAAACGGAAGCTTAACGGTCAAAGTGCATGCTGAGCTTTCAAATGCTAATGGGTTGTGATTATCTTGTAATCTTACATGCACTAAGCACAAGATGACAGCGATGCAATCCGCTCAGGCAGACAACTCTAAGCTGCTTACTTAAGTCATAAGTAGTTGAAGATTTTAGATTTTATTTAACAAAATGGCTTTTTATACCCTGATACCAAAGGTACAAGCGTATATTAGAGACCGGACAAAGTGCTTAAATTAGGGTGCTACGTCCACTTGGAGTAGTATATTTGCGAGCATCGCTTTCAAGTATCGAACAATATCGAATAATATCGCACACAATTTAGAGACTGGAGTCACCCAATTTGAACTTGTATATGTTGCTAGTAATTTAAAAAGTGGAATACAATTTTCGGACCACTTCCAATTTCCTCCCCAAAAACGGCAGAAGCCTCTATCACAAACTTGGAATATTGATTACTAGGAACCTCCTTCAAGGATTGATAAATAAAAACTAACTGTTGTTTGCCGCCTGCTATCAGCTGGTATTGCATTGACCTAAGACTGCATTTATTTTAATTTTTTTATCAACTATTTACTTTTAAATTTTCTTTAAAGCATACTAATAGTTTTATTTACCTGTGCTGTATAATTTTAAATTAAGTTCGCTTTAATTTCAGTAAAATTGAAATAATATTTTTGTATTAAAATATTTCTAAATGATTTTATCAAAAATTGAATTAGATAAAATTTAATTAATTTCATATTTTTATGTAGAAAATTCTAGTTATAATAGTGACTCAACTCGAACATTTTATGTTCACTTGTCGATTTTAAGAGAAAGTCGATAAATGTGACAAGCAATTGAGTTCGCATTAAGGTTTCCTATTATATTTTTCTAGTGAATTTTACAGCATAAATATTTTATGGCTTTTAAGCTTTTGCATCGCCTCCCACTCCATCCTCTCGCATGCGATATTCCCCAGTGAATGGCAAAGCAAGAAATAACAGCTGCAGCACGTACTAAATACCCTTTCAGACGTAAGACGTTGTAAGATATAAAATTTAGATGATTGATATTAATTCATCTAAATATTGCACAGTTTTTTTATAAACTGAATTGTAGTTTGTTCAACATTTTATTTAATAAGACAGCAATGTTCCTTTGGAACCTATGTATCAATGTATACACAAAGTACTCCCGAGACACTTCAAATTGCCCTCGGCCATGGTATGCGAAATTCCAACAAAATGCCTTATGTCGTCATCGAGCAGTCCTTGGCAGAAAATATTAGTCGTGATTTCATGACTTCTTCGCATATGCCAAAATGTTAAAGGGGAGAGGAAGCCGGATGAGATACAAGTTGAATACTTTGCTCGTACGAGTGGATTCAAGACAATGTCACAGTTGGCACACTGTTGTCATATAATTAGATTGCATTGCCAATTAAAGTTTTTGGGGCTGCGGCAGATGGCTCAATCTGGGGGAAAAAACATAAACAAAAAACAAACACACATTCATCTGTATCTCTGGCTTGGGTTTGGGTTTATTTATGTATCGATAACGGTCTGACGCTTTTTCAATTTGCTTTGGCCGATGATTTGGGCAAATAAAACGCTCAACTCATACAAACTTCTGTTGCCCCTTCTATTATGGTGTCTAAACAAGTGTGTATAATCAAGAGCCTTGTGCGTTACCCAGTTGGACCAACCAGCATATGCAATTTGCTTTCTTCTTGAAAAAGTTAAGGACCTCAGCATTTGAAAGTTCACTTCGTTCTAAATATTATACAACTACATATAAACAAGTTCATTATACACATTTACGTACTTTTAATCAGTTTCAGGTACAGAACGAAATTTCAAGACATCAATAAAAATCCCAGTATTTAAAGAACTTTCTGTTCGTTTTAGTCACCTTGAAAGCCACGTATTTGCAGTACAATTTTGTGAACTCAATAAAAGAATTAAACGGAAACTGCAGCAATATCAATAAAAGATACTAATAATAATAATAGTAATCGCAAAGGTTCAAGTTTAATTCCCAATAACTCCAACTCATATGGCTTTTCTCTCAAAAGAGCTGCTCGTTAGAAAGAAAAATTGAAAATTGATTGTTAATTTGATCTCCTGTAATACGCTGAAGCTAAACCAATTTTTTGTCATTATTCGCTTTCTTTTTTCGGGCTTCTGAGCAGAGCAGATGCCAAGTAAGTGTTTACGGTCGCACTGGGCTGTTCGTGTTGATACAACTATTAATATGTTGACGCTGTGTTGTTAAGGATATTATTGTTTGTGTCAGTGGGTCAAAATGCCTGTGGCAAACCGCAAATACAAACAAACAAAAACAAGCAAACAAACACACAACGACACGCACATTTGCAGTTGCTTAGAATAATGTGATGAGTTTGCCATAAACGACTGACCTCCACCGCAAAACAAAATAAAAAGACAATTTACCAACCTCAACCCTCAGCCACCAACAGCTGCTGCTGTTGTTGTTGCTGTTGCTGTTGTTGTTGTTGCTGTATATCTGAGTCAGTTGTTGGCTAAGATAGCATACGAACACGACAAGTGCGTCAGTCTCCTGCAGCGATACAGCAAGTTAGAAAGCATTACATACTTGCCTCTTCCACCTCCACCCCACCTCCCCCTTCCATCACACCTCCACCCCTTGCTTGTCATAAACTGCTTTCAGCGGGTTTCCGAGTGTATGTGTGTGTTTGTGTGTGTCAACTATACACACTTTCAATTGTCAGTCGAGGACACTTTAAGTGTCTAGACGTGCTTTCTTAGAGCTACTCTATATATATATCTATATTTTTTTTTGGATTGGGACAACTTACTTTACAATGAATTTGACTTGTATCATGGCAGAGAAGAAGCTTCAGTTAAATTTGAGATTGATATAGGCATAAGCATATTATTACCAGCAAGCTGACGTTGAATATTAGCTGCAGAATAAGGAAATTCAATTAAATTAGTTAGTTTGCACATACAGTGTCTCAGACCTCATTTCGACCAGTGTCTAGCAAAAATTTTAATTGCCTGCCATTAACTAATTATACATTATTTTTCAAAAATTCCAAAGACCGATGGCAGGTAGATAAATTAACCACCAAAATGAATGTATGTTTCCCCACCAGCTAGGTCGGGTTATGTAAAAAAGGACCTTAATTTATGGTCAAAGCTTATTTCGAACAGTTGCATTATGGACACCTGGGTGCCACAAAACCCGGATTTTTTACGTCAGGTTGAATATTTTCGGTATAAATGGACCAATTCTTCGTAGTCAGTTTAGTTATATCCTTCGAAATTTGGTGTTGATTGAAACAACAATGGAGAAGAATGTGTACCTCAATATATTAAAGGAAAATTTACTCTAAAGTGCCGAGAAACTAGGAATCCGACGTACATTCCGGGTCTACCAGGACAACGACCCCAAGCATAAGTTCGGATTAGTACAGTCCTGCCTTATCTGGAACTGCTCCCAAATGATAATTCCAGATTTAAGTGTTATTGAAAATTTGTGAGCTCTGCTGGAGAATAACATTCGGAATCACAGACACTGGTCGAAATAAGGTCTGAGACACTGTATATTGGGCGTGGAATAAACCAATAATAAAGCAGCAGCAGCAACTACAGCAGAACAACAGCGACCGCAACAGGGACACGAAAATGCAATGCAAGCAGCCAAAGTCACTTAACCAGACGCACACACACACACACACACACACACACACACACACACACACACACACACACACACACACACACACACACACACACACACACACACACACACACACACACACACACACACGACACACACACACATTTTGTGTAGTATATATGTATGTTTGCCAACACATAATGTATTTCGAGAGCTAATTAAAACGGAACGTGGAGGTTGCCAGTGGCAAGTGAAGAGCAGTGCACAATGCAACACTACACAGCACTGGCAGCAGCCAACCAAGGGGTGTTTTTTTCAAAGGGGATCTGAGAGTGTTAGAGAGGGGGAGGATGGGGTGGCGGGGTTTTTGAGCGCGGAAAGGCTAAAAGTTTTTTTTTTTTGGCAATTGCCAGACAGACAGAGGAGAGGGGATGACAGTAAATTCTCAGTTTGCTATTGCCAAAAGGACGCCAAATTCTGCACATTAAGCGAAAAATCTAATAATTTCAGCACAACAAATATTCATTTAAGTCACAACTAAACTAAAGTATTCATCTGATACGAGAGATGGCATAACTTCTATTCCCGAATCATATTATTATTATTATACTCAATTGCAACAACGATGTTCAAAATATATTATGGTTAATATATATATAATATATATAACTATATATAATTATGCATAGCTGTCAGTTGATATATGCACATGTATAAATACATGCATGGTTGCTTATATTTAATAATATAATACATGAGCTGTTGATTTTGCTCAGTGTAAACATTGAAATTGTTTAACATGGGCAATGCAGCTTTGAGCAACCAAATAACTTGCAATTTAAAGGGACACGCAATAGTTGCAATGCATGTGTGTGTGTGTGTGTGTGTGTGTGATGTGTGGCTTGTTGCATTTGTTGTGCTTGTGGTGTGTGTGTGTGTGTGTGTGATTGACAGATGTCAAGCGGAGATAAACCCCGGCGTCAAGCAGCCCGTTGCATGCATGGATAAGTGATGGTTGCTTGAACAGAATCAGCTAGTAATGTTAACTATGTAAATCAAGTGCAATCTGTTTAATTTCGAATGAATCGTCAGTTGGTTTATATGAACAAATGCATACCTCTTATTGTATGGTAGCTGCCCGGCTCAACATCCGGTCTGGCTGTTGCATCCGGTGTGGTGTGTTCGCTGCCACATAATCTCTCGCTTCCGCTGCTGCATGGCGACCACATTAAAGCTGTCGAAACAAACAAAACGCACCAGAAACTGAATGCATCAGAAGACAGATCTGACCTCACCCAGGACCTTGACCAATTTGCCTGGCAGCCAGCAGCCAGGAGCCACGACTACCGACTGCGGACTGCAGACAGCCAGCCCAACCCGCGGCCTAGTTTTTGTCCCATTGCCAGCTCCATTCGCTTTCCGGGCAGACAGTTTGATTTATGCGACTTTTGCTTTGCATATTCAGCTGACAGCGAATTCGATTTGATATCGGCGACATGAGACTGGAGCATTGGCCATGACCACAACTTATAAGCCTAACAGAAAATGACTGAAATACACACAAAGAAAAAAAAAAAGTGAGGGGATGACAGCGGGTATGTCAGCCATGACGGTGCTCTAAACGCTTATTTATGGCATTTTTTAGGCGCTTGGAGAGGCAAAAGCATGAAGAATGGCAGCCAACCAAACAACCAAGCGAAACTTTAGTTATCTATTATGGAGAAGTACGTGAGGCTCGCAAGCAACAAACACGCAAAGCTCGATGTGTGTGTGACCGTGCGCAGGAGCGGAATGGCATGAAATCGAGTTCAAAACTCAACTTATAAATTATGTAAAAAGGTGTAACAGGAAGTCAGATGTGAATGAGTATTCAAATTAAACCTGCAAGCCCCAGCTCATTTGAGAATCCTAATTCCAAATTGGCGTTCCTATTATTATTTTTTTTTTTTTTGCTTTCATAGTCTCTTTCATCTTTCAATCTTTCGGACATGGACGTAACATAGATCGACAGACGGTTCAGGCTATAACGATCCGGCTTTTGATGCTGATCAACAATACCTGTACTTCATGGGATCAAGAATGCTTTCTTCTTTTGTCTAGAATTTCACAATTTTGTGTTTCCCCTTTTGCAATACATGCTAAAAAAAAAGCAGACATAGCTAAGCTAATCCAAAATTAAAGATATTAAAGATGCTTTAGTTTTAAAGCTCAAATCTTTTCAGAGCCTGATTCACAAGTTAACTTTTAGCAATTACTTAGAGAGATGAATATGTACACAGTCCTAAAAGTATGCATACTTCATTTTTTGGATATAAATTCAACTTGAACTTAAAACGAAATTAATTTAAAATGTTAATTAATATTTAAAAATGCTGAAATAGGTCGGTTTGGTTGGCTAATTCAAAAAGAGAACTTATCAAAATGATAAGAACATTGGGGAAATTTGGCAAAACGATATTTGGAAAATAATTGACGGCCCTTCAACTGAATTCGAGAACCAGCCGACCCTGCGTAAATGGGCATGTTTTCATGTGCATGGCGAGTGTGTGTGAATGACATGGTTTGTGTGTTTTTAGGTTCTTTGCCACTTTATATTTGTCGAAGTCGCTCGTCATCAAAGCAAGTCAGCCAGCCAGCCGACAGGAATATAATACGGAAGCCGTTGACGTCGCTGACAGCGCAAAATTTCTCGCTGACAAACTTGGCTGATTTCCTTTTTATGACAATAACAACAGACCAAATGACGACAAGAACAAAAGCAGCAATAACAACATCAACACCAGAACCAACGGCAACGACAACGCTAAACAAACCATTTGCACTGACGTCAAAGTGCCGCTCAAACTGTGAGTCTCAATCTCAGGCAGCAGCCACCTGAAGGGTTTGTGCCAAGCAAAGGATGTGAAAACTATGAGATGAAGCTGGCAAATTCAAGCGATCAAAAGAAAGCAAAAAAATAACACACACATGTGAAAAGTGATTGACCAGGCGAAACCCTGTACAATAATTTCTAAAGCTACACTGACTGAGATGATATTGCATACTCAAGTGCGGAAGCGAAACAATTTAAAGCCAAAAATCTTGAATCATGGCCATAATGCTAAATGTTAATAGCTATGATATTACTTTATTTTTGACATGGTTTGTTACCAAAATTTATTCTGCATCCAGAATGAATAGATTTTACTTTTAGTTTTTTTCTTTTAATCCTAACAAAACAATGACTGAATGGACCAGTCAA
Source organism: Drosophila anomalipes (assembly GCA_035041615.1). Taxonomy (NCBI): domain Eukaryota; kingdom Metazoa; phylum Arthropoda; class Insecta; order Diptera; family Drosophilidae; genus Drosophila; species Drosophila anomalipes. The sequence continues at coordinate 4,982,804 of JAWNKZ010000254.1, forward strand.
TTATTTATTATATTTTTACGAGTTGAATTCTACTTTCTATGGTAATCAAAACAATATAAATGAATTCATAACATGACATTAAGAGTCATACCCTTCGCTAACTATTCCATCGATACAGGGTGTAATGAAATATCCAGCAAATAACAAATGAAACCTCTTCAGCAAATTGCTTCTGTTGCGTAAAGTACCTTTAATAAATATTGCTCAGTCAACTGAGTTGAGTAAATTTACTTCTGAATTACTTTTACAAAGAATTTTCATTTTTTTTATCTTAATCCAAAAGTCCACGCAAAGCTCCACGACGGTCACCAAATAATATTGCACACTTCGTTCAGAATTTTGATTAATATTAAGAAATTGTGCTATCCTATTGATTGATGCAGTCGGGTTTTTGTTCTTTGTGCTCTCTTCAAATGTGATAGAGGACGTTTTAAATGTGATAGACTTGAGCCAAGTTCTGAGAGCATATTCACAAAACATTAATTATTGTAGCTTTGATTCTGGTAGCTGTGTCTTTTCGGGAGCAAAAAGAGATACGATAACTTTTAAATTACTCAGTCAGTCAAACTTGAAAAGCATCAACATATAAAATTTATGCAATCTTCTCTCTCTCTCTCTCTCTCTCTCTCTCTCTCTGTTATATGTGATAAATTGGCCCATTTACCATATTCTCATGTTTGATTTGATCTCCTAGGCGCCTGGCAAGGACAACTGAGTGACGAGAACCTCAAATTTGTTGTTATTATTGTCAGCACATGCACATAAACATAAACATAGATACTTACTAAATAAATGGATGCCTGCCAAGCAAGTAGTACTAGGTGCTGCTGGAACACAGCCTATATTTTAGTGGCAATCAAAATGCGATTTTCTTGATTTATTGCGTATACGGAAAGCTCTCGAAGGATAAACGAAGGCCTTGCCTGTTGCTTGCCACATTTCCCAAACATATATATATATATATATATATCTATATATGCGTGTAAGTTGCCTCGTCCTGCTGGGTTTGGTATTTGCTCAACTGATTGGCAACTAGATACCAAACAATTGCGCATCACAAAATTACATCGGGACCTTGCTTTTGGTTTCGCTACCCTTCAGACAGAAATAGACAGGCGCAAATAATGACGAATATCCGTCACACCCAAAAATAACGGACGTTCTGCCAAAGCGACCTCGAAAATTACGGAAAATTTGTTTTTGGAAATTGGAGGCCCCGCAGAAATCCTTTTTTCACCACAATGAAACAGAACCTGGGAACAGAGACAGCTTGTCAGAAAAGTGCCCGACTACGAGCTGCTCTGTTCAAAAGGTACAATTAGATCTGAGATTCATGTGTTTAAACAGACTTCATTTATGAAGACTGCCTGCCTTTTTATCATACACATGTTTTCTAAGATTCTTTCTGAGCTTTTTAGCAATAGATTGTATTTCTGTGATACTCTGAAACTCACATTTAATTTTACCTGCCTATTATGTAAATATACACTTAATCCAATTTATCATATACAGGGTATAAAAACCACATAAATAAGATACGCGTCTGACATATTTAAGCGGTATGCTGTTGTGGTTGTTCTTGTTGCATTTTGTTGGCCTGTTGGCCAAGTGGAAAAGTTATGAGGCGCCGAAAGATCTAAAGGCAACGCCAACAATTCAAAATCCAGAAAAAAAAAAGAAAAAAAACGCGTGGCGAATGCAGAGTTGAAAGATGAGAAAAAATTCGATGCGTGATTTGGTATTCATTTGGTGGCAGAAAAATTGTACACTGTACACACTTGGCACGAATTGGCAGTTTGCCAAAATAGAAAACGAAATTGATTGAAACAAAAGTGATTTTGTGGCTTTTTTTTTATTTTGATTGGAACTTAACTCAAGGCCATAGTCACGTTAACAGTGAGTTGAACTCTCTCCTGTTGCATTAAACACTAAAACAATATCCAAAATATGTTGGGCTTTTTTCCTACCCACAAACCACAAATTTTAGTCTAATTGTTGACGTTTGCGTTTCGTAGCGTTTATTGCTGTGCTGGCTTTTATTGCAATTAAAAGCACAGTGTCGGTTCGAGAGAAGCCTTTAATTTATGTTCAATTGCGCAATTGCAGGGGGACACTTGAACAGTTGGACAATCGGACAAAATGGACGTACGAAATCTCCTTAGTTTGATGATTAAGGATGCCCGACGGCAGCAGCAGAGAATAAACGACGTAGTCACACACACACCCACACACACACACGCACACCCACACACACCCACACACATACACACACACCCACACACACACACACACCCACACGCACACACGCACACCCACACACACCCACACACACGCACACACGCACACACAAGTTGACCCCCACTCACAGCTTGCCCACTCGATGGTAAATCGGAAATTGCACACATTGCATTTTGTGTGCGCTGCACTCGATTTAAGTATTTTAAATTCGATTTCACAGCCGCAGCCCCAACAGTGATTAAGTGCAATTAACACTGGTATAAGAAGCGAACAAATTGGATCCGGGTCGGCAGCTTATTGCAAATAATTTGCAATTTAAGCTAACCCTTCGCTGCTGGGTCTGGGCATTTAATGTTGCCATTTAATGGTGGCTAATGCAACAGTTGAAGCTGGACTTGCCGCCGCACAAACTGTTGCCGCTGCAAGCTCACATTTATTGCGTGCTTTATTATTATTTATGTTGGCTAAAGTTTGTGCAACAGCAGCTCGACATTGGAAAAGTTGCGGGAATGCTATGAAAACGGGAATTGCTTGCAGTTACTACACTCAGAAAAAAATTGCCCTGAAAACTAGAGAGTTTTTCTTGTTTTCAGAAATAGAATATACATTTCTTAAAATTTTAAAGCTTCTAAATTACAAATAAATATTTCTTAATAATAACGAAATATTTCTAAAAAGTACACATATTTGGTAGAAAGTAAAAATCCTTATGTTAGTTTGGCATAAACATAATAAAACAACCTGGAAATTAGACTTTTTTTGTGGGAATTAAGAAAATAACAGTCCTGGACAGACAGGACCTTCCATATTAGAAATATACTTGCTGAATAATAAGTTGAGTTACCTTGGTATAAAGCGGCTTTCTAAAATGCAGGGCAATTATTTTTCTGAGTATTTGTAGCTCGCATTTTGGTAAATACTCTTGCCTTCAATTTGCTTAACTTCCTGGCCTTCCTGGTAGTTTATTGTCCTCCGTCAGGCTTTCATATATATGTACATATTCACTCTTCGCCCTTATATTCAAGAGTTTTTAATTATATGCCAGAATCAGAGATGTGTATTGCAATGTGCAAAACTGCAAGTGAAATACAAATTTTTTGCTGGCAATAACTTTTGCATATTCATGGATCTCTCTCAGCTGACAGTTAAATTACATTTCGTTTTGCTGTGTTAAATTATCAGGCAATTTCCAACTGCGCCATGATAAACGGTATAAAAAACCTGTTGAAAATATGTAAAAGATCGATACAACATTCCGATTACTAATGTTAATAACAGGGATATCGATACTGCGCTCGATACCCCAACTTAAGAATACATTGAATAACAGTTCTTCTTAGTGCATCACTTTTGCCGCTTTAAAACCCAACAAAACCTAATACCTTAAACAGTTTTTTTTTTTGCAGCAGCAGATCATTTCTGAGATTGGTTAAATATAGTATATTCACTCTATTCAGCTCTTGTGCGAAGGGTCTAGTGCTTACAACTTTTCTCTCTATCTCTGTTTTTTTTTTTTTTGCCCATTTTACGGTACCTGCATTTTGCCTTACAGCGCATTCCCTTGGTTGTAATAAATTTTGCCTTTATATGCTGAGCCAACAAAGAAATGTGCTACTTTGTGACAAAGTTAGAATGCCATCTGCAAGGGTATAAAAATATAACTTATCTGCGTCAACTATCAATGAATTCCACAACATATTCATGGCTTCTTTTGTCAAATTTGTCAGTGATTTTTGTATTAATTTTATGTTGAAACTTCATTTCGGCTTATGCATAAATTTGAACAGTTTCATCATAAAAGACACAAAATATAATAAGTTTGCGTACAGCATAATAGTTACATCAGCACGGGATCCTTTTTCTATTACACAAAATACTAAAGCAAAGGTCAGACTGGTACTTTAATATATATGTAAATACATATAAATTGGTATATTCCAGACATTTATGCTTTTTTTTTTTAATTACAATAGCTACACATACATGTCTGTGTACAAATTTACAAGCTGATTACAACTCTTCAAAATTACATGGAATGCACCTAAATATTAAAATCAAATCCTTCCCAAAGGCTTATCACACAATGCGAAATTAGGTCAACTTAAATTTCAGTCGAATGCTAATGCATTTTTATGAGCTGAAAATAAAATGTAAAATGAGTAAAATGGTTGTGTGGAAATGTAAGTAACATGCAGAAGGAAGCATCTCTGACCCCATAATGTAACTATATCCTTGATCAGGGTCAAGAGCCGAATCGATATAGCCATGTTCGTCAAAACAAACTCGCGTATCTCGGAGACTATAAGAGCTGGAGACTTCAAATTTGGAACATTCGTTGTCATCTACCAAAAACATGTCAAGTTTGCTATATCTTATCGATAACTGTTTCTCGAATATCGATACATCTCGATTTTCTGCAGCAAAGTCACAAGTGCCTTTCAAGCAGAGGCTTTTCTTTTGAAACGGAAATTTGAAAGCTGTTTTTAGGGTATATCATAGTCGAGCTCACTCGACTAAGGCAGTCTTGCTTGCCACGGTTGGTTTTGCATTTGTTAGTTTGGGTGATTTAGGAAGGCAGTAAATTGAAAAAGGGAAAAAGGTAGGCAGGGAAGGAAAGGGATTAACTGCAGAGGTCAGTTGTGTATAGCTGCTTTCTCATTTATTTTGAATAGCTAGCTGATGCGATGCAATGCAGCTGATTTCAGATTGCTGTTAGTAGCGAAGCAAAAAATAATTTAAAAAAATTCGCAACTGTTCGGTGTGAAGAAGGAAGCGGGCAACGTTCAAAACATACGTCCAGAAGCGAAGGCGCAACTGGGCATTACACAAATCGCATCCCACTTATCTACTTGTCTAGTCTTGACCGGGCTAACGGCATATAATATAATGCTAATGGTGATGGGAGCCCTCAGCTGAGAATGTTGCCTCTTCTCATTGCAATACCACACCACCAAAAATCGCACCACCCAACTGGCGTTCTGCGTTCACGCTTCCGCATCAGCGCGCTGCGAGGCAGAGTTTTGTCGAAAGAAGGAAACCGAACGCGCAGCGAAAGTTGCACGAGGAAGGCCAAACTAAGCAAATAGAATGACAAATAGTTGTCAGAGCAAACAAAAAAGACAAAAAAAAAAAATGTGAGAGAAAAAAAGACGCAAAGCCAGCACTTACCAAAAATATATTTGAGCAGCTCACTTTATTTTTCAGAAAGTCAATTTGCTTCTGAATCGCACGGCTTAGTCTTTTGGAAAGAAGGGTTTATATTTTCTAAATTACTTTCTTGATTCTTAATATTTATCAGAATTTTAGTTAGAAAACTTTAAACGATTGCAAAAATGGATTCGAATGTATACTTTTCAGAAATTTCTTTCGCTTATTGTTTACTCAGTATTTAGATAAATTGCTTCTTTTTATATATTTTGAATCCCGTCGGGAGTCGTCTTCAGGGATAGACTCACAGTCTAGTCCAGTAAGCTGTTACGAAACATACTAATATTTATATTTTGCATCCCGTCGGGATTCGTCTTCAGAGAGAGAGAGATTCACAGCATCCGTCGAATACATTTGAGTAAGACAAAAATAAAATAAAAGAATTACTTGACCAAAACCCAGCAAAAAAATATATAAATAAATAAATAAAACAAATGAAAAATAAAGTATTTCTCAAATTAAAATAAATGAGATATTTTTATATATTTCGTAAAGTTAGAAATTATTTCCAAGACACAAACAAAAATAATAAAATAAATCGACGGCATTTTATTGTCTATGTGTAGGCATAGACTATGCAAAAGAGGACGGAGGACGGTGGCTTGCACGTTGATTGACGGGGGCTGTGGGAAGTGAAAGCTCTTTGGCCTCAGATGCTGTCATGCATGTAGAAATTCTGTATACAGCAACAAAAAGTTCTGCACTAAAAGTCGTTGTCAAGAAAACACATATACACCAGAAAACAAGGAAATAAAAAAAAAAAATATGTATGTATATATCCACCATTAATTGCAGTTGTTGGGTGTTAAGTGTATGTGTTATGAACACAAATCTCTCCATCAAAGACTTTTCAGCGTATAAGTATGTAGGCATTAGTACTTAAATGATATTTATCATTTCTATTTTCCATGCTGCATAAGTAAAAGTCAAATAAATACATTTTAAATAATTGCTTCGCACTCTTCAACTTTGAACCGAAAAAAGTTGCAAATGGACTAAAAAATAAACGCAACAAAAACTTGTAACTACAAAATAATATCAAGTTTTTGCTTGAGATTAAAAATGGAGTTTTTTCAATGCACTCACAAAACTTCACAAAAAAATGCATGACATTCTCTTCTGTATTGTTAACGTATTCACAGAACTTTTGCTTTTTTTAATTTTGAGACTTTCTCGGAGACAACCTGAATCCATTAAAAATGCTTAAGAAGTGTATCATGAACTTGTATGGCGTGTTTGAATAGCAGAAACAAACGGTTAGCTACAAATTACTTTAGTTTTAAATGCATAATCAGCTAGCTAATATCTATATATTTATTAAATTCAACAAAATTTAACTATTGAGCATTCTGTGGCGTACTTTTAGCCAAATTGTAACAGCCTTGTTCCCTTAGTACTTTCACATTCTTTACATTTCGCGACTCCGTTAGAGCTCTCCGTTGCCGTTAACTTTTGAACGTCAAAATTAACGCTTAATTTAAATAAAATACTTTTCTGTAAATAATCCAGTAAACAGCATTCTTTCTTGAAATGTCAGCAATTTGTGCCACTGAGATTGTCATACTTTTTGTCACATCGATACGAAATTTAATAAATCATCGTAAAAAACAAGAAATGCTCTGGGTGAATTTCAAAGACTCGAAACATATTTTACAAATGTTGAATGTACAGACTTGTGTCCCTTGTGGGAAAATGTACTTTACATTTCGAGAATGTAATAAATGTTGAGAGTTTATCAGTTAACATAAATAAATGTGAACTTATCAACATGGCCGTTTGCGCTCTTATAGCCTCTATATTTCTATGAATAGTGCATATTTAAAAATTACAATATTATCAATATTAAATTAATTAATTCAAAATTGCATATTTATTTAAAGTGAGAATCCCTATAGTAACTGTCAAATTTCAACTGAAATTAGAAAACGAAATTAAACTGCTTAATAACTTCAAAATATATATTCACATATGTCTGTAAGTCTTTCACTCAATTATTATTCATTCGGCGATTTTTTTAACGACACAAATACGAAATAATATCATCTTTAACGACTGTACAAATAGTAGAGAAAGGCGTTTACTATGCATATATTTGAGTGTGTGTATTTAACAACAACAACAACAAAAAATAAAGAAAAAATGGCATTTTGCTGCAGATAAGATGCTGTCATAAAATGTTGAAGCGATGTCAAATGCGGCAAGCTGCATAAACAGCATGGACAGTGAATGTGGAAGTGCCAGATGTCCTGCTGCCTGAATGAAAACAGTGGGCGGCGATATTTGCACACCAACCGAACAAAGGAAATTTATATGCAAATTTAATCAAAATGGCATGAACTGAAGAACGCAATACGCATTCATAAATATTTGTGAGCTGGCCAAGCACACTGGGCTAAATGGACAAATTTCTGGTTAAAATTTCGAAAAATTTTGTGAAATTTGGTATATTTCCGCCCAAGCTTATGTTTTTATTTTAAATACTAATAAAATAAATTACAATTTTAACAATTTCAATATTGTCATATCCGAAAAATACATACTATTTGGAGCATGTATTAACCAAAAATATACTTATTTTATAAACAAATTTTTTGCTTAACATATTATTAGATTAATCATCTTGTTCGTCTGGTTCAAATGAATACGGATTAACAACGTCACATTCGCATTCTGAATCAGGGTCACTGTCAGTGTTTGGAATATCGTTTTGATTATTTATACCGATTAAAGATGCTCCTAGTATCCCCAAATATGTGGAGGGTAAAATCGGGTTAGTTGCATTTTGATGTACACATAATAATACTAATAATAATAATTTGCAATAACTTCATGTTGGCCAATATTCTTTCATTTTTGTTTTCTCGCTCTTGTACACTGAACCCATTAAAAATGGCTAAAACGGGTATACTGAAGTTGTGCAAAAGTATGTAAGAGGCAGAAGGAAGCATCTCCGAACCCATAAGGTACATATATTATTGAGCCAAGTCGCTATAGCCATATCCATCTATCCGTCTATCTGCCTATGAACCAACTGATCTGAGCTTATAAGTACTAGAGATTTCAAATTTGGAGTATTTCCTAGTCGAGCTCCCTCGACTAGTAAATTCTTACGTGTTTTTTTTTTTTCTCTTGAAAATAAACATGTGTTCGTTGGTCTAACATTGCAAACCTAGCAAAGCTCAGGGTTGCTCTCCGATAACTTTTATTCAATGAAGAAAATATTACTAATACCAAAACATGTCGCCATGAAATTTGACTTAATTAAATTACAGTTTGTGCAGCACTGGTCAGCGGTTTAAGCTGCACAAAATGAAGCTCAAGTTTCCTCTCTGCATGTGGATTGCTCTCTTGTCCAACACTTTTGGTCACGTTTTTGACGTACAACTGTCCCGAATTCTCTTGAAATTTATCAAGTTTTTGTGCAACATTCTTGTGGGTGTGGTGGATGGTGGCGCCTTTGCCGAAAAGAAACTGGATTCAACAAGAAAAAAACAAAAAAACATGTAATGTTCTGAGTCACGCCTACGAGCCACACAACGAGCTGCAAGTGATGTTGACTGATGGTCAGTGGGCAAGCTGGCCGGCATTGAGATGAACTGACCCCTCTGCCAGCCAGAAACCAAAGAGTATAAGAGTATAAACAGTGTGTGTAACCAGAGACTCAAAGGGATACCAGAAATGCAGCGTTGAGCCGGTGGAAGATTTGTATCCTGATAAATGATGGCGAGAGAACCAAAAGGCTTCAAACAAATTGCACAGCTCAAAGGGGAAAAAATTGTTGTGTATGTGTGTGAAAGCGAAAGAAAGAGAAATGAGTAATAAATACAGGAAGAGCGATAGATAATGTAGACAGAAGAGAACCCTGCAAATCAGAATTTAATTGTATTTAATATTAAGTGAAATTATCAAAATCACAATCATAGGATTATTTAATTTTGTTTATTTTCTTACACAATAATTGCATATTTTTAAATTTTGCTATACAGCTAAAAAACTTATGATTATTTTGGGATTGTTTTTTTGTAGTTTTGTCTTGGTTCACTTTTTAAGATCATTTAATTGAATTCATTAATTAAAAAACTTCAAATAATCAGTATTTAAAAATTTCTTAAATTGAAGAAGCAGCAAGAGTAAACGATTGCACAGTAATTTACTATATCGGCTAACAATCAATATATATCTATATATATACAATATATCCATCTCAAATGAGTACAAAGCCAATTGTTTTTGTGTGAAATACGATACTTTATTGTCGAGTCGCTGTTGTGGTTGAGTGATTCCAAAGTTGTCTGCCATAAATCGCAATATCTGCCTTTTGCGGTGAGTGCACCGCATCCCAGTCCCTCAGCTGCAGGCTGTGCACATAGATGGCACCAAAGTGGGCGCTTGCCGTCGACTGTTGGGGGCGTCGACACTTTAAGCCAATGTCCTGCAGCTGCACGGGTCCATCGAATTTGACCAGATAGTAGCGCACACGCCAATTCTCGCCGAGGGCACCCTGCTCCGGCGGCAACTGTTCGTGGGCCAGTCGCAGCGGCAATGCGCCAACCAGCGGCGAAATGTAGCATAGACCCGGCGTCAGGATGTGTTCGCTGTAGTCGCCACAAAAGATATAGGCATCCTGCATGGGTCGTTGGGGCGAGCAGCAGCGCAGCACCACATCCAGCATGTGCTGCTCCTGCTCTTCGCCAGACGCATTCACCTTGTAGGCGTAACCCAGAAGCAGCAAGCCCATTGGCAGCTGAAATTCGGTGAGGAACAGCCGGAAGGCGCGTTCATAGTTCAAAATGCGAAGCGCACAGCCGCCAGCGTAGGCGGTGTCAAAGCTGTGCTCCGCATTGTCGCCCAATGGCACCGACGGCTGCAGGGCCTGGCGCGCCAGATTGAAGAAGGGACGCGTCCCTGATTCACGGGCGCCGCACTCGTAACTGCCATGGCCTGATCCCACGCAGAAGTTCGTGTAGAAGGGTAGCGCACGATAGGGATGCGTGCCCAGATATTCCCAGAGGCGGGCCCACCATCGCTCGTTTCTGGCCAGGAAGGCGGCATTCACTGACTCGTCGCCATCGGCCTTGCGTATATTGTAGCCAAACTGCTGCAGCGTCTCGTAGCACCAGGCGGGCGCAAAGATGCCCGCCGAGAAGCCACGCTCGGCAATCCGTGCCAATGTTTGGCCGCTCTGAAAGCGACCCACCTGCCCGCGTCCGAAGACGTCCAGTCCCAGGAACAGACGATGCGGCGCTGCCTGCTCCCGCCGCATGCTTGCCTCGTTGGTCTCCAGGCTGCGATCGGTCCAGCTGTAGTTGATCAGCGTGCCATGGCTGGCCCGGAAGAATTTCACGTTGTGCTCATTCAGCTCATTCTGCCAGGACAGCTCGCCATTGTCAATGACGCTATCGTACCAAAAGACTCGTCCGTGCGGCACCTGCCTCTCGGTAGCCACACGCAGCTGCTCCACAAACCGGCTGTTAGAAATAGATTGAGAGAGTTTAGTGAATGCATAATTCACACAACTGTGCAACTTGTGGCAGTTGAATCAAGTGCATTAGACGTGTATATATTATGCGATAAGCATAATTGGATATTCAGATGCACCAATAACTTCAAACTAAGCGCTTAAATATCAAATTAAATATGACTGACAAAATTCACAATATGCATTTAAATGCCAAAAGTATTTTACTGATTATTTTCTTTTTATGTATGACATTTGTAAAATGCCGCAAAATTAATGTAATGAGAATTTGATTAACTAGATCAATTTAAAATTCATAATGTATTTAAAAGAAACAAGCGCGAAAATTCAATTTTAATTTTGTGCTCTTTATTTAATAATTCTCTTCCGCTTGTTTAATATAAATTAAATATTTAAATGTTGATTAAATTGTTCGAGCTGAAACAATTTTCGTGACAAGCAAAAATTGAGCAAATATATTTCAATGAACAAAATTAAAGGAAATGTGCATTCAAGCATAGAATATACAAAATAAGCAGGAAATGTGCACAACATGTAAATATACGATTTGGTGATAAAGTATATATATATATATATATATATATATATATGTGTGTGTATAAAAGAACATATCAGCTATTTGATATATGTATTTATTTGACTTTGACTTTGCAATTAGAATATGTGCAACTATTTTGCTATCAACATATAATGCTTAAGTAAGAAAAAGTTATTTTTTTTTTTAAATTTATTAATTGGGCACTCGGAATAGGTGAAGTACAAGCATTCTAAATTAAATTTTTAAATTTATTAGTATGCTCTCATGAAACATCAATCAATTGCTAAACCTATTTGAGTGAAAAGATAAAGTCTATTGGAGTCGCACCCATATCGGATATTCGATATTGTGCGAGTTTTTATACTTTTTTCTATCCATCAGTCAGATGCACATTAAATGCATTCGGAAAAAATACAAGTAGTTAAAGGGTACAACCAACATAAAGGTTGGCAAACAGCAAATTGTGCTTCGTTTCAATCAGTTTGTACGGAGTAGCTGATGCCCTCGACTTATCTACTATTGGCAACGAAATCAAAATACAAAATCAAAAAAATAAATGAATAGTGAATAGTAACGCTGTATGTAAACTACAATATATATGGAGAACTGAAGGAGGAACAGTGCTTGACATAAGTAGATGGCTGTGTACTCACTACAGATTGGGCATGCACTCGCCACGGACCGGGCACTCCACATTGACCAACCAGCCCTCGAAGCTGAAGTGGAGACAGAGGCGGGTAAGGGCGGCAACGGTACGTTCTACGCTCTCGATGCTCTCGAGGACCTCGTGCAGCAGACGACTGCCTGCGACCCCCTCGACGATGTAGGTGCCCAGCACGGGTACGCCATGTCGATGGGCGGCATTTAGCCAGCCACTGGGCGGAATGGTCACATACTGATGGCTAAAGTAGCAAAAATAATCGACGGCAGACCAGTGCATAAAACGATAGTCGTCGAACTTCTCCGAGCTCTGATAGTGTCTGCAAGCATGGGATGATGGTTATACAGCAGTTATCCAGCACTCGATGTCAACGTGAAACCAGTCAATATGAAACTCACTCACCGATCGGCCAGATAGTTGCCCATCATGTCGTGGCAGACGAGCAGCTCGCGGCGACCAGTGCCACTGAGCGAACGTCGATGGTTGCTCACGAAGTCTGACTGTCTGTCCAAATAGACGGCATCGCCGCGCACTCTGACGTCCAGCGATAGGACGTAGCGCCTCCAGTCAATCTCTCGACTGCGCACCTGGAACCCCAGCAGCTGCACATTGTTCCGGATGGGCTCCGCCTCCAGCTGAGCTGCAATTGCGGATGTTGCTGTTAGTTGGGGACGCATACTGATGATGATGCAACTGTTGCCAACGTTATGAATTCAGTGCCGCCTCGCTGGCCTGCATTTATCGGAGCAGTCGGGAATGTTTATCACTTGTTGAAATATTGCGCGTCAAGCGCATTTAACGAGAACTTTGAAGGCAACTAAACTATCCACGATTATTGCATTCAATATCAATTACTATGTTTACTGCCTCCCAAAGTCACAGCCATTATAATCACGCTTTATATGTACATGCTACATGCTACATATGCATATCCCCGGACTTGTTCCTCCTCCGCCCCTCGCCAGAGCTGTGCAAAAGTGATTGAATTTTAGCTCATAATGCATTATTTTCTTCGCTTAACAATCCAAATTAATTGTAGTTAATTATGAATTAAAGAAATACTATTCAAGTTTGCCTTTCAAATGGAGCTAGATATAAGCTAGTAACGCTTCTTCGAAGTTTGGTAACTGTAGCTCTTAAATTACGGGAGATATGAGATTTTGAAAATGGTGGGGGAGGGATTGAGCATGGCCGAAAAAATTATAAGAGAAGGTTCCTAGTAATTTTCACTCCAATTTTCGGCTTGGAGTGGGCGTGGCCAACAAAATCTTTAGAGTACGATCTTAGTAATCTACATTCCAAGTTTGGTAACTGTGTCTCATAAATTGCGAAAGATATAGGCTTTTATCGTTTTTAGGGGCGGGAGTGGACATGGCCAATTTTTTTTCCGGATTTTTGAAGAAGTGTTACTAGCAATATACCTTTCAAATTTGGTGACTCTAGCCTTAAAATTGTGGGAGATATGTGGTCTTATCGACTTGCGACTATCGATTTTATCGATACTATGATATACTATGACACCTTCGGTATCAAACGTGAATTAGAAAAAAAAAGTAAAACTCCATTAAAATTTTAATTATATATATTCTTGATCTTGAAGCCAGCAAAATACATATGTATTTAAACTAGAAAAACTGACTTCTCTTAACACTAAACACAAAATAAAAATAATTATTATCTTTTTAATTTTGACAGTTGATTCTAGTCAGCGAGTATATTTCCGGGGACCTTTTAAGTTAAATGGCAATTTACATGGTGGGTTATTCAAGCTAAATATGACAGACTATATTTATTTGCATGTGTTCAAGTACTTTGGATTAAGATGAAACGTGCTTTGACGTCGACTTGGCATAGCTTTGTTTCAGTCGTAAACTTGAGCAAACTATTCAAATAAATAGAGCTGTGCTAAAATTAATCCTCGGCTTCAGACTATAACATATTGTATAAACTTTAAAATGTGTTCACATTTGTCATGTTAAAATCGAACTTATTGATTCTATTTGCAAATTTGAATATCACATTAAGTTAAAGTTTGGGTTCGAAAAAGACAAAACGATTTCGGGCTTATCATTGCATGCAACTTCGTTTTCTATGGGTGCACACAAACGCTTGGATTATGGGAATTGATGTGGTCAGCGTGCAAAATGTGGACCACCCCAAAACCAGCGAGGGCCCCAAAATCGACCAGCACCAAGGGGGCCTTCAGGGGCCTTTCAATTGCGTGTCCTAATGTGCAGCAGCATCATCAACACCACCAGCATCACATCCTGTTGTGGCAAAAGTTTTTGCTGGCTTGCGAAAGCAATTTAAAGGGCAGTGTGGCGGAGTGTGGCAGTCGTTTTTATGCAATCTGTGCGCTTACGGAACGCAACGAGGCGTTTGAGCGGAACTTGAATCTACTATTGCAGCAAGGATATGGATTTTTAAGCAAACACAACACGAATACCAATGAGCTCTCGTGCGAATCAAACAGGATCTGCCAGCTGACCATAATTACTTTTGTGTGTGTGAATGCTTAGTGGCATTTCGCAGATATATTTATAGCCAGAAGCGTTTGAATTATATCACAAGCCAGGCTTAAAACGAGTCACGCATTTCTATATAATATATATATATATATATAAATTTATTTATTTATTTATGTGTACTATTTGAACGACTGTGCAATGCTCTGTTCCTAATTTTAAGGAATCCGTTTTCACTTTTACGGGTGATATCTACTTTTTCTAGAAATAATATTACAGAAGATTGCAGACATCCATGTCTTAATATTTATTATGATCCGCTATATATATTCCGATAGGAGTTTAGTTTGATACACAAAAAAGATTTTCAAACAAGAACTCATCTTTCGAGCGAACATTCTTATGCTAGCTATATGATATATTGATTCGATTCAACATATCTATTGCCTGCGAAACAAAAAACGAAAAAAGCGGATGTGTTCCAAGTTTTATCAACAGACAGACAGACGAATATATATATATTGAATCTGCATAATGGAAGTATTGAATATGAGTGACTCAAATTAATTGTTTTAATTTGAAAAAAAAAATTCATATTTTGTTCGCTCTACAAAGAGCGATTTTATGTGCATATTTTTTACCATTCCTGCTTTAAAGATTTTTTATATTAAACAAAAACAAATATACTCTATTCTCCGATTGGGCAACAGAGTAGTATCATTTAATTCACGGACTGATAAGCCATGCGTGATAATTAAAGGTCTGACTCAACGTCGGACCAGTTTTGCAGTTTTATTTTGTGTATATATATATATATTTTTTTTTTTTTAACTTTTTGTTTTTTTGGTCAAAGGACTTACGACAACCACAGGTGCAGCATTTTGTAGCGCAAAAGTCGCACAGCTGTTTGCCAGACGCTGAATCGTTGCCGGCATTTGTAGCGGTTGTCGATTGTTCTCGTAGTGCCCTGATATCTGGAGTGTCCTTTTTATTGTCAGAAATGTCCTGCCGATCCATTTGCAGCATCTACTACTTTAAAGGCAGCGTAAATGCTAAACGAAAGAAAAAAAACTTTGCACGAGAGCAGCGAAACTTGCTTTAATTTTGATGACAAACAAGAAACAGCTGTTCGATTAGTGTTGACAAACGTTTGTAGGCAGTGCGCAAAATTCATTTAAATTCGAAAAGCGAATTGTTATAAACAGAATTTAATTTGTGTATAATTTCATTCTCTCATCGAAGCCATGTGTTTGTTTTCAGAATCAAGGTGCCAGTCTGCCAGCAAGAAAAATTCAAATCCTGCCAAGGCCATAATATATATATTAAGCAAGGCGAAAAACAAAAAGAACAAGAATAAAACCAACAAATCAAAACATATTTCTGGCAACGCGGCCAAAAAGCAACGACAACTCTTCTTACCCATTAAGCATTGGATCAAGTTTAATTTTTTTATTTTTGTTTTTCCTTTTTGGCAACAGGAGACGCATTAAATAGTAAGCAAAATGCCAGCGGGTCGCGTGGCCGGAAAAGCCGGCTACTCCAATCACTATTACAACGGTACGTATATTATACTATTTTAATACTATTTGTAAATTATGTTATTAACTCATTAACATTTAACGTATTTGGATTGGACCTAATTACTACATTCAGAAAAAAATTGCATTAATATTTAGTAAATTGAGCCAAATGAAAAATAAAAACATTTTCCATTTCTTTGAAATAATTTCTAAACCTTACGAAAAATATTCATATCATTTAAAAAGGCTTTATAAATGATGTAAAATGTTTGCATATGTGAGATCTTAAAAAACAAATGTTTATTAATAATATAAGTAAGAAAAAAAGCAATAAATAGCTAACAATTCTTCACTTAGAAAATTAAACATATTTTTTTTTTTAAATTTTTCAAGAATTCGCGCTGAAATTTAAAGATGCAATCCCTAGTTTTTAGAAATGTCAAATTTCGAAATTTCCTTTTTGAATTATATGGTGACTTTCATAAATTTAAGGCGCGTTTTTTACCAGTTAAAAATGTGTACATTTTTGAATGACTCCTTGTTCTATTGTTTTCCCAATTATTTGTAGCTTTTATTTGTAATTTGATAAATAATGTGCTTTTAATTGATAATTGATGATTGATGATTGATAATTACTTCGGTTTCAATAGGACGCTCATACGTTGGCATCAATGAGGAAATCATGTGGGTCAGCATTGGCATGGGTGTAACTATCGCCCTGCTCATAACGATTGCGCTGTGCTATATTGCGAGGGAGAAGTGCCAGAAGCGTCAGCGGGAATATTACGTGACCGCATAGTTGATGTATGTTGCCTGCCACACACACCGAGCGGAGGGCGCGGAAGAAGGCAGAACGCACTGCATCCTCCAAATGGATGTGGTAGTAGACAAAATGGACAAACTGGAGGCCCTCTCAATCACAACGGCTCTGGCAGTGGCGCCCCAAGCAGTAGCTGCAGCAGAAGCAGTCAACTCTGACCCCTGGCAAGGATTAGGACTAGGACTAAGACAAGGAGCAGGACAACAACCAGAAGTAGATGCAGAGCCACAATCGGAATCAGCCGTCGCTATCGTGAATTTGACTGTTGTTGACGTTAGCGGTGCTCGCAGTTGGGGCTAACCGAAAGAAAACATAACCCACCCACCATCTGAAGAAAATACCCACAGCATACACACACACACACACACACACACACACACTCACACGCACACATAATGAATGCATGGCATTCCGAATTTTTTTTTTTTTTTTCTTGTTGATGTAATCAAAAGTTTGTTGTAAGCATGTAGAGCAGCAGCCTTGCAGCTGTATTAGTTTAAAGTGAAATTGTTACTTAAAGTTCCCATACATAGATGTATTTATATATATAAATAAATGACAAAAACTTTATTGATGGCTTATAATTTACCTTAAACTATTCTTGTTTGAAGAGTGCGCACATTTGTCATTTTGCAACACTGACCGTAACGCCTCGCGCACACTGGTCGGCGTTGCCACTTGGTGGAGCGCCGCAGAAACAGCTTGCCGTCAGCTGTTTACCAATGCGTGGCAAGAAGAAGCAATAACCGCGCACGTTTTTCTATTTACAAATCGTGTTGCACAAATAAATGCCCCAAGATGGTTGACAACATAACATTAAACATATACACAAAGCCGATGCCGAAAAAGGTGAGTGATGCGAAACATGCAACAAGTACGCTACTTCAAATCATTCACATTTTGCTGCTGACAGGCGACGACGGCGGCTTCGACACAAAATGTGCTGAGTAAAAAACAAAAACGTGCCGCGCCAGCCGGATTTGATTTTCAATTCAATGTGGAAAAGCCCAAGGTTAAGGCACTTGTGGTGCGACGTCGCGCTAAGACAGCGACCACGACCCCGACCACGCCCACCCGCCCACCAGCAGCGCCTGCATCCGCCAGCGATTTGATGTTCAATGCCAGCATGCCAAAGAACACAGAACAGCAATTAAAGAAAACATCCAGCAAAGAGCCGCTCAGCGACTTTATGTTCAATGTCAGCGTGCCGAAGGATGAGGAGCCCATCAAGCCCAAGCCACAGCCAGCCGTGGCCACTGCCAGCGCCAGCAAGACAAAGAGCGGAAGAGAAAAAGCGGGGATTATTAGTAAAGAGCAGTTGAAAGATGTAATCAAGAAGCAAGGACAAGGACAGAATCCCAACAAGCAGCCGCGAGCCGGTGATCTGTTCAAGGCACAGCTGGACAAGGAGCACAGGCGTAAGCGCGAGGAGACGTATGGTGCATCAGTAGCAGCTCCAGAAGAGGAGGCGGACAAGGAGGAGGCAAAGAAATCAGTTCAGCCAGTGAATAAATTTCGCAGCACGAAGAAGATTGGCCTGTTCGATCAGAGCGACGTGGCGGCACTGAAACAACTGGGCCAGCGTGCTGTCAAACCGATCAAGGAGACAATATTCAGCGGCAGCAAGGTGGAGTCTCTGGGTCTGCATGCACATGCCGTCAAGAATCTAAAGGATCTGCTGAGCATTAGCCAATTGACGACCGTGCAACAGAAGGCCATACCACAGGTGCTGGCTGGCCGGGATGTGCTCGTCCGCTCCCAAACCGGTTCCGGCAAAACGCTGGCCTACGCCCTGCCAATGGTGGAACGTTTGCAGTCACAGCTGCCGCGAATCAAGCGCACTGATGGCGTGCTGGCGCTCATCATTGTGCCGACGCGTGAGCTGGCGCTGCAGACATACGAACTGTTCCAGAAGCTGGTCAAGCCCTACACATGGATTGTGCCGGGCGCCCTGCTGGGCGGCGAGAGTCGCAAGAGCGAGAAGGCACGCCTGCGCAAGGGCATCAATGTGCTGCTGGGTACACCTGGTCGCCTCGTCGATCATCTGCTGCACACGGCCAGCTTTCGGCTATCCAAGCTGCACTTTCTCGTCCTCGACGAGGCCGATCGTCTGCTGGAACTGGGCTACGAGCGTGATGTCAAACAGCTGGTCGAGGCCATTGACAAACAGCGAGCCGAGGATATCGAACAACAAAAGAATGAAATCGATGCCAATGTACAGATAAATGCTCCCGTTGCCATGCAGCGTCTGTTGCTTAGCGCCACGCTGACCGCCCAGGTGCAGCAGCTGGCCGGACTGGCGCTCAAGGATCCCATCTACATCGATAATAGTGACGAGGCGGCGGATGCGGCGCTCAAGGGCAGCAATGGCTATCACAAGGACACCATTGAGGCGCAATCGAATGATGACGACGGTCTCGGCGAGTATCTGGAGGATGTGACCGGTGTGCTGAGCATTCCAGAGAATCTCCAGCTCAGCTATATAATTGTGCCGCCCAAATTGAGACTGGTCACCATTGCGGCGCTGCTAGCCAAGGAGCTAGCCGCCAATCCCAAGCAATTCAAGGCCATTGTGTTCCTTAGCACCACGGAAATGGTCAACTTCCATCATGATGTACTCAATGAGGCCCTCACACGTCGCGTCCTCGACGAGGACGATGAGGACGACGACCAGCAACTGGAAAATGATCAATCAAGGAATGATGAGCTTAACAATGAAACGCCCTTGCTGCAGGGTCTCCGCTTTTTCAAGTAAGCAAGCAAATAGATTTCTACATTTCTGCTTCTGCTATAATTAATTATATCATTATTATAATTAACTTTAGTTTTAGGGATCGACAACAAATTTTATAAAGTCAATCGATAAAATCATATATCTCCCACAATTGGAGAGACTCGAGAGAGTCTATATCTCCAGTAATTTTAGTTTAGTTTTAGTCCAAACTCGGAACTTGGGGGATTACTATTAACAGCCTCTTAAGATTGGTAAGAGTTGATGGCCACCAATTCAAGAGCCAAAAGAGTCAACAATTTTATGGGGCACACTTCTTTTTTTTCTGTACATCCTTTGGGGAATTTGGAAATGGAAAGGAAAGATTTTTGTAAAAATAACCTTCGAAAATACAGATTTAAGCGTTTTATCCGAATGGCCTCAAGCTAGTTGTTTATCAGAGTTTCGGAGAATCCATTCGATTGCAAAATAAGGTCTCAAATTTGTATCGACAAACTTTACTGATTGAAACTCGAAATCAAAACCGAAACTCAGCATTTGTTAAGATGCTATTAAAGGAACCGATTCTATTAATTCATATAGTACCATAATACCGAATATTTTTTAAACAATTTTTTTTCTTGTTGCGACAGATTGAATGGCTCCATGACGCAAACGGAGCGACAAGGCGTATTTCGGGGATTCCGGGAGTGCGCCAACTGTGTCCTGCTGGCCACCGATGTTGTCGGACGGGGCATCGATGTGCCCGATGTGAAGCTGGTGGTGCAATATACACCGCCGCAGACAACGGCAGACTTTGTGCATCGGGTGGGTCGAACGGCTCGAGCGGGTCGCCGGGGACGCGCTGTGCTCTTCTTGGCGCCGAGCGAGGCGCAATTTGTGCGTCATCTGGAGAGCAAGCGGATACGCATACAGCAGGGCGATATGTATGGTTATTTGGAGGCGCTGTTGCCGCGGGATGCGGAGGCGCGAACCGTTCAGGAGGCGGCATCCAATTTGCAGCACAAATTCCAGTCGCTGCTTGAGGACGATCGCGAACTGCACGACAAGTCCTGCAAGGGTAAGTTGGTATCTATGGCAATGCAACTCACCCCACCCCCCCTCCATCCCTCAATCATCCCTTCTCTAGCTCCATCAGCCCCGACTACCACAATCTAACTAGCAATTTAATCCTTTCACCAAAGGATATTAACTTTGTAATTACAACACAATATTCGCAGCTCTTCAATGAAAAACAAAAACAAAAAAAAAAAAAAAACAACAAAAAAAAATAGAAAAAGTAGTTGAATTACCAGAAGGATATACAAAAACAGACAAACACTCGCTGCTATTTTCCAATTATAAGTTGGACGTTCGCGTCACGCCCCCATCCCTCTTCTGCGCCCACTTGTACGCTGACAACTGGCTGGCGCTAAAAACACGAAAAATTATTTCATATTTGAAGTTAATTTCGATTGCGTGCCGTATCGCCTGCCCCGCCTCCTTTCAACCCGCCCACCACTTTTCATTCGGTGTGTGTGTGTGTGAAGTGACCAGCTCCAGCCTGTCGTCATACCGTTATCCTGGTCCTTTTCAATGGCGCATACCCTTGCAGCCATAGGCCATGACGACTCTCAGGCAAGGTCCACAGCCATTGATTGTCCGTAATGCTCGTGGGCAAGGGTATTGTCGCAGGCGGTGTCATTCCTGCTCAATATGTTGCCCTTTTTGTCGTCGTTAATGTCCTGTTGAAAATGTAATTGCAGCGCGGCAGACAAAAAGTTAATTAGATGTTACCAAGGCTGCAGTGACGCCTCCACATCCAAAGCAAAAAAAAAAAAAAGAGGGGGGGTTAAGACTCTCGAGATGGGGGATCGCATAGGGGTAGGTAAAAGGTTTTACAGTGAGGGGTGGGGGCGGGGGCGTGCTGGCAGTTTTGATTGAAACATACAAAAAAATATAACGCACTTTCTCGCCCCTTACATAAGTTGAATTCGAAATGAATCACGAGCTAAAAACATTAAATATCTATATCTCAAAATGTGAAAGAGCAAACAGGAAACGGAAATTGTGCGAAATATTCAAAATGGCCAAAACAATGGGAAAAACAACAAGCCAAAAGAAAATGAAAAAAGAAAAAGATGATGATGGGGATGGGGATGGGGATTAAGATGATGTTGTTTCTGATTGAAAAGAGGCAAAAGAACAATAACAACAAGTTGCCCGCACAGTCAAAATGGCAATACTCAAATTGCACTTAAGCGTCGAGTCAAGCATCAAGCGGCAGGAAGCCGCTTGGCAAAACTTAAGAGTGCACCCAAAGGAATATAGTGCGACTGCAGCCAGCTGTGGGTTGGCCAAGGGTTGACCAGGGGAAGGGGTAGGGGTGGGGGTGTGGGTAGGGGAAGGGTGGTTACAGCTATGGGCTGCAGTCTCTGTGCTGCGCCCAATCAAAAAGCCATTAAAAAGTATTTCGCTTGAGCAAAACTGTACAAAGCAGCAGATAAAAGCATTTAGAGGTACTACAAAAACAAACTAAGACAACGGCAAACTGATGCAGACTGCGAGAAAAGCAAGCGAGAGAGAGAGAGAGAGAAAGGGGAGATACACTCAGAAAAAAAAATATCGCTCTACTTTTGGGGCCTGGTGTAACTATTTAGAAAGTATATTTCCAAAAACCGGGGATTTCCTTTTCTTAATTTTATGGAACATTTTTCATACATTTAAAGCTTTTTTTTTAGAAATAAATTTCAAAATAAGGAATTGATTTCTACCAAATTAAACAAACACCATATTTTTGGGCTGTCGAATTTTTTTTTGCTTTAATAGAAATTATTTTGAATATCTAGAAAAACTTTCGAGTTTTCAGTGCGATTTTCCAAAATTCAATGCGATTTTTTTCTACGTGTAGATAGATAGATGTGTAGCTGGATAAAGTTGAGCAGGCAAATGCATCCTTGGTGCTCGCCAGCATAACGCCGGCTAACTCCTCCTGCACCAGCTCGCTCGGCATGCGTCAGTAATTGAAACAATTTTCAAGTTGAAATTCACTTTCTCAAGTCGTTCAAGTTGGGCACACCGAGCGCAGCCGAACCAAAATCATTTTTTCAAGATCTGAGCTATATTTTATTTAGAGCCATACAAACTTTGTTGTCGAATAAGTACAGTACAGCAATATACTATATATTTGCTGATTAACTAGAAACGTTATACTCATTGATAGATCTATTGTGGCTGCATCTCAGCTTACAGCTCTTCCATCAACTCGAATGCCAGAAACTTACTTGGTAGAACTAGAAATATGACCGTTACCAGTATGCTAATACCAACCAACAACTTGTTTGACATATGAATATCAACATCGAGCATAGTTAGTATAAACCAATTTCTCAGTACATTATATATTATATATATTTTTGTTTTAAAAATACAATAATAACTTTATATTTTTAAATTACTAAAACCTGTTCAAATACATCTTACATCTCCTGTATAATCTGGTAGTCTGCTAAAGTATTTTATATTCGTCATTTAGTAAATAATTTAACTTTCTTAGCTTACTTTGAGAAAATCCCAAATTGAAGTCATATTTTGCCAATGCTGTATTTTCACAAATTTTCAAATAAAAAAACATAAAGCGAATTCGGGTAGAAATGTGTAAGAAAGACCGAAACTGTCAAAGACAGGTAAAGCAGAGATATCATTTTCAAATATATATAGTGCTTAGTGGGGCTAGTTTTGGCTTTATCTTTTAGGGAGCTGAACATAGATGATGAAAATACAGCAGCGATGCATTTGTGGAATTCGTCTTCACTGGAAACTTGACGAAGAAGTATTTTGCTGTTGGAGATATGATTTCATTGTGTGTGGGACAACTATTCCCAATTGGAGTATTCTAAATCGGACTGCACAACATCATAAGATGTCCGATTTAAAATAGCTAAATCAGTTTTGAGTGCAGTTAAATATTATGGACTTGTTTTAAATGTAATTCTGTTCATTTTCTCGATTGTAACACTTGGCATTCGCTGGCTTGCAACTATTCTCGTCCAAACATTAGCTAAATAAAAGTATTTCCCCGCCCCTTGTTCGCCTTGCCACATGATTAACTACTTAGTAGCCAGAGTGGACAATGAGCGAAAAACCGCAGGCCGCAAAGCCTTAAGCCGAAGACCGAGCCCAAAATCCGAACCCGAGCCGTCAGTCTAAGGGCCAAAGGCAGCAGCAGCAGCAGGAGCAGCAAGAGCAGGGGGAAAAACAATCACAACAATTTGCCACGCCTACACAAGAAGCAGTGGAAGAAGAAGAGAAACCGCATGGACACGCGCTCTTTATAAAATATATCCGCTCGCATTTGCCGCTGAGCCGTCGACGGGCGCATTAGCCGAGCACCGCCCCCGTCCACCCTCCCCCACCCCACATCAGCCACCCCACTGGCCAAGCTAAACAATGGCAATCGGCCAGGGAAAGAATAGATTTTTTTTTTGGGAATGAAAATGGGGGGGATGAGAATGTGGCATGAAAAGCCATTTTGTGCGGTTTGTGCTGCAGCTTGGGGTTGGGGCTGCGGAGAGTCTCACTGGCTTCTCTCGTGCGGCTTGCCACCCGAGGAGTTGACAGTGCTCGAATGACATTTATTTTATTCGCAACTTCCGGCTGGCAGACGTCTCCAAACATCCGGGCTCGTCATACTTTTGTTTGTTTAATGTCTGCCACTTGACTGTAATCGCATTTGCGGCAATTAAGCAGCCCCAAAGACAAGGGCTTGACTTTGAGACTCCCACAGGCCGGCGACTTACAAAAGATACCCTCATCTCCCAGACCAGCAGCGCGACGGAACAGCGAGCGGACGGACGGATGGATGCTGGAACGTATCGAAACGGTTTCTGTTTCCAGTTAATTGCCTGGGCAGAGCAGCATCTCTGACTTTATCTCACCATTCGAATTTTAGCAGTGTATTATTAGGTGCTGATCAAAAATTTCATTTATATCATTGTACAGGGTATTATAATTTTGTGGTGATATATGTGTTTGTTGATCAGTATCATTAACCGAGCCGATATTATAGCCATATCCATATTAGTCTGTTTCTAAGTGAATTAATTCGAAATCGCTATGACAGATAGGAAAAATCGGTCGAAAAATTGGTTCTTGTATGAAAAACTTGTTTGCTTACCAAGATAATTGAACCAAAAATGTTTAGGCTAAAAATGATCGACATCGGAATACTTTATCTTATATTTTTTATAGAAATATTCAGTCAATTTTTATAGACTTATAGTAAAACTTTAATATACACAATTTGACTCCGGTCTACAGGGTTCTTCCTAGTTTAATTTATCGACCACACTGAAAAAAATGACGACCCGCTTACTTGCTTAGGTAAAATGTTCTCTTTTTCTTTTTGCTACATTTAATTTACTTAATTAGCTAATAATATAATATATATATTATATACTAAGCTAAATATGCTGGTGTAATGGAGCTAACTATGCATGTTATACTCGAAATCTATGATATAGTATGTTAATGATTAGTTTGAAGTGCTATATGTATATGTATACGTATATCGCCTGCTAATTGTTGTTAAAAATATTTCGATTGGGATCTGTTGAGTTGTGGTTAGGTAATTGGTTCGTTTTGGTTCGCCTGTTATTTGAATTGGTCCCATATGACCAGGTCGCACTCAGTCACAAAGTGACTTATCCATTTTCACTTCTCAATCGTGGCACACACAACAGCTGCTGGTTCGTTTTTTGTTGTACATTTTCATAGCATTTTTCATTTCACATCACATTTACATATCCCTGTCGCTTTCTATATATATATATGTGTGTGCGAGATGCTTATCACACTCGAGGACATGCTGGAAGGACAATTGCGGCTTTTGCATAGCGCACGTTGTGGTAATTTGATATCATTGTTGTATAATTTGGCATTGCCTGGCATAAGTGCTGCGTAATTAGCAAGGACATGCCCACAACAAAACCAACGCAACACACAAAAGAGACAGGACAACAACAACAACAAAAACAACATCGACGACGACGACGACTTTGAACGAATATGCGTTGGGTGGTTGCGTATAGGAGATGGCAGCCAGAAATCCTTTGCTGACATTGCTCATTTGTCATTTTAACAAATTTATTTTGTAATGAATGCCTCACACACACACACACACACACGTAAACACACACATACATGCAGGCAGGCACTTAAGCCAACACATCAATTAATTCTAAAAGCATTAACATGACTCCGACTCCAGCCCCAAAATCCAAACTAAGACTTTTTCTCTTTCTCTCTCACACACACTCACTGTTTTTGTTGTTGCTTGCAGCCTTTGTCTCCTGGATGAAGTTCTATTCGACGTTTCCTAAGGAGCTGAAGCCCATCTTCAATGTGCGCGCCACGCACATGGGCCACTTTGCCAAGAGCTTTGCCCTCAAGGAGGCGCCCAGCAAATTTGCCAGCAAGTATGCGGCACCGAAAGCAGCACCGCCCACCAATCGTCTGACCTACACGGAGCGGTAAGCAGACAGCAAAAATATATTCGATTTTTATTCAACGGCGCTCGTTATTCACAGCGATCCCGAGAAAGTGCAGCAGGCGAAGCGTGCCAAGCGGCGTCTCTACACAACAACGGTTAGCGGAGATGTGCGGCAACTGCAGCAGTCGGCGGCCGGTGCGGATCGTAGAAAGATCGGACAGCGCCATCTGCCGGAGGGCGCCGGCAAGAGCAACTTTATGAAAAGCCTTAACAAATCACGAGCCCTGACCATATCCGAGTTTGACAGCGGTCTGGAATCCGTCGGAGCGCCCAAGCGGCGCAAACAGGCATAGGAGCATACGTGGGCGTTGAAGATAAAGCTGTAGCTGTAGCCATTTATGCGGGCCATTTTAGTTGGGCGCTGTTCAAGCGTTTAATCGAAATGAAAATTGCTCGCCGACCACCGGAGGCCCAAATGAAAATGCCAAGAAGACGCTCAACTCATAAAAGTTTCATTTTTCTCAACTTTTAAGCCCGGACGTCCTCCGGGAAAAGTTGAGCTGCGTACACTCATCCGCTGTCGCCTCCCGTCACGGCTGCAGCTAGCATATTTCAAGCTCATCTTTACAGTTTGCTTTTTTACACATTTTTTCATAGATATAGATATATATAAATATATATATTATTTTTTTACT
Source organism: Drosophila anomalipes (assembly GCA_035041615.1). NCBI lineage: Eukaryota > Metazoa > Arthropoda > Insecta > Diptera > Drosophilidae > Drosophila > Drosophila anomalipes. The sequence continues at coordinate 5,009,627 of JAWNKZ010000254.1, forward strand.
TTATGTAAAATGTTTACGGCATATATTAGAAATCCATTTTCCGCTCACTGCAGATTCATTCAGTTTTGAAAATGTCGATCCCTGTGAACCGCACAGAGGATATGTGCGTGAAGTGGGGGGGGGGGGGGGGGGGGGGGGGGGGGGGGGGGGTGGAGAGGGGAGGCACGTGTTGGCCGTCTTTTTGTGCAACTGAAGCGCGTAATTTGTTGGACAAGCTATAAATAAATATGAAACATAAGCGCATAAAAAATCAAACGATTTGCTTTCGTTTTATTTTCTGTTGCTTTCCATTTTTTTCTTGATATTTTTTTTTTTTTTGCTCCCATCGAGCGCCGGCCGAAAGTGTGCGGCAATGTTTGTGCAGGACACGTGCCAGGATAAGCTCGCTTTTGGCCATTAATAGCGGCCCGAATGCCGACCAATTAAAAGGGGGCGAACGATTGATTTTTAATTAGCCGCCTTATTGACGGTTTGGCTATCGTGTCTGTCAGTCAGCTCAGAGTCAAATTGGCTCGGCCAACCAATCAAGCGTACACCAAAGTCAAAGTAGACTCCATCCCCAAACCCCAACCCACAAACCATACCCATTCCCGATACCCTCGCGGTCGTGGTCGTGGTCGTCGAGCCCTAATTACGTGCGAGTGTCAGCATATGAAATAATATTTTGATACCAAGTATACCTCAGGCACGCAGGTAAAAGGTACCTTTACCGTTAAAGAGTGTGCCGAGGGGTATTACGAAATTATCGAGCAGCATGTGATGAAGTTGTTGAGTCCCCTTCTCAAATGATCTGCTACTTGAATTTAGCATACGCATTTTTATCGCTGTTTCAATTGCCAACATTTTTTTGCCTGAATATTTATTTATTTATTTACAACGCACTAACTTATAATCTGGACTAACTTGAATTACTGAGTAATGCCTAATATATATTTGGTATAGTTATAGTTTATCTATATATAATGATAACGAGACGACCATGTGGAAATCATAAACGCAAAAAATATCAAACGATTTGCTATCGTTTTATTGTTGTGTCGCTTTCATTTTTTTGTGTAGGATTTGTTAGAAACCTTTCTTAATTTTGGTATCTAGAGATACTAAATATGCTCTAGTTCAAATAAATTTTATTCTTACGAATTTTGTATAAAATTTCGCAAAATTGAAAAATATTTGAGTTCTTGAACAATATTTTTTCAAAACTCAAAGGAAATTTTGTATTTTTGAGAGCTCATTTTTGCATTGCATTATATCAAGCATCAGTAAAGCAATGATGATAACAAATATAATATATAACATTGTAGCAAGTTTACTCTGATAGTGAAGATAGATCTTTGGTAATGCTTAGCAGGGTATTCGCTCGGCTGTATAATATAGATGTAAATAAACATGTATGAATAGATTTTAGCCTGGTTGTTGGTTGGTTGCTTGTCCAATATGTCATTGGCAAAGGGTTGTCGAGCGTTTCTAATGTGATTGCACTAATGGCTCGAATTATAGACGCATTAGGGTAAATTAAAATCGTCCTTCGCTCGGCTAAGGCCATTCGGGGGGGTTGTCCGTGCGCCGTGTGCTGCCAATAAAAAGCCAACTCACTTAGAGCCAACAACGGCTTGACCCCAGTCCGCCATTGACAGCCGAGCAGAGCGCCCAGAGAAGATGGGGGGGGGTGTTGGCTTATGGGGTGGATTTATTGCTTTACATGTGCGAGGAAAAAATGGGGGAGGGTAGGCGTTGTTGAGCTGTTGTAATGAAGTTGTAACGGCTGCATCAACAATGCCATTGCCGGACTATGTTCTTTTGTGGTCAGGTGCAAGTGTCACCGGTTTTTTTTTTTTTTTTTTTTTTGCTTTCTCTTTTATTTTTTATATTTTCATTCAAATTGAAAAGAGGACACGGCAGAGGTAACAGTATAAAAAGAAGAAAGGTAAGACCCCAACAGCTGTCAGCATTTCTTTTCAGTGGGAGTGGAAATGGGCTTTACTTTGATTATGACAATGCTCTGACCCGTGGCCACTTTGACAATCGGGTAGCACAATTGAAGTGGTGGCCACTAACTGGCAAATGGACTAAGGCCGCGTTAAATTGGAACACCCCATTTCAATTCCACTTGGCATAAAGCCCCATGATAATTCAATTGTCACACAGTACTCTGCTTATAAATAATCACACATCTATGCTCGAGTTTGATACATTTAACAGATACCGGAATGAGTGTGTCTAACAAGTGGGTAGCTGAACTTTTATTATTATAAGGTATTGCTTACGATCACACTTGATCGGAGCATAATGATTCTATATTTAATCAGAGTTGGAAAAATACTTCGAAAATGGAAACTTTAAATTCCAGCGGCCATAGAATCGAGTGAAAAAGAAGGAGCAAAGAAAACTCACAGATCTCTATAATATAGAGACTTTATTTTATAGATAATGATATCAGAAAGGGGCTAAGTCACTGTGTCAGCCAGCAGTATATATCATCCAGAAACTAGAGTATATATTGCTTAAGCTGTTTTAATAAAGAAAAAATAGTCATTAGCTTTTATTAACTTTATCGGTATGATATGTTTCCCAAACGAACAGTGGCAAATGTATTTTTAAAGTTCCTAGTTAGGAAATGATGAGATCGGACCACTAAATCGTATAGCTGCCATCGAAACAGTCGATCCAAAGATCAGTTTTAAGTGACGTGTATATATACGCCTATCTTGATCAAGAAATAACAGTTATCTTAAACGCACCTATGTCACAAGAAGGTTTATTAGTTTTTTTTTTAACTCAGTTCTGCGCATATACGACTAAATTCCAACGGACCGACGGACATGGCTCCATTTATCGTCAATTACATTTTGCAGACGTCTGTGAAGCTGTAGATAAATTCAAATGGAATATCTTTCGCAGTTTCTGGTTTATTTTAGGGTGATATTTAATTTATCCAAGGAGTGGAAAGCAAGTTTATTTCTGTAATTTATATAATTGTTATTTCTTTTAAATGGTTCCAAAGATATTGAAGGACACGCATCCTCAAAATCTTACTTATAAACATAGACTATTTTTTGGTGCAATGAAACTAAAAAAAATGTCTCCCTGTGGCCATAAAATATTATGCCAAAGAGATTTTGGTTGGAACACACACATAAATTAATTTGTATCGCTTATAACAGTTTGACAGTTGTCAAAATACTTTTGACTACTAGTGTATATAAGTATTTATTTTTGACAGCATCAATACTCTGTTTCTATGCATGGTCTCATTATTTAATTTATCCTGATGAAAATGTGCATATGTCAGACTTTTTTTTTTTTTTTTTTTTGGGCAACTCTTTAGTTATGCGTCACATTTTGTCAAAAATAATAAAATAAAATCAGTATCGAATTAATATATCATATTTGTCACAATAACCGTTCTGCGTGCTAACAATAGTATTTGTTATTTGACGTCCTTAGTTGCGGCCAGAAATACTATTGACTTGAGAACAAAGGGGCCTGTCAGTAGAGTACATAAATATATAATATGGACAGGGACTTGACAGACATTAGAGGAACCTACAAACTCCATTTTTTATTTAATTAAGTTAGAGCCGAGAATGTGTTCGTAATTAAGCAATAACTACGTAAGTATTTGGCTTAAACTGCATGTAAATTACAGTGCAATTCGCATGGTTCTCCTAGATACATATATATATATATATATATATGCATACACAAATAGGGGCACATTGGTGGAGATAGAGCGACCAAGTCCCAAAGCCAAGTTCAAGAGCAAGACCGGATCGATTCAATTCCGCAAAGGTTTCGCGTCCGCAATTCCTTTTTTTCTTTTTGGTTTTTATTTTTATTTTTTATATTTTTTCCAATTTCCAATTATAACGCAATGCGATTGCGTGCACAAAATGACAAGCTTTTATGAATTCGCGATGGTCTCGAAACGACTACAACGGTGGGGTCAGACACATGGGGGACGTTGGACACACGGACACCCATTAAATTATGATTTCATTTGACGGCGCCGTTGGCCGTGATGAGTTGTAGGAGCCAAAAGGCTGTGGAAACACCCGCACAGCACCCAAGAGGTCGGAAATCAGGATGAACTTAAATTATACATATTTCATTTGATACAATGTTATGTTACGTGTTTCTATTTCTGTATATCTTTCTCTTTCTCATTCTCTTTCTGTTTCTGTTTCTGTTTCGTTTGTTGCATTTATTGCTCCTTTTTATTTATTTATTATTTTTTTTTTTTCGTGTATCCAATTATGCTTATTAAATTGGCAGTTGAAATGCGGTGATGCCAAGGATGCGTTTTAGTCAGAACTGTGGCGTGGAGGGGATATAATGGTGGTTGATATTTGTTGTGGATGGCGGGGCTTGTCAGAGGCTGCAGATAAACTACTTAATACTTATTTAATTTGTGCCTCTGATGCGAATGCATTCGAGCAGAATGCGCCGCACAACTGTCATAAAAATCACGCAGCGGAAATTATTTTGTCACCATTTATAATTGCATTGTCACACCAACACTATTGACTGATGTTGTTGTTGTTGTTGTTGTTGCTGCTGCTGCTGTTATTATTATTATGATTGGAGGGTGTTGAAAGTAACACCCCGCACATTAAATCAAGTGGCTGTAGATGTAGCTGTGCTTGTCGACAACATCATACATAAATTATTGAAAAATCATTCTGCAAATAAACTCAACGAGCAGGCAGACAGACAGACAGCCAAGCGGACAGATATTCAAACAAACAGGACGAGAACAGCCAGCAGCAGAGCCAAAGCCAGAGTCCAGGTTCACGTTTGGCTTTTGGGTGAAGTAAATAAAATCCACCACCAGGACGTGGACTGACTGACTGACTGACAGACTGACAGAATGGCTGGCTGAGTGTGTTGATTGCTTTGACAAGACCGCAAATAAAGTGGTAAATAACTGAACTTGGCTCCACGGATACATTGGGGTACATTGCGCATACGCCGCGTGGCTGGCCAGCAGTGCTTCAAATATTTGCAGTCAGGCACCGCCTATATCTAATCAACTCTCGCTTTTGAATGCACTCTGCAAAAAATATATGTGCTCGAATTTACAAATTTACAAATTGTATTTAATATTGTATGTTATAGTAAAGTAATTATAGAAAAGGATCTTTAAAAAAATTAGTATTTTTATTATAAACACTTGCAGTTTAAAATATATATGTTTATATATATATGTATATATATTTATACAAAATAATAGAAAATGTATTTTTAGATAACAATTTCAAATATCACACAATTTTTTAATGGAATGTGCAAATTAGATTTCTTAAATTCTGATACTTAGTCATTGTTTTCCCAACTATTGTGTAAATGTAAATTCTGCTATTTAGAATGCTTTTCTCTGGAGAAATCGCGGCAATAATTAAGATATGATAGAGCGGCGATGACGATTATGTAAATAGGGCCTGAATCTTTTTCTTAGTGTGAGCTTGGGGCAGGGATGTGTGCGCGATTGTGGCTTGTGGGTTAGCAGCTTAACATCAACTGGCAAACAGTGGCACCACGGGCACCACCAACATCGACAGCAGCCGGCAGCAACGTCGGCAAATCCAATTAATTTTATTGCGCCTAAAACTTTAAGCGCAAGCGTCGAAGCACAGCCAACACCCCCCTTCCCCTCCCATACCAAACTCGAACACCCTTTACGGTGTCATGGTGTCATCTAATGGAAAGCGAGTCCTGTGCGTTGTCCTTATGCGCGTCTGTGCCGTCAGTTCCGTTTCCGTTCGGACGAATGCCCGTCTATTTATTTGCAAATGCAACTTGTCTATTTTGACAGTTGTCGCTTGTATATGTCATGCCTGAAGCGGAGCAGAGGCAGAGGCAGGGAGCAGGTGCAGGGGCAGGAGTAATGGGAGTGGAAGGAGTGGAAGGAGGACGACGTCGTCGACATCGTCATCATTCAGTGAAGTGTAAAGTGTGAAAGCCTCTAACGAGGCATATTGCGATATTGGATTTTGTGTAAATTTATTTATGCTAATTAGTTTCAATTTGATTTAATTTGTGCTCAACAGCTCCAATGTATATGTGTATATATATATATAAATATATATATATATATATGTGTGTGTGTGTATGTGGGGTGTGTGGTGGTGGGTGTTGTGCTGGCATATGTGGGGAAACACAAAGCAAAGCTGACAATTAAAAGCACGTTAAAAACGCATTTAGCAAACTTCGGCTGCTGCTGCGGTCACTTGGCTGGGATCCGTTTAAGCCGAAAACGCCTAATGACAGCTGCATCAATCCTGTGTGCTAACAAAGCGTTGAAGAAATCACTTTACCAGCGGCGACGGAGACGATGACGATGACGACGACGACGACGGCGGCAGCTATAAAAACGAGCTGCTTTGAGCTCTGAGAGATGAGACTTGAGAAATGACAGCCCAAAGGAGACGCCGCCAAAATCAACGAAATGACAACGAGACATGCAAACAAATGAAAAAAAAAAAAAACAAAAAATGATACCTGCTCTGAGTCCGACTTTGAGTCAACTTGAACTTCAGCTTCAACTCCAGCGATCACTTCGACGAAAAGTCTAATTTGTTGATAATTTGCGACCGCCGCCGCTGACCGCCAACGATGCCCCACGGCCCCATGGCCAGCATGGCCAGCAGCTGAGGAGATCGGTGGGACAAGCGATACTTCCGCTACTCCATAAATGGAAATGGAAATGCTTCAGCGGTGGGTAGCAGCTCATGGAGCTGCATTTGAATTGAGCTGGAGTTGGTGCCACTTGGATTTATGATGCGCTGCGCCAACTGGCAATTTAAAGTCAATTTGGCCAAGAGGCGCGACTTCAACTAAATTGCAAACAATTTCTGTGTGTGGGGGGCTTCTTGGGGGTGAGCTGTAAGTAGACATCACCTGCCACTGACGCCCCAATTGGAGGTCAGTTGAATGATGACAGAGGCCTTACGCGGCGGTGGTTCGAAACTGGAACCAAACTGCAACTGCAACTGCAAATGCGGCTGCGACCTGCGACTGCACAAAAGCGTTGTTTAATTAATTGTCTTTTAACAGCAGCTGGCGCAGTGGAATACAAGAGCAAAGTCGGTGGATGCATACTAAAACGAGAGCATGGCAAATAGTTCTAAAGGAGAGAAAGTGCTCGATAAGAAAGGCATTGGCAAAGGCATTCGGATTTTATTTCAAAATCCAATTCAGATCGATATAGAAAAAATACGAAATGAATTAAGTCAGCATTTCTATTGCATTGTGGCATATAAGTGGCTCCTCAAAGGTTCATAATAAATTTGAATTGCTGATAGACTGATAAACCCTTCGTTAGCGAATTGAGTGTTTTCCCAGCGAGAGGCAGAAAGCAGTCAAGGGTATACAATTTCATAGCTATTTTCTATGTTTTTTCTAAAAACATCGGCTTACTAAGATGTATTTTTTGAAAAATATAAAAGAAGGCTTTCTTATTTTAAGAAAGTTCAATTCGATTTTTTTTTTTGAGTGTAGCATCGTTCATATCTCATTAAGTTTCTAAACAGGAAGGTATCATTAAAATAAACCAGCTACTGTTATAGAAAGGTAATTAAAGTCAGCCTGCTAAGCCCGACTGGCGATGGCAAAAATGCCAAAGAGTTATTTAATGTTTGATGACAGCATCATTTTTTGGAGACTTGTTAAACTTAAAGTTTTCTAAAAAAAAAAAGGATGAAAATAAATAATTTTTTCCATTTAATCAGTTCAATTGAAAATGTTGCCCAGTCTTCGAAATCATTTTTCTTTGTTAAATATTAAAATATTAAATAGTGAGTAAATAAGCCGGCTCTCCTACAATCGTAATCCCTACTGAAGCTATACAAGTTTCTAGTTTTGGAAAGGTAATTCAATTAGGATTCATACATAAAACAAAACTATCAGAATTAATAGTGGTTTGCGTTGTCTACTCGAAAGTGCTGTTGGAACGGCGAGTTCAAGTGCAAAAGCGAGGCTGTGGATTACGAATAGTTATCAATTAGAATGGAAAAGACTATTCATTACCTAGAACATGAGAACACATGCGATTAGGTGGTACACGGCTGACTCACTTTCACAACATTTACACAACTTGAAAATTGTGGAAGATGCTAAGAAGACCAGGAGCCACATGACTTTGATAGCACTGGAGAAAGACCTATGGCTAAATTAGAAATTAACAAATTGAGATGATGGAACAGTGACACTGCATCTCGAAATGCAACTGATGTCCAAGTTGTCCACTCCTCCTCCCTCCTCGTCCAACCGTTTCCAGCTTTAATTGCTGTCATCAAAAATTGTGTCCATTTGGCAGACGTTTCTTTGATTTATGTGCACTTCACGCTTTGTCGCAATGATGTCGCTATGATGGTGACTGCCACGCCCCACGCCCCTCCCATTCACAAGCACAGTGGCTAGGCATTATCCTGGACACGTGTGCGCACAAATTGATCCTTTATGAGCATTTTGCGGTTAATAATACTTCAAATGTTTCCCCTTTTTGCCCGGGTCAGGGCCTCAACCTCAACTGGCCAGGCTCATGAATCGCTGGATGCGTCAGGCAGGCACGTGCCGCCGCCCTCACTGAGCCGTTAAGTGTAAATGATAAGCCGGCAGAGCTATAGAAATATATATATATATATATATATAGAGAGAGAGAGAGAGAGAGAGAGAGATAGAGTGGGAGATGCTTGGAAGGTAGAGGCTACCTTATAAATATTTGGGGTTAAATGCGCGACGTCGACGGAGCCAATAGGCAGCGCATTTGTTTTGTTAGTTTGTTTTTCAAAAATGTAACCAAAAAAAAAAATGAAAATAAATAAAAAAATAGACGAAGGCAAAAAATTACATTCTGTATATGTGTTGGGTATGGCTTTTGGGAGTCTCTGCCTTGACATCTGACACCTTTTGTTGCCGAGTGTCAACGGAGCACGCCTTTTGTTTGTTGTTGTCCGTAAAGCGCTTAAGAGCAGCGATCCTTTGGCATCCTTGTCGACTTTATGCCTGCGTGTTTGTATTAGTCTCTACGTGCGCGTGTGTGTGTGTGTGTGTGTGTGTGTGCGTGTGTGTGTATGTGTGTGTGTGTAAATAAATCCCAAATGCCACTTCACACTTAATTTGCTCATAATGCCCAGCGTAATCCGTCGACAACGCAAGGACAACCCCTGTTAATATCCTGGCAATTACACTGCCAACAACAATATTTTTGAAAATTGCATTAGAAACAGTACAACCACCACCACCACCACCACGTGGAACAACAACAACAACAACAATAACAACAATAACAACAACAACAACAGTGGCAGCCACCCGCCCCAGTCCTTGTCCAGATTTTCTGCTGCATTGGTCTTGGCCCGTAATCGGCATTGGATCTTATCAGCTCCTTCACATATGCCTGCCCCGGTTAATGCTTCTAATGTGACAAATTCATCCATTCCGCCGAGTTGATTTGAGTTTAGTTGAGTTGTCCTCTGCCGGCTCGGCGTTGTCCTTTTCAAGCGACGCTCAAATTCACATCGCTGATAAGACATAAACCCCGAACCCAAAACCGAACCGAAGCGAAAAAAAAAAAAAAAAACACAAAGTGGCAAATCCCAGTCCAATCCCCATTGCTTCTCTGTCCGCCGATTGCTTTCATAATTTGTTCGTGCGTTTTATTTATTATTTCCCATATAAGTAGTGGTATATCCATATATATATATATATATATATATATACATATATTTTTTCCGCATTTTAATCTCCCGCTCCTGTACAAATTGCTGAGATCTTTGGACTGCGATAGAAAATGGCAACAAATGTTTTAATTTTCACTACAAGGCGTTTGGATTAAATGCCGAACGGGGACTTCGAACTGTTTCTACTCGGTGCTGTTGCAGTTAACGAAAAAGAAAAACATCAAGATAACTTTTGAAATAATACTCAAATGTCATGTTTCAATTTTTTTTTGTATCTCTATTTGAAATCTTTTAATATTACTTAATTTAGGTTTCACGACTAGTCTTAGCAGATGTATTCAAATAAAGTCAACCAAATGGTATAATACTATTTATTATATATATTTATATATATTATATTTAGACAACCCAAATGTCAACAAATTAGTCACAAATGTCAAAGCTGCCAGTCATATTGGATTAGAGACGTACACTGTATATTTGTACTAAATGATATTAATAAAAATAATTTTAGATTTGATATCAATAATACTATCATAAATAATTAAGTTAGCGTGTGTTACTAAACATGCTAATGATCGATATTAATTATGCAAAAAGAGAGATATTGAAAATATCAATTTATTTAAATGCATTTCAGTTGTAAATTGTTGAATTTAATTTTGACATATTTAATAAAACAGCTGCCATGGCAGACTGAAGAAATGAACAACCATCAAGTCCTGTGTCTTGTGCCTTGTACTATGCGAAACTATGCAAAGCCTGAGCAGATATCAGAGAATGTAGAGTGTAGCTTTGGCGAATTTGCATAAATATAACGGGGGAACTGCATATAAATCTTTTATATGCTTTCTATTTAACTTTTACTAAAGACTTCCGACACATTTCAGAGCCGACGACTATGGCGAATACGGTGCTCAATTTACCCCCTGGTAGCTGGCTGAACCGTCCAAAAGGAATGCGCTCAAGGGGACCACACTTAGAGTAGAGAGGAGCGTGTGCTACGGAGGGGTACGGGGGGTGGGCATAAGTTTGACGATGCACCTGCCTGCAGTTACTTTCAACACCTACACACCGTCACCCGGTTCACTTGCGTGGCATGGGGCTGAAGTCCAGTCCAGTTCAGTCCAGTCCAGATTTGGGTTTGGGGAGGGTGCGATGGCGTGACTGGCATCCATTTGGACGGCGCCTGAAGTGGCCAGCGTCTACGGCATTGTCTGTGCTGTGCTGTGCTGTGCTCTTGCAGTTGCATTTGATGTGGCTGTTGCTGTTGCTATTGTCGTTCCCGTTGCCGTTGCCGTTGCTGCCACGAGGCTTGTAACTTATCTAAATGCACACAATTATTGAATATAATCGCTGTAGAAAACAAACACAAGAACTATGCATGTGCCGCCCCTTAAATGTTGCTGCGCTTCATTCACCACACACTCGTAGTATGTATGTATATTTTGTATTTGAATATGCCACAAGCTGCCCTCAAAAGCGAAATTCAAATGCTCTCACCATTATCAAACTCTTTTTTGTCTTGCTTAACGGGATTATGCCTTAACTAGATATTGTCAAAAAGTGGCAAAAGTGGGTTAACTAAGCTAAAGAATCTGTGCAATTGTCAAATAAAACAATTTGAACAAATTATTATTAAAAGGCAAACTTTTCGCTTGATGGCGGCAATTAAGCGCAATTTCCGCTTATTGGCAAATGTGTTCATTATAACAAATGCACAAATAACGTAAAACAAATTAATGTGTACATATATGAACATATATAATATGTGCAAAATGTGACAGCTAATAAAGGGGAGGTATGCGATTAAAACTCTCTTTAGCTCTCTCTCCCTCTCTCTCTCTCTCTCTCTCTCTCTCTCTCTCTCTCTCGCGCTCAGTTGCTGCTCTCTTTCGCCCATTTGTTACAAGATGCATCAGCTAGCGACACATTGAAAACTATCATTAATAATGCCGCCCACTTGACACGCCCAACACCTCTGCTGCCGCTACTCCCCTGATAAGTAGCATATGGCAAGTGTCAGCGGAAATGCAATCGAAACAGAAAAAAGGCGAGCAAAATTAAATGCAAACTAAAAATTAATTTGTTCCTACAATAAACTATTTAATAAATTGTTTTTTTTTTCCTTGTTTTTTTTCTGTTTTTCATATATAATTTCTTTGGCTTTATATTGCTGGCATTATTTTTTATTTATTTTTGGTTGATTGAACGTTTAAATTGACTGCATATAGAGCAGAGTAGGAAGCAACACGGCATGGTCAGTGTGGAGTTTGTTCTTCCGTTTGCAATTTTGTGGCTCTCTGCTCGCAAAGATAGGAATCCCGAATCATGGGCGTTGTTCCGGTTCGCTCGTTCAACCCACAAAATTTGGCAAGGTATTCGTATTCCCTGCATTTACCGGGTAAATGCTTTCCGATTCGAATGTAGAGCACATGCCGCATAAGCAAAATTTCCCTTGATTCCACAAAATAACAAGAGAGAACGTTGCAGTCTGGCGTAACCGACTGCGAAATACTTTGATATCATAAGTAATACCAGCTGATAACAGGGTGGGTGTAGCCAATACTGTCCAAATCTTGCCATTCAAATTGCTGTAGATATAAGTTAGTAACGTTCCTTCGAAGTTTGGTAACTTTAGCTCTTAAATTACGAAAGATATGAGATTTTAAAAGTGTTGGGGGAGGGAGTGGGCGTGGCCGAAAAAATAATAAGAAAAGGTTCTTAGTAATCTTCCTTCCAAGTTTGGTAACTTTAGCTCTTAAATTACTGGAGCTACAGGCTTTTCAAAATTTTGGGGGCGGGTGTGGGCGTGGCTGGAAGAATTATTAGAGATGGTTCCTAGTAATCTGCCTTCCAAGTTTGGTAACTGTAGCTATTAAATTGCGGGAGATATTGGCTTTTGGAAATTTTGGAGGCGGGAGTGGGCGTGGTCTACAAGACAGACAAGATGGCGGAGATTGCACAAAACCAATATACTATGTTACCTTCGGCATCAAAGTATAAATAGCAAATAGACACTTTGCTGATATATTTGATGGAAAAAAAAACTGTAATTTTTTCCAATAAAATGATTGTTTATATTAAACATTCAATTGTTTCATTGTTAAGACCTCACGACTTTAAGAAAACATAACTTTGTCAAAACTGAATCGATTTGCAGTCACGAGATTACTAAGATTAGCTGCATGCCGAAACGGTTGACATGTTGGATTTCCCAGTGCATATACTTAAAAAACATTGACCTGAAATTTAGAAAAATAGGAAATAGAAAATGTGTTTAGAAAAAAATTCGAAATATGTGAAAACAAATTCTTATATTTAGAAAAGCTTCTTTTGTTATTCAAATGTTTGTAAAAAATAGAAATGCAAACATTTATGTTTAGGAAATACCATTTATAAAGTTCAGAAAATAGGAAAACAAAAAATTTGATCTCTCAACTTCTATGTTAGAACTTAGCCATTCTGTATTCAAATCGCCATAAAATCGAAAGCTTTATCAAATTTAATTATATGATTTCTATAAACTATCTTAAATGTTTGTATGTGTGAAATTTAAAAATACTAATGTAAGTCAGTACAAAAGCTATTTGTAGAGTTATGTGTACATATGTAAAATAAAATACGCTTGAAATTAGGCGACTTTTTCTGTAAGTGTGTAATGTCCCTGTCAAGATTTCATACTCCCTATCACCTTTGACGATGTATATTTCAGTTGGGGACATTCTCATCATTCCCATTCTGTTTCTGTTTCGATTTTAAACGCCAGCCGTGTGTGTAGTAGGCAATTATATTGGGCCTTGGTGGCTGAGGGGCGGTGTGGGCAAGTGGGGCATTTTGGGTGTAGGTTTTAGGGTGGGTGTACAACGGCATCAGATACTTTGACAGACTGCGGTTTGTTATTGCTGATTTCCATGCAAATTGATGTTACAGCACAGTAAGCAGCCAATACGAGCATTTCAGCTTCATTTCATAAATGCGCCAGGCGAATTCCCCAATCAGCGTCGCAATTCCCGGAGGAGCGGGGGTGCGGGGCGCCCATCTATCCATCAGATGACAAAGTTTGCATATCAAACGAACGCCACAGATACATATGTATATGTATGTGTGTATGCGTGTAGGTGTGTATCTGATATCGAAAACAAATACGTTGATAAGCTTCTCTCTCCCTCTCTCTCTCCCTCTCTCTCTCTCCACAATATCCGCAATATTCTCGGTTATTTTAGTTCGCACCTTTAATTTATGCATGAAATTTACCCAATTACGTAGTATTTGTTTTCCCCACATTTGGTCAGGACCAATACATTCTGATTACTCGAGTTACTCTGGACGATTCTGTTTATAATTACTGCCGTAATCAAAAATATTTCATAATTATGTTTATAAGCTCAGAGTGAAGACAACAGCAGAATATGTTTATTATATTTTATATTTTAAGGAAAGGTAATCATCTTAAGTTATTGTTTTACCAACTACAAAAAATATCCACTTCATTAACAAAGGCTGTAATAATATTCAAAGAAAATTCTTTAGTTAAAAGATAAACAAATTAATTATTTACTCTAAGTCGTTGCCAAATACAAATGAAGGGATAATCCAACAATTGAAAACCATCAGTAATTATTTTCATTTTATCAAATTGCAGCTATGGTAAAATTTATAACTGAGTGAAGTGTCAGCCTGTCTTATTATTTTACATTTGGAATATGAAATAGTTATTATTATTATTATTAAATTATTTATTATGTTTTAATTTTGTATTCAATCATTAATTCCCAATTTTATATAATTTATTTTGTTAATTGACTCTAGATAATATTTTCTTATTTAAATTCACATTTAATTATTAATTTTTAATTGTCTATCATTTAATTTAGCTTGAATTTATAATTGGTTTTATTATTATTATTACTTTTTTTTTTGTTAAATGAACTCCGTCAGTAGAGCGTGTGAATGTTGTAATACCCGACGCATCAGACCCACTTAAGATTAAAAATGATGAATAATTAATAAAATAACTGATGGATATATAAATAATAATTATGTATGTGCATGTTTGTATTTTTGAAGCCATCGATTTTGTTTTTTTGTGACAAAGTAGACCGGATAGAGTTTTTATATATTTAATTTCGAATGTGCTGTTGATCAACACTGGCTGCACTTAGCCAGCTCTTTGGATAGGCACTTTCGCCAATTGCTGGTACTATTGCAGTAATTAGCAACATTTGGCCACCGACAACGCTCATGTTTAATTGAGCATGCAGTGGCAGAGGGGGGAAGTGGAGAACAGAGAGGGCACATCCATGGGACAGGTTTTGTATCATTTGTCTTTAATGAACGGTTGCCCAACTCCCCCCTGAGGGCATTGTAGCATTGTTATTGTTATTATTGCTGCTGTTCTCGGCTGTTGCATTTATTGTCCTACCAAGCGTCGCTTTTGTTTTAAACCAACATTAACATTGCGGCCAATTTGTCGACGAAGGCGCAAAACAGAGAAACGCGCGAGTCTCCCCCCCTCTCCTCTCTCTGTCTCTCTCTCTCTCTCTCTCTCTCTGTCTCTTCCTATCTCTCTCTCTCTCCTGTGTGTGTGCTACCAAGAAGCGTGCAGCAGAAAAGTTTTGGTTAGGGCAACAGCGCTACCTCAGACGGCCATACCGACTGGCCTAATGCCCTGCTAAATACTTGCAAAGCCATGACTAAAATTTTCAATATATCGGTTTGAACTATATTGCTAATAACATGCTTATTTTGTAGCACCAATCAGTAAATTTGTATTCAAAATATTATTTATATTTAATAATTAACTCTATGTGGCTTACAAAATATTCATTCAAATTAATGCACCTCTTTTGGAAT
Source organism: Drosophila anomalipes (assembly GCA_035041615.1). Lineage (NCBI taxonomy): Eukaryota > Metazoa > Arthropoda > Insecta > Diptera > Drosophilidae > Drosophila > Drosophila anomalipes. The sequence goes on from JAWNKZ010000254.1 coordinate 5,025,166, forward strand.
TTCAATTGAACAAAAAATGTCTCAAATTTCACATATTGCATCGTCGATTTAAATTGCAGTTTTTTTTTTCATTTATTTATTTGGTTTTCATTAATACTAAAACGATAATTTGCGAACCATTATGTTTTGTTTTTTTTTTTTTTTCTTCTTTAAATTCAATATGCTCTTGCGGAGCATAAACTGTTGAGTTTGTGAGCTTGTCAGGTGTCCTTAGCTAAGCTGGAAGGCTTTCCTTGGCCTGGCCTGCAGCGCTCAATTGCATGCCGGCACCGTTGCACGCAACGCAATGCAGCCTGGCCAAAAGCTGACTGGACATGGTCATAACTGTAGCAGTGGCAGTGGCAGTGGCAGTTGCAGCTAGAGCAGTTATGGCCAACTGGCCAACTAGTCGCTGGTGTTATTCAATATGCGAGACGTTCGCTTCTACTTCTGCTTCTTGATCTGGCCCAATAAATGCACTAATTGCGGTTAAATGCATTTTACATGCAATTTTTATCATTAGGGGTTGGCCCGCACATCGTCGTCATTATCGTCCTTATTCTCGTCCTCGATCTTATTCTAGCCCTCGTACTCCATTCTTTCTCCTTCTTTTCTGTTTAAAAAAAAAAATTGGGTTTGTATTTCTATCATGTTTATTTAGACAAAAAAATGTTTGGATTGAATTACATTTATATTACAAATACAACGAGCACGTTTATTCTAATTCAAAAAAAAAAAATAGTTTAAACAAAAAAAAAAAATGCAATTTCTACAAAAAAAAAAACGTATTTTTTTTGTTTCGTTTGCGATAATACATGTTGTGGTTAGCTTAACACTGTTGTTGTTCTCATTATTTAATTATATTTAATTGTTTGGCAGCTAATTTTTACAACATTTAAATAAATATTAATACATCGTATATCTTAAGGCTAACCTCAAAAAAAAAATTGATTTATATATATCTTTTGTTAGTTATTTTATTGAATAAATTACTAGAAGCAAAAAAATAAATAAAGACACACACACAGTCGCACACACATGTATATACATCGCCCCCCCGCCACACACACACACACACACACACACACACACATACATACACGCTCGCCCAACTTGCCATTTCGTGTTTTGGAAACAAATGCTTGAAAATGGCTTGATTTGTTTTTGTTTTTGCTTTATTTTTTTTATTATTTAACTTTTTACACCTGCAGCTGATCCTCATCATCGGACTGCGCCTGAGAGCTGTCCACGGATCGGCCTGGCGGACTGCCCGGATCCAATGTCGGACTGGGCGTCGACGGCGGATGGCCCGGACTGGCTGCCGACGGACGAGCTGGTGAACCGGTCACCAGCGGCTGTGGCTTATGTATGATGCCCATGCCAGCAGTTGGCGCCGTTGCCGGTGGCGGACCTACTGCACCACCACCACCACCACCACCACCGCCGCCAGCACTATTGGCTGCCGCTGCGGCCGCCGCTGCGCTCTGATAGTAGCTGCTCAGCGAGGACAGCGAACTGGAGGCGGATAGATGGGAAAAGGGCGTGGCGGCTGCGCCCATCGGGCCAACACTGACGCTCGGCACGCCCGCATATAGATTGTAGGGCAATGGCTTCTGCATCGCTGCTGCCGCCGCCGCCTGCCGATAGTAGATATCGATGCTCGAGTGGGAAGGTCCGCCATGAGCAGCAGCAGCTGCTGCGACGCCAGCGCCGGCAGCAGCCGCATACGGCCATGCGCCCAGATACGGAGAACCGCCGTAAAGACGCTGAAACGCCGCAAAATTGCCCGCTTCGGCCAACAGCTCGAGACCCACGGCAGTTTGTCGCTTCCACTTAGTTCTGCAGGAGAAAAATGCGAAAAGTTCGGTTGTCAATTAGAAAATGTGCCAATTCTTTTCCACACAATTGCTGGCAACGTAGTTTTTCTATATCTAGCAATAAACAATAACTAAAATGGTCTTTCTGGAATTTACTTATAATTGCAAGTGGATCTTTAGCATATTCTTTAAAAATAATTGAAACGCTAGATTGATTATGATTATGACTCACCTTCGATTTTGATACCAGGTCTTCACCTGGCAATCGCTCAGTTCGAGCTTGTGCGCCAGCTCCTGTCGCTCCTGGACGCTGAGATACTTCTGCCGCTCGAAGGACTTCTCCAGTGTCTGCAGCTGATGATCGGTGAAGGCGGTGCGCGCCTTGCGCTGCTTCTTGCTCAGCCCGCTCATGTCGTTGGTGGAGCCGCTCTTGATGCTGTTGCCATCATCATCCTTGCCACCTACAAAAAAAGGAAAGCAATAAACAATCACGAGCGTAAGTCAGCTGTGCTAAGGTAAATTGAATCTCAATATCTTAATACTATATATGGTTATATGTTGAGCTGCAAACGAGTCTAACTGTATCTGCGAAAGCTGCAACAATTTGCATGGCTTAAAAAGCGTCGATCAACTCAGCAGCAGCTAAGAGCTAACAGTTAACACATCACAGCTTAAGCCCGTTTCCGTTCTCAACGCATTCTCTTCTTGGCCATTCGCTGCTTAGCCTGTGTGTGTGTGTAAGTGTATAACATGTCTTAACTTCGCTGAGTTGCTCAGACCTTCTGGCCCTTTCGCATTAGCCATTTCCACCCCTGTCTGGTTTCTTGCCTACCCGTTTTCCATTTAGTATATACAATTTATGTAAATTTATCTGATTGCGGTTAGGTGATAAGCGTCTGGGCTCTGTCCAGGGCCAAGTCTAGGGCCACTTTTTGCCAGGCCAGAACACGAGCTCACTACCGTTAAATTAGTTAAAGCGCGAATTTACCGCGAACGCGTTTAGGCCAAATTAAACTTTAAATTGGGATAAAAACTTAGCAAAATTGTTTACTAAACGCGACTCGCTCACCAGGCAACTGGAAAAATGTTAACTGCTGCTGCCTTTAAGCTCGCAACTGAACAAAAGAATGAAAAAAAAACAAACAAAAAACGAGCTGCTTGTCGCAATTACAAAGTTTCATTTTTTGAAAACAGAATTGCAGTGAAGTCACATTAACAGAGAAAAAAATAAGAGGCAGATGCTTAAGAGAGACGCAACTTTCGCTGCTGGCAGGCAAATCACATTGGACAGCCAGTTGCCTACACTTCATCTCTCTCCCTCTCTCTCTCGCTCTCGCTCTCTCTCTCGCTCTCTGTCTCTCTTTGTGGTCGTCAGAGCTGGCTGGGCGTTGAGCCCAATGCCTGTGGGCCAACAAGACTCGACTACCGTTTATAAAATTGCAATTGCACACAGGAAATTGCTGTAATAAATGGTTGACGAGAGTTGAAGATTCATCTGGCACGCAAAAACGCTCACACACACACACACACACACACACACACATTGATCTGGGCTTTAATGCATTTTTTTCTTTCTAAAATTTGCCATCAGAGAGAAATAGAAGGAACAGCAGAGGGGACAACCGTTTATTGGTTATGTGTGGCAAGCAGCAACAAAAATAAAAATAAATAAAAATGACAAAAAAACAACAAGAAGAAAAAACACAAAAATTATATGTGTAAGTTGCGTTTGGACTTCACCCTACCGCCGCCAAACCAACAAGCAGCCACGCCCCCAAACTGTGCCATTATTTTTTTTGCAGCTGTGGTTGTTGTTGTTGTTCTTGTTGTTAACTGTTTAAACAATTTTGCTGGCAGACAAATGCACATTTGGGAAATGGAGAATGCACCAGCAAACGGGCAAAAAGCACTGGCAAAAGCAAACAAAGCGTGAAAATGCAATTTTTCAGCTGTATCCAAAAGCCGCCCCCGTCTATATCCCCCTCCCGCCGTCCCCCAAACACCTCCGACAATAACTAGAATATGGCATGCCCATGGCAATTTTTACAGTTTGTTTTGCAAAGCGGCTGCGTCCACACAAACAAAAGACTCTGGCAACGAACTTGGGACATTCACTCAGACAGCCAGACAGCTGCACGGATAGATAAAGAGAGGGAGAGAGAGAGAGAAGCAGACACATATAAACATAGAAAGAGAGAGAGGGAGAGAGAGAGAGAGAGAGAGAGAGAGAGAGAGAGAGAGAGCGAGAGGGTGGTGATTTGAACTGCGATTGGTTATCGCTGTGCCGATTTTATCATCCCATATGTCATGGTAAATGCTTTCGCATTGAAATCAAGTCAAAAATCGATAAATATTCATTTCATAAGCGCCTAATTATAGAGTCGTTTAATACATATGTGTATAGATCTCATTAATATTTGCATTCATACTCAAGCAGAAAAGGCTTTAACGACAAAAGTGAGTATGTGAAGTGAACAAGTTCTTAGCGGACAAAAAGCTTAAGCTGTTGTTATATATTACCTTTAATGAATTCCATAAAATGCATTCATTTATCGTACCTTCAATTAAGTACTCAGTATTCCCAATTACCATAATAAACATTTAAGCAATCGCATTAACATTACTTGGCTTACTTGAATTTAATTTATTGGTAAACGATTCACAGTGGATTTGACTACCTTTTACCTGTTACACGTTAACCAAAGTTATTAATTGAGTTATGTGTCAAAAGCGGTTATATTTTAACTGTTATGTCATAGTACATGGACAATATCAGTTAATAATTAATGATCAGCGTTTAATTATAATATAAATCAATTTCTGTTCTTGCCGTTCACTAATTCGAAAAGCATTTGTCATTTCTTTGCATAGTGATCGAATCAGCTCTCGGGCTCTGACAAGACTTTCAATTGCAATTAGATTGAAATACCTCATTATATACAGATATAGATGGGGAAATAAACTCAATTATCACAGCCAACTAACTTTAGCAGTCAATTGCCTTCAATTGCAGCATCCTCAAAACGCTTTTCCAATTTTCTCTCTCTCCATTTTTTGTTGTTGTTGTTCTCTCAAATGCTAATCTATCTATGGTTTTCTCTGGCGCCCCTTCCCCCCCAAAATAATACAGAAGCTCACCTCACCATTACTACAAACGCTGTGATCATCCATGTGACCGCCTCCGCCTCCTACACCTCCACCGCCACCACCACCACCGCTGCCCGCCTCATCGCTGTCGCAGTCCTCGTTCTCCTCGTGATAATCGCTGCTATCATCAAGATCAGCCGACGGCGTCGGCGCTTCACCGGCTCCAGTTGCTGCTGCCACAGCCGCCGCTGCTGCCGCTGCGGCTGCTGCTGCTGCATTGTTTCGCGCCGCTGCTGCTGCGGCGGCTGCTGCATAATGCTGTTGCATGGCCGCTGCATAATGTGCCACACTTAGGCCGTTGGTGGCTAGCTGTGCGGTGCTTCCAAAGTGGGTCAGTTTGGTGTGCGGAAGTGAATGCGTATGCTGATGTGGATGCGGATGCGGATGTGGATGGGGATGTGACTGCTGGTGATGAACATGGATCGCATGTGGGTGCGCCTGATGCGCCAACTGATGTGGTGGCGGCGGTGGTGCAAGTCCTAAAACTGAACTAGGCGGCGTTGTTGGCTCCGATTCCGTGTCCAAATGCTCGCTATTATTGTTGTTATTATTGTTATTATTATTATTATTATTGATATTATTATTGTTGTTGTTGCTGTTGTTGTTATTAGTAGTTGTGTTGTTGTTGTTGTTGTTCTGATGTTGCTTGTAAAATGCCGCAGCGCTGGCGGCTGCCGCACTGCCCGCAAGAATATCATTGATCATGAAACGTGAACGATTTGGCTTCAGATTCGATGAGCTGGACATGGACATGTTGACCGGCGGCGGCTGCTGCTGCTGCTGCTGCTGCTGCTGCAGCGGATACAGATGATGATGGTGATGGTGGTGGTGCGAGTAGGGCGAATGATGATTATGATGTGGCGACGGCTCGCTGTTCGCTGTTGTTGTCGGCAGCGTTTGGGTTAAAATGCTCATTGAGTCTTTCATTGCCAGCAACGGCTGCGAAATGATTTGTTTTGTTTTGTTTTTTTTTCGCTTTCTGTTTCTCAATTTGAATTCACTTTCGCACTCGCGTCACTTCACAGATTCACACAGTTGCAACAAAGAAAAAAAATAGATGAGAATAAACCAAGTGTTTCACACTGTTTTCGTTCGTTTTCAGTTTTGAATTTGATGTTCGACTTTTTGAAAGATCTGCAGAGCTTCAACGTTTCTTGCCTGCGCTGTGGACGTCGTCGCGCAGTGGCTGCCAAAACGAGACTAAACGCACCTGCAGCGCTCTTGCCGCACAAAACTCACACAGTCACTCGCAGTCGCAGCGGCGGCAGCAAATTTTTTGCCACTTTGTCATAGGTGGTGGTTTGTTGCTTGTTGCTTGTTGTTGTTGCTGCTGCTGCTGCTGCTGCTGCTGCTGGTGGCGGTGGTGGTGGTGGTGGTGGTGGTGGTTTAGCGCGCAAGCGAGAACGCTGCGAATTGTACTCGACTCCGACTGCGCTGCCTATCTCACAGCATCTCGCTCTCACTCTCTCTCTCTCTCTCTCTCTCTCTTTCTCTCACGCACACACACACACCCTATGTGGTGTTGCTGTTGTCCGCGTGCTGTCGCTGTTCCACTCTTGCTATCCCGCTCGTGCACAGCGCCATGTTGGTGGGCAACGCGGAACTCAACATGCGCTCAGTTCATGTGTGTGGTGAGTTTCCCGTCCAGTTTTTATAGCAACTTGGTTGAGAGTGAAAGAGCGCTGAGAGCAAAGTGCTCGCAGGCAGCAGTCAAGCGAATGTCGGTCAAAAACACAGGCACAGGCGAGGCAAAGGGCCAAGGAACGCATCTTTCTCTTTCTCTTTTTTTTTGTTTTTTATTTTTGTTATTCGCTTCTCGCAAGTGGGCAGCGCAGAGCACCGAGCAAGTTGGCAGCGCCTTGGGGCTCCACAAAATGGCGCTTATGATACTGCGGCAAAAGGATCAATTATCGGCAGTCCACAGATTTAGCATCTTGAGTGAAGAAAATAAACTAATAATATCCGATTAAAAATTTAATTTGATTTTCTCTTTTCTAATGCTCCAATTGATGCAATATAGTCAAAACTAAAATACATCTTCGTTATGGGAAATATTTTATATCTGACTCTAAGTAATGACCAAAAACTACCTCACAAGAAAGAAAATTAATTGAAGTACTAAAATATACTGCAATTTCTCAATTCATACTTACTCACTTCTATTAAGATGTTTTAATATCAAAATATCAGAAAAGTATCCATTTCCTTATACAATTATAATTAAATTGTGGAGAACCCATTAGTGACTTGTGGAGTAAATAGGTTTGTTAAAATAGAACAAACAAAAAATACATTGGCATAAGCAATGAAAATTTATGTGTCGAATAAATGTTTATATAATTTTAATTTACGCATTTTGCATATACCTGTATTTCCCATTTCCCTTATTTTCTTATCGAGATCTCTATATTAAATTTGTGTTGTTTATTTGCTTATTGATGGATCCTTTGATTAAATTTTGTGCATTCTGTTCATTATATACCATTAACATTTAACATTGACAATTTAACGTGTGACTATGGAGCGATAAATGATTACTAATTTGTTTGGTTTTCTATTCAAATGTGTGTCACAAACATTTTAACACTCAACTGAACACTGCTTAACCCTTTCCAATTCAAAGTTTTCTTCAAGAAGAACAATAATTGTCTTCCCCAAGGTAGGTGTTCTCACTGAACATCATCTCTAAATAATTATGATCCTTAAAAAAAAACTTGTCACTTTTGTATGTCAAATATTGCAATAATTCAAAGATGCTGTGAATACTGAAGTCGACTGTGATCTTGGCGCAAAACATGGAATACCGACAATGCGTAAATAAGTCCAAATTTTGGCTGGCAAGTAGCTACTTCTCCCTCGCACACACACACACACACACACGCACACTCACACACACTCATACACGCTAGTTGGCCAGTTGGCAGCTTCTGTTGCCTGCTTGTGGTTCAAGTGGCTGAGCATGGGCGCCAATTAAAATTTCACGCCAATAGCTCAGCCTCAGAGACGCACAAAACACTGGCCACATGTTGCCCCCCGGAGCAGCATTAGCCCAGTACACTAATTACTTCTCACAGCGGATGTGTACCAGTTCCGAGCTCAAGCCGAAAAACCCGAAAAAAAAAAAAAAACAGAAAACAGAAAAATGCAATTTGTCGAGCGGCAAACGTTTGATTGATATTGATTCGGACTGGGAAATTGGAATTGGAATTGAGCTCAGGTCAGGTCATTAGTCGTTTGTTAGTGCGGTTAGTGGCAAAAGGCGCAACGAAATTAGAGCAGCCAACTGACAGGAGGACAGGACGACAGGATAGCACAGGATAGCACAGGATACTGGCAACTGGGAACTGGAACGCATGCGCGCACTTCAATTGCGGGATAGCGCATTTAAAATAATTAGTCTCAATGCACACAAAAATTACTTTGTGACTGACTGAATGACTGACTGATGGACTGGCTGGCTGACTGGCTGACTGGCTGCTCATTCATTCTGGTGCTCATCCTGGCTGATGACGGTTATTGCATTTAAATGCATATAATTGCCAGCGGCAGGCAAAAGTATCCTGCGGTCGCCTCCTTCTGCCTGCTGCGGTCGAATTCCAATTGAATGCTTAAAATAATTGTACAAACCTATATATAGTTTTGTATAAAAGTCACCAACCGCAATGCGCAATGCGCAGTTGCCAGTTGTCAGTTTTTCTGTCTGTCTGTCTGTCTATCTGTCTGTCATCCCCCCGCCCCCCTCCTCTCACCGCTCCCCAGATCCTCACCCTGTTGCTATTGGTGTGCAAACTGGATATTTGCCAGTTTTTCTGGTCGTAATTTTGCGCATTTGCAAACGCAGCCACAGGAAGGCTATGCCATCCTCTCTAACTGAGCAAACCCCCTGCCACCCCCCCCCCCCCCCTCCCCTCCGGCCCACAGTCTTCTGCGAATTTTGTTGCGGCTGGCAGCCGTCCGACTTGCTAACTTGGCTATCTAACTATCTAATTAGCGTGTTTGTTTGCCAGTTAATGTTCACTAATTTATTGACTCTACTGCCTTATCAATGTGTTTGCTCTGCTGTTAACAACATCCGCAACACAGGCGGCCAGCCAACCAACAAACCAACGAACCAACCAGTCAACCAACCAGCCAGTCAGTCAGTTAGTCAGTCAACCAGGCAAGTATGTAGATGCCCCTCCCTCCTACCCAAAAAAAAAAAAAGAAAAAGCCCACCAACTAGCCCGATAAAACAGAGTCAAAGCGGGCAAGATATATGTAGAGAGAAAAGAGATATATATATATATACATATATATAGAGAAAGAGAAATACTCTGCGTTGCCGGCGGTCTTTCTGAATTGTGGCTTGTGTCTCGGAGACTCCTGTTGTGCCGATCGTCGAGCTCAAGGATGTCAGCTTCAGTTTATTGACATCTCATAAATGAGCATGCAATATATTTTATTTACAATTTATATAACATTTATAAATGACAAGTGAACTGACTCGATGTTGAAATCCTGCAGCAAAGGTGCTTGACTGCCCCAAGCGATTCAGAGTTTTCTATTTTGTATCCCAAAACAGCTTCGAAACATAAAAAAAACAAACGTAAAATAAGAGAAATTCAGCGAGAAGCATAAATCATTTTTTTTAAATATATGCTTTAATTTTGTTCCTAGTGTTACAAGCTTTATTCCATTAATAAAGTCTCTAGTCATCTAAATTAAAACTTGATATTATATCATATAAATAATATTATATATACCTTATTTTGATTGGGACTGTATCTATTGTGCTCCCTTCAGAGCCTATAGCTAATTGGAAAATCTATAAGTGATATGCATATTTATGTGCAGGCTATAACCCAGAATGTTATAGGCAGACTCATAAAATGCTACTTATCAAGATGTAGATGTCGATGGGACAATCTTAAGTGTTGATTCACTCTTTAGTCACAACTTTAAATGTGGAAGAGTCAGTCAAATATTTGAGTTGCTTCGGATGTCATTACAATCGTCTAATGGTCATTTGGATAGCAGATAAATGCAGAGACTGCAAACTTGTTAGCTAATCTAAATTTGTAGCGCTGCACAGATCCCTAGAGATCTATGCATAACTAGATATACATATTTCCAGCAAGTTGTCCACACAAAGCATAAAGCATAGCAGCTAGGCAACTGAGTGATTTAACTACCAACTCAACTACCCCTATTTCTCACCCTCCCTAGCCATACCTTTAACTCTTTATTGCCTTGCTCGATATATTTGTCCTTATCGCTGTGGATGTGGCTGCATATCGCTCAGTTTCATTGAGAATCTTAATCGGCATCTTTGATATTATAATGTTCGTGTTACTGCGTGGACAAACGTAATAAAATAACTGATCTTTGTCGCTGATAAGTTAATTTACTTTTAATGTGTTGCCCTTCGAAGACGACAACGACAACGACGACGACGACGACGGCGACGGTCCATTGGGATGCGACCATGTGACAGTCGCGACGTGGGGGTAAATGGGTTTTGTAGGTGACAACGGGTCTGCCGAATAAAACAGACTCCAAGAACGCCGAACTGGGCAGCGCGTGTGCCGTCGCGACGTCAACTGATTTGTCAACAACAATGGACAAGGGGCCAACAAAGGTGGCTCCAATTTATCGCTGCTCCAGATCAGCCAGCAAGCCAACAACAACAACAACAACAACAAAATGAACTGAGATAAAGGACAGCTGAAGCCAAAAAAAAAAAAAAAAAATGCACGCTGAGAAACCAGCATAGAATTCCAACTTAAAAAAATAATTATTAACTAAGGTGTAAACTAAAAATCTGAAGAAATCAAGTTCTTAATTCTAAGCCAATCGAAATTAAATTCTTGAAATTAACATTGCGTCTTTGATAGTCTTTGTGTTTTTTGTTTTTTTACCTTAGCCGGTTTTCGATAGCAAGCAGGAGATTATCTATTTTTTTGCCAGTGTACCAAGGCAAACAAGAAAGAAAAGCGATCTTCGGTGTGATCGGATATTTAATACTCTAGCAGACATAGTTATTCAACGTCTTATCAAATATGTTATTAAACATAAAGTGATTTTATTTTTTGTTAAGAGATGATATTGCAGAATCTGTTGGCTGTGGTTCCCTTTAAATCGTAATCTAAATCGTAGTTATATTGTACTATTAATGCTATATGATCAGATCAGCTTTGATTTGTTTGTTAGCTGTTAGTTGTAGTAGTAGTATTTCCCCATTCTCCCATCAAGAATATACATAATATCCTTCTCAAATGCGTTACACGTGTCATTAAAATATCAGAATACCCATTGAAAGCGTATCCATATAAATACATAAAGGACGCTCCATTGAACGGCGCTCGTTTAAATTGATGTCGTTTGATGCTTGGCTCTTAGCAGTTGCTGTTGTTGTTGTTGTTGTTGTGCCTGTTGTTGGTATTGTTGTTGTTTCTGTTGTTGTTGTTGTTGTTGTTTGTGTTGGCCACTAAATGGCCGCAATTTAAATTTTTAGTGCCCGCGCCAGCCTATAAATTCTACGCATCTAGCTGAGGAACTGAACTGCCGGCTACGAAAATGATTTTGGCACCTGTGCAAACATTTTATGGTCAGGAAAAGTTGTTGAGTTTGCCAACTTGGCTGAGATGCTGAGAGGTTCACAAAAGGCCACAATCAACACCTCCTCGTGCTGCTGTTAACTTGGTCGGCAACCGGCACTGTTCATTTCACATGCAGCTTGTCACTTGTCCCCTACCATTTGTGGTTGAGTTAGCTGGACAATGTTAGGGTGTGTGTCAAGTCGTTGCCAGCTGCATTTCTCGTAGTCTGTCGTCGTTAGTCATTAAGTTGCTGTGTTGCTGTGTTGCTGGGCTCCTCTTATCGGCCAGGTTGGGCAAATTTTTAGTCGCCCATAAAACATTTCAAATTTTGTCTTGTGCTCCTCCTCAGTGCCAGCCGTTGTTCCAGTTCCAGTTCCAGTTTTGATTTCATTTACCACTTGCCATAAATTTAAAGTGATAATTGTGCCGCGGACTTATCAACGAATTCTTAATGTCAATATCTATCATCCGCCTATGCATACTCGATAATTAATCGCAATCGATAAATTATCAAACCAGAATTGTGGTCAGCCAGTTAATTTTAGATTTAAATACAAATTAGTACATGTTGTATTAAATTGCTCAGTGATGTTAGTAATCGAAAAATAATCAAACCATGCAGATACTAACGCCTATCGAATATTCTGTATGCCTAAATGCTTCAGTCCTGAATGTCAAACACGTATCTTTTACTGATTATATAATAATAAATTTATATGTAGCCTCTTAGACTCGAACTTTCAATTTGAGCGAATAAAATTCATTCAGTATTCTTTCATAACTAGAATTTGACGAGAAATTAAAATGAGCTAATCGAAAATTGTTGAAGGATCTTTAAAATTGTGGAAATTTGACATTGGAAAAACTTTCAGCTGAATAAAGGATTACCTTATAGTATTGATGTTTTATATCCTTCGTGACAACAATTTAACACCACTTATTATTTATTTTAAAACCTTTGTCCAGCTCAAAGAGGGTAAAAATGTTTCTTTTTTCTCTTTCTTTATTTTTTTTTTTGGCAGCTGTTGGTTCGAGTTAAAGAAGTTTGACTTTTATGCGTTTCTTATTGTGCTTAGGCGCACCTGATGCCTAATTAAGCACGCAGTCTCGCTAAACGTGACAACCTTGCCACCTTGCCACCTTGCCACCTTGCCTCCTTGCCCCCTGGGACACATTTACATGTTCCCATTAAAATCAACTAAGCGCATTTCAAATGCATCGCTTAAGACCCGCTGGCCGCTATTCGCCAGTTGCACTTTAAGTTCGGGTTTCCAGTTCTTTTTTTTTTTTTTTCTTTTATTTTTTATTTTTGTAGTCAGCGGAGGTGAAAATGCATTTTATGACTCAATTTGGTGCACATAAAAAATGCTGTTGCCCGCCATTCAAAGTGCAACATTGTTGAACCCACGTTGCCTACCACAAAAGGTGTGATAACTATGAGGTTGCGGCTGCGGCTGCGTCTCTGGCTTAGGCTGTATTCTGTTGCTGCTGCTGCTGCTGCTGCTGCTGCTGCTGCTGCTGCAACTTTAGCTTAACAATGGTCAGGTGCTGCTTCTGCTGCTGCTGATTATTGTTAATTTTTATGTGCAATTAATCGGCTACGCGCATTTGAGCATTTATAAGCATTTCTCGCTTTGCTTCCACTCACCGCCCGCTTCTCGGTTATCTCGCCGCCTTTCTCGGCATCAAGAATGGTCGCTGCGGGTTGCATTCGCCGGTCATCCAAAAAGAAATTAAGTCGTATTGAATTAAAGTGAAATGCAAAATGGGCCCAAGTTGCAGCCATAAAAAAAAGAGCGCTCAGCAACATTGTGTGATGTCCCCTTCGCCCCCCCCCCCCCCCCCGCTCGACAAATTCCCCAATGCATCTCCACCGTCCACGTTTAATGACACCCCATAAAAGGTGTTTGTGGCTCTGGCTTTGGCTCAAGCTGAAGCTGCAACTGCAGCAGCTGCACAACGCTTATTGTCAGTGGCAAAAAAAAAAAGAATAAAAAACAATAAAATAAAGGTTCAGATTGAGTATTGGACTTGAATTCGGACTCCAACTTGGGTTGACTGAGTTGCGTCCCGCTGGGCAGTGCTTAGGCCGATAAACTGTTGGATCTGTCGACGACTTTGGAGCTGTGAGTGAAAACATTGGAAATGGTGCCATTCGGTAATCTATCTAAATATATGTGCATATATAGGTGAAATTTGTATTATTCGATATTCATTAAAAAAAACTATAGAAACTTTATTTATTTATCTTCAAATGAGCAATCGATCAATTTTAAATGGCTATACAAGGTGTAATTAAGGTGTAATTATAATAAAATAAGCGTTACACACACAAATGCTTATTAAGTCGATACATGCAATATTGACAATTTCGATAACAATTAATCGAATGTTAACGTACAAGTTTGTTTGCCTAGCTCTGCCCTTGGCCTACAGTTTGGTTTATTTGCCTCACATGCAGTGCTAGTTCTCCATACATTTTCCATGCAGAAGATCTGATCTGTATATATATATATATATATATGCATATATGCTCATGTTTCCCCTTCCCAACCCGACGACTTTCCAATGCCTAATTGCATAATTTCATATTCGGGTTTTGCATAGCCTTTTGGAGCAGCCGAATGCGGTGCGGGGGGATTTCTTCTTGTTCATTTTGTATGTATGTGACTGTGGCTGTGTATACATATATATGTGTGTGTGTGTGTGTGTGTGTGTGTGTGCTCGCTGCCAGCTTGCTTAATTGCCACGACCAAAAGTGCCAAAGAAATGCAGCTCACTAATTACAACAACAAGAACAAACCGGGCGGACAAGCGAGCGTTTGCCCCTCCCCCTCATCTACCTCCACCCAGAAAAGAGCATTCGCCTCAGTCAGGCATATCCTTGCGCATTGCATTGCACTTGTATGTGTGTCCTTCAAAAGCCAATTGAAGTGTGGCAACGTTGCATGTTTGCCATTTGCCATGCAAAGGCATGAAATATATGTAGAATTTTAAAAGTCATAAAATTGCGGAATGCCGCCAATTAAAATAGTTGCACTTGTGTCTTGGTGTGTGTGTGTGTGTTAGTGTTTTTGTATTAGTTTGTATGTGTGTGTGTGTGTGTTGGTGTGTGTGTGTTGGTGTGTGTGTTGGTGTTGGTGTTGGCCATGCGTGTTCCACATGTGACGTGACATAAATGCATGTCATGTTCGTTGGCGGTTTCGTGCGTTTTTATTGCCCCAAACCCAAGTCCATGGCAATGATGGGGCCTGGCCACTACCGGGCAGCTTGTGGCATGCGGCATGCAGGCTCGCGCGCCAAAAACTATGCAACACAATGCGCGCAAATTGCGCAATCAAATTACCAACAGCAACAACACTCCCTCCACTGCAACACCCATTTCTCCCCCTCCCCCCCCCCCCCCCCCCCCCCCACCAAAATTGAGCTTAGGCAATCAATTACAATGTTAGCATGCAATCGTAACAATTGGTCAGCTTCAGCGCCACGCAGGGTTTGGGGGCGGAGATGGAGTTGGGGTTGCTGATGTTTGGGTTGGTTTTACAAAAGAGCCTTTTAGAGCCTTCGACTCGTTGCTGTTGTTGCTGTTGTTGCTGTTGTTGCTCTAAGTGTGGGCAGACTTTTGGTGTCAAAGACGAAACGAGTCACGAAACTGCATTGAATGCATGTCCAGCATTGGGATTAGCGGAGAGGTTGGGTGGTTGGGTGGTATTGAGTGGTTAATAGCTAGTCGGCTGGCGACGTTGTTGCTTTTTAATTTTCAGCGTTTAACGTGAACGCGTGCAAATTTTAAGGGGGTAACCCCCAACAACACTTTGTACTCTTTAGCGCTGTTTAGTTGCGCTTTGCATATGCAGCCAGCCAGCCAGCCAAGTGGGTGGATTGGGGCGGGAGTCGTTGCTGTGCTGTGCTGTGCTGTGCTGTGGCAGCAACCCCTGAGTATGGCGTTTAACATCCATTGGACACTTTCGTTTCGCTTTCGTGACAAATGACCAAAACGCACTTAGCCAGTTTGTTGCGCAGTCAATCAATCAATCAATTGGACGGCAACACTTTTTGACCATTTCCCCCATTTTCATCATTTTCAATTGCCTTCTTTGCGTCACACACTGCGTATGATTAATGAAAGTAAAACAAAGTTAATGGCATTGTAGAACATTGAGTTGTGCGAGGCTTTTGCTCATTTTACCCTCTTATGTGTGGCAATGTTTATTTAGCTTTCGAAGAAATTCCTTGGTCCTTTTATTGTTATTTTTAGAACAAGATTGTTAACCAGTTCAATCAGTCTAAAACATTTGGGAATTGTAAATTGGGCTCGGTTCGGTTAACAGTTCAGTTCGTTGTATGAACCAGCTCCTAAAACAAAATTTTGATTCCGCGGTGTATATTTAAAACGAATAAAGCACCTTTCTGTTGATTACTCAAAGCACTAAAATTCTTTTAAAAATCAGCAGCAAAAACAATTAAAAATATATCTATATATGTGAATTGATTAATCAGTATTTAATTGCCATTTAAAAAAAAAAAACAGTTAAGTTAAATACAGATTTATTTCAATGATTGTTTTCTCCGCACGCGTCGTTAAAAATGTGTATATATATTTATACTATTGTGTATATATAATTCAATAAATCTGACTTTATAATAATATAATAGTTTTGAATAGTTTTTTCGAATGAACTTAAATGATTCTCGAACTATTGCTGTACTACTTTGTACCAACCCGTAAAACTCATTCGGGTTGAAAAAGGAGAACAGGTGACTTTCGATCATTTTGTGGATGCATAGGAGGAAGTCCAATGAAAATGCATATCTCGAAGCTGGTCGTTAACAACTAAATGTTTAATTGGCCTTTGTTGTTCATCGTTGGCTGTTTGCTGTTGTTTTGATTTAAATTTGACGCCTGGCAGCAAGACAACAAGCCAACTGTTTTAATTATAGTAGCATCAACAACAACAACAACAACAATCCCTCCCTCAACTGAACTAGTTAAAGCTGCTTGTGACTTTAGTTTTAGCTTCAGCTTCAGCTGCAGCTTTGCTTTGCTTTGCGGTATTTGTTTCCATCTCGTTCGCATTGCAAATTGTGTGAAAATTGCTCGCTGAGCTTGTTGCGGTTTTTCACAGGCATTGGCTGGCTCTGTTTTGGCAAATGTTTTCCGTTCCCGCCCCACTGCCGCAGCTAGGCTGATACTAAAGTTAGTTAGTAACTGGATCCCAAACCCGGGAAAAAGCGCGCACTCATAATTTGCGATTACTGCCAGTTGTTGTTGTTAGTCTTTGGTTGTTGCATGGATTTTAATTAGTTAATTATTTGATGTTATTGCCGGTGCAGTTAGACGGGTGGGTCTGAACTAAGCCAAGGTGCTTCTCCTCCTATGATTTACAGCAGCTGCTTCTTAGCTTCGCTTCCCACCCACATATTTGTCTCTACACTCTACAAATTATATATGCAGTGAAAGCTCCTATTAACGGGCAGCTCCCCTGCACGGACATTTCCTTTAGTCACACAATTTTTACTTTATATGACTGAAAACGTCAATGAGCTGTATTACTTACTAACAGAGATTTTCTTGTTTGGGCTAATACAAAACTGTAACAATGGTTCCCCTCTCAAGGCAACTTTCGCTGTGTAAACTCATTTCATAGTCATTTTTCAAAGTCATATTCCGAATGGTAAGAATGAACACTGGAATAATTCAATATCACTCTAGGCCGATCCGAAACTTTTAATATGTGTCCCGCCTCGCAGATTTCTGATTTTCGGTTCCCGATATTATTGAACCCACAAAATGATTTTCAACTGACCTAATTTTACAATATTTTACAAGGGTAACACCTGTTTCAATAATCCCCTAAGCAGTTCATAATCGACTAAAATACACTTCAGCATTTAATACAAATCGGACTGAGCTGTCTTTAAGTGTTAATCTTAAATCGATTCAGAATCTGATGCCACGACTGAGACGGGGGCTCTTGGGTCACTTAAAAGTCAAACAGTGACTTAACGTTTACCACTCTTAGACCAGTTTGACGGACACACACACATTGACAAGTAACTGTATTTTGGTGTGTGCCTGCGAATATGAAAGGCAGTGGAAACGTTGGCATTAATCGCAGCACAAATAAATTGCATAAAAACGGTTCTAAAACGAACTGGGAAATTCTTGACATTTCCCTACCTCGCACGCCCTCCTTATACTACACATATATATATATATATATATATATATATATATATTGTATTTGTATTTATATATTTATTTATTTTTTTTTTTACTTTTTATTACACGCAGTCATGTATTATGCAAAAAGGCAAGGGCAAAACGCGAACCCGCAACGAGCACGAAAATTAACTGTACTATAAAAGGTGGAAAATTGTGCAAACAACCTACAAAAAGAGCACCCCCGCCCGCCCCCTCCCCCTATAATCACGAAAAAAAAAAAGAAAAAAATGCCCACCAAAGGCCCCGGCACAGTGGCAAGAAAATTTACATAATTATGATTAATACGGGAGAGCGCAAGTGTGTAAGATAAACGTGGAGGGAACGGATAAGGCGGATAGAGGTGGCAGGGGCATTGAGCATTGAGCTTGGGCACAGCAAAGAATTTTAAATGCATTCGGAAACTGCGCGGTCTCTGCTTGTGGCTCGCTCTCAGCTCAAGACTTGGCTTATGCCAATTCCGTTTCCGCATATGCGAACCCTATGGGGCTCCTGTTAACGAAAACTTTTACTACCGGCTCCCGGCACTCGCGTTACCCTACACCCTACAGCATACTCCCTACTCCCTACTCCCGACTCCCTACACCCGACTCCCTACGCCAACTCAGAGTTTGAAGCATTTGGGGAATGGGCCGCGTGTTTTCCGGCATAAACGCTCGCAATCAAATTCACATAAAATAATTCACACACCAACAACAGCAAACTGTTTGTTGGTCATGCAAAAGAAAAACACCCTCTCCATCCCACTCCAACTAACACCACCTGCCCTGCGTTTGGTCGTTTGCATTACTTTGCTTTCACATTAGCGTAAAACTACACAAAAAAAAAAGAACAGCAACAAGAACAACAACGACAGCAACACCCAGGGCCAAAACCTCATTTGTTGTTAGCCAAACAAACCGTCGTTTAGCGGACGCTGACCAAGAGCCCTAACTAACAGACACAGACACAGACATAGATAAAGATAAGCAGCCCGAGGAGAGTGGGAGTGGGAGAATAGCAGAGAGAGTATAAGATTGGGCAGGAGGGGGGCATTTAATTTGTCCGATTAGCATTTTTAGTCACTTAAAATGCGCGCACGCATAAAACGCATTAAAAATGTTTCGTTGTGTTGTGTTTTTTTCTCACAAATGCATGAAACGCCGGAATAATATCGAGATGAAATATGCATGAAAATGTTGTATATATATATATATATATATATACCAGACAACACGAAGGACTAGAACAGCTCCTTGGGCGAACAGTTGCCAACTTGTTAATTGTTACATTGCCTGGGGCAAGGTATGCAAGTATTACAAAGAGGTGCGATAAACGCATTAAGCAAATGTAAGAAGCAAATGAGAATAAGCCGGCAGCTACACAGAAATGTTGCTAAATTATACTACAAATTATGCAATTGTTAAATATGAATTGCATTATCATATCTACGTTTGGGCTACCCTAACTATTTATTTATCTATTTATCTTTTCAGTCCTTTTTAATAACCGTTTTCTGTACAGGTCGCATGACAAAAAATTACATCGAGTGGAATCGGAATCGGAACCGCATCTTTAACGAATGAATTTCACTTACTTATTATGATATGATAAGAACTTGTAGTTTCTCAGATATGCTTCTTCATGCAGACGGACAAGGCTGATCAAAATAATATATATACCTTATAGGTTCGGAGATGCTTTCTTTTCAACAACTTCATTACACACTTTAATGAGGTCAGAGTAAAGGGTTCAAGGTAATCGAATACCATAAACAAATTAAGATGTTATTAATTTTTTATCATTTAAAATCGAGCAATAACTGATTAAGTTAAATATATTTATGGGTTAGGTAATTTTTTGCTTGTTTCTGTGTGCATTGCAATTGTATTTCTGTCGCTTTGAGAGAGTTGTTGCAGTTGTTTTATGTTTTGTGACAAATCATTGTGAGATCATTACTCAATTTGATGTAGAGGCGCGCTTATCCTGGGCCCAGTGCCGGGCCACAGTCTCATCCTCGCATCCTCCCATCCTCGCATCCTCACATCCTTGGCTGACAGCTGATGAAGCTGTGACCGCACTGTGGCCGTTGTTGTTTGACGTTTGTTGACACATTTCACTGTCATGATTGACGACTTCGCAGCATCTCTCTCTCTCTCTCTCTCTCTCTCTCTCTCTCTTTCTCTGTCTCTCTTTTTCTCTCTCTGTCTATCCGTTGCACCCTCTCTCGATTTTGGAATAATTCTCTCAGTGTTTCATCTCTATTACTCATGGCCAACTGTCAAGCACGCGAGGCTGTTGATTTATTTATTCCCTTCAGCGCAACAAGAAAGGAACTGAATTACCTCACCCCCCCTTCCAAACTCCCAATTCCCCACACCCGACCCGAAAAAACATATTCAACCTACGACCTAATGAATTTCAAATGATGCGGCAATTTTTATTTTTATTTTTATTTTTTTTTCTGTGTAGTTTTTTGAGTTATTCGCCATCATCTTTTCGTACATACATATTTTCCTGCTTGTTCGACGAACGAATTTTTTTTTAATTGCCAAAACAATTTTCTGTTACACTTTGAGAGCCGTGTGTGGCTCAGCATGTGTGTGTGTGTGTGTTTGTGTGTGTGTGTGTGTGTGTTCATTGTCTTTGGGTGTGCGGAAATGCGCTTCAATATGATAGCAAGTCGGGGTATGTTTTGTGGGAAAGTACATGTAACAAGCACGCAACTTGGCCCAAACAAAAGCCAGCCACTTTACAACGTGGAAATGATGAACAGCAAACAGTTGGCTTCCTTTGTCATGGGTCACTCGATGAGCAATTGAACAGCAAGGCAAAAATAATGCACTTAGCCATGACAATCCAATGTTCTCTGCTGCTTCATTATTGTATTGCTAATAAAACAATTTGTACTAGTAGCAAATAAATAGCTTTCTTGAGGTTTATTTTCATTTTATATTTATTATCAGTTTTTCAGACTACACCTAGTTTAATTATTTCTAACTTCTTGGTCTATAATGTCCTGTCAAGAGACCATTAAGTATTATAAGTCTACTGTTCTCCATTACTTGCGAGAGACACTTGATTTATGTCAGATCTGGTACCTCTACCCAGTAGCTTTATATTTTGAAATACTAGAAATTCGCCTGCTGTGAACAATAGCCATTATCTCATATCATTTCAATTACAAGTAGATTATATTAAAAAATGAGATGATCTTGAATGCGTAAGACGAACTTAATGTCATAGTTTAAGTGGTACTCTTAAGGTTAGAGCAAAAGTACCATCAAGCCAAGACTGACAAAGGACAATAAATTTTGTTTCTTTCTATCAATTAACATTTTATCCAATTATCTGATACGACTGAGTATAATATTGATAACTGCCTACATATTCTGATCTGAGTTTGTCCTCAAGTCAAGTGTGATAGTTCCAAAAACATCCTGTCGCGCCTTGAAACTCAGAAGCTTTGTGATTGTAGTTTTTGTATGTCATTGAAATGAACTCTTAAACTAAAATGAATTCACAATTTAGGTCTGGAGAAGTGTTCGTGGATATTCAATCTGTAGTATATATTATAATTTATTATCAGCTTGTCCGATTTACATATTCAAACATTCCAACTCAGTTTGACAGACTTCTATTGTTATTAGCGTTGTGATGCATGTTTTCTTGCTCATATGTACCGCAATAACCACAATTTCAAGCTCATTAGGCCCAGACATCGGCCACAACTCCACCCAGCCAATTTAGCCAGCCTTCATTACAATGCTCAGCCCACACAGACACAAACACAAATATGAGTACATAAATATACAAATACAAGCTAAACAAGTCGCTGGGTCGTTACAAATCTTTGGCAAAGTACTTCATAAATATCTTAAATGAGTTTCCTTTTGTTACACATTTTATAGGCTCTCCTCTAACCAAATAATATTTACGCCATTTTACCAGGCCAAACAATCTACAATCAACCCTCCAACTTACCGATCCACCTACCACCCACCGCCCCTCCGTGTACTCCATGAAGGAGCGCTTATAACGACAGTTGTGATTATTGTTTTTGTTTTGCACTGTTCTCGGCCTATGTATTTTGTGGGTGCCTTAAATCATTTTGTGGCACTATCGGCACAAGAATCAAATGCCTTCGTTTAAATGCGCGATAGCGAAGGCGAAACAGTTTCCCGGACTGCTCGACGAAATTCACGCAATTAGTTTGCCAGTTTTACTTCACGTTAATGTCGAAAAGGCGTCGGAATTTCGTTTGCCTGATTTTTGGTTTTGCGTTGAAGTCAACTCCGTGGGTGTTTGCTGGCGGGGGTGACTTGATGGCTGGATGGCTGGATGGTTGTGTGGTTGGGTGGTTAGTTTTCCGCCCGGCTCATTAACAATAATTTCGCTTTAATAAATAAGGCTAAAACATGCGCTAAATAACATTTTAGGTGCCAGTCGACGAAAATTTTGTTGCTGAACACGCAGGGGTGCAAGGGGGTTGTGCGGTGGTGTGGCATTGCTGGCTAGCGTTGAAATTAATGTGCCGCCAGCAAAGGGCGACACTAATTTGCCTGTGAACATGTCAAATCAGCTCGAGAGTAAATTTTACGCTACCGTCGACCGCCAATCGACGCCGTCGTCGGCGTCGGCGCTGCGCACTTAATGAAAAGGTCCTTAAGTGCTTTCCAACGGTATTTTGTTTCCGTTTGTAGTTTTTCTGTTTTTTTTTTTTTTTTTTTTTTTTTTGCTGACGTCGCTTGCCGTTGATTTGTTATTGTTGCCACTGGCGAGCATAAATCATGCCTGCTGCCGCCGTCGACTCACTCGTATTTGGGTCCGGGGACCTTAGTCCTGGCTAACGGGAGGGTTTAGCGGCACACGTGAGCCCACACCACGATGAGTGGGTCCGGGCCACTTGACTTGCGTGGTGGTTGTTGGCTTGTTGGTTCCATGGGAAGTGATTAAAGTCATTTAACCCACTCTGCGCACGCGGCCGGCGAAACTGCGCTAAAATTAATTTCTAATTGCGCACAAAAGTAGGCAACCACACACATGCTTACATATACATACATATATATGTAAGGGGTTATATATATATAGGTATCTACCATAAGTACACAGTAAAAAAAAAGAGCTAAAGTAACATAAATTATGTTATAAAACTCTCTTGTTTAAATTCATTTTTAATATATTCCATTGGGCCAAATATTTCGTAAATTCACTTTAACATTTCACGATTCCGCTATGAGTCTCCATTGTCATTACTAGCTTAATTTGGTTTGTAAAACAAATAACTACATAAGATGTAGACAGGCGATGTCCACTTTTCCGCAAGTAACCCAATAAATAAAAAAAAACAATTGTGAAAATTAAAAAGTATCAGCAGTAAAATATAACAAATTGGTAAAATTTAAAATATAAATCATCGCCAAAAAAAGACGAAGCACTCGGATAGAATTTTTTTAAATTAACAACATATTTAACGACTGTTAAAATGAGAGAAATACGAGAAAGTAGTTGCTTAGGGATTCCACTCAAATATGTTTATTCAAAAACTTTGTATTGACTTCGATTTGGGTTCGATGTTCAATCTGACACAATTTCCAATGACTTTCATCACTTTTGTTAGGCTTACCTTTTGAGTTTATAACTAAAAGACTTATAAAATGAATTTAAGTTGATAAATAACAAACTTATCAAATTTTGCCTTAGACACTATGTCTAGTATTTTACATTTATGAAAATATTTTGCTTTTTTTACTGTGAAATTAGATCGAAAATTAATTTCGACCATCTAGCGTCGTAACTCGAATCTATTGAGTTATTCATGTTATTTACTCTATTTAATGTGGCGTTCAGTTTGAATTTGAATAAGAAAATGTCTCCATTTTTATGGAGAAATGTTGAGGCAACATTTTTATTTTGATTAATTATCTGGCAGAATTTTGGACTCGACAACCCTTTCGGGGCGTACTGTACGCTAGTGGGGGCGGCAACCCTCTTTGCATATGCTAATTGAGCTATAAAAATACTTTGTGCCCCGAAAAGCGATGCAAAGAAAAACACAGTCATAAAATGTGCCCCAGAGCACGCCCACCCAAAAAAAAAAAAAAAAAAAAAAAACAAAAAACAGAAAAAAAATCACAGATTTGTGGCTCAGATTTTCTTGAACAAAAGCAGTGCCGCAACACACAAGGCTAAGTCTGATAAAGCTCCAATGGAATGGGAGAGGGGGTGGATGGTGGGGGGAGTGTGGGAAGGGGAAGTTCATGCGTGATGCTTTCACATAAAAATTATGGCATTCAGGGCAAATGGAGCTTAGTATGGGGATCTGGGGCAGGCCACCAGCAAAGACTCACATGCTGCGGCTTTTCTTGAGCTCAACGTGCACTGGCACTGGCAACGGGAAGGGGAATGGGAATGGGAATGGGCACGGGGGGTGGTGTGGTGTGTGGCAGAGAGGCAGGTTGTGTGTGGCGTTAGAAACATGATTTTTATTTTACGCAACTTAAGTGCGAACAATAAAAACGATTTGAGGCAGATTATGGCAACCGGCGACGTCGTCCTCAACGTCCTTCGGCTGGATCATAATGCAAATTAGTCATGGCCAACGCATATGCAAAGGCAATCCACCCCGCCCACCCCCCCTCCTCCTCCTCTATCTCAGCCACAGCCAACCAGCGCCCTTGTCCTTGCCCTTATCCTTGTGGCGTTGTGCGCGTTTATTTGCCTTGCCATTTGTTTAGATTTATGAGTGTCAGCCGTATTATGACCAACCACTTGACTTCCTGGCACGTGTGTGGCGCTGTGTGTGACATTTAATGCCCCACACGTTCCCATGTCCTTCTCCAAGTCCTCGCACTCGCACTCGCACTCGTCCTAGTCATCGTGGGCGTTGGTCGTCGGCCACACGGCGCATACGCAACATCCGTTTGACTTTCGCCCCTTTTCCACCACAGCCCCTCCCCTCCCCCCAACCCGTTTTTGCCTCTCGAATTTGGTTTATTTGCTTGGTTGTTGAATTATTTGTTTGTGCCACTTTGACTGCCTACATGACAATTAGCGTCAGCACAGCTTGTATTCCACTCCTATTCAAATTGATTCACAACACATTTAACCAACGAGAGAGACAGCGACAGAGAGAGAGAGAATGTCGAGTGGAAATGTTCAAACATATAATCAAATTCTGCGGCCAATCGCAGTTTAAGGATACAGGTGTCAAGTGGTGTCAACGCTGGCATTTCACTGTTTTTTTTCTCGATATTTTTGCACACAATTCAGCTTATTAGTCAACAATTTGAAATTGTTTTTGTTGACTTGCATAACCCCTACCAACTCAAAGAAAGAAATTACTGTTCCGATCAAAAATAAAAAATCAAAATAAAATATGATGGTTTGCATAAATCCTGGCAACCTTAAATTTAGAAAATACCAATAAAATATACAATCGAATTTATTATTGTCCATATTTGATAGCTCGTCTAACCAACGCGGGGCCCATTAAAGCATATAACAGGCTGAAGGAAATATATATTCTTGATCAGCATCATCTGCGGATTAATATAAGTGACCTACGAGCATATCTTTCAGTGCATGTGTCGGTCAATAGAAATGAGAACTATTCCACACCTGCTTACATTTAGGTGTGCAAAGCTTTTTAAAGGGACATTTTATTAAAAAAAAACTATAATAATTTGATTGACAGCAGGGTTCAGGATATCCGGTGGTCAAACTCACTCACATAGCTATAGAATTCTTATTTATTTTTTTGCTAATATTCTACAGATCCTGAAAGTTACAAACATCAAATTTAATACTAATGATCAAAGCATATTTCATTCTAAAAACAGTACTAAAATACTCATAAGAAGGAGTTAAGTACTTAATATAAGTGCGAAATTCTTTGAAATTTATTGAGTTTAGCTGCGAACTCTTATTAGAGCTGCGTTTAGGATATCTTTCAGTCGCACACACTCTGCAAGGAACTTTTGAAGAGAGCACTTCTTTCCATTTTTGCTTGTTTCATAATTCAATTTTCAGCTAACAAACTTATAAATGTATGTGTGTGTGTGTGTGTGTGTGTGTGTGTGTGTGTGTGTGTGTGTTGATTTCGCCACTCAGTTTGTCTTTGTTCTTTATGACGCAAATTTGTCGCAGTCGCTGGCTTGGCAGCATTATCTTCTAGTTCAGTAAGTTTGCACACACACACACACACACACACACACACACACACACACACACACACACACACACACACACACACACACACACACACACACACACACACACACACACAAACACACACACACATGCTCACCCCTTGCAAAATTTTTTATTTTCTGTTTCCTTAACCCCAGGCCAATTACAAGCGCCCGTCGGCCAAATTGACTACAAAGGCAAATGATATTAACATATAAATTGCACAAAGTGCCACTGATTTAGTTTTATTTGTTTGGCATGGCATACGCACACACACACACAGACACACACACAGGCACACACTACACATACCCAGACACACACAAAAACACACACATATTTTCATATACATATAAATTTGCTTTTGGCAGTTTGTTTTTACGTCTTTCAGCAAACATTTACGTTTATTATGCCGATTTTCTAGCGCAGAAAAATAACGCTTATGTGCACACACACACACACACACACTCGCACACACACACACACACACCCTTACCCACACACACGCAGACACAAAGTTTGATAGAAAGTTTTCGGTTAGTTTGTTGCGCATGCATCTGACGTCAGAGCCCGCGGGGTTTGGGGGTGCGGGCAGCCTCTGCCTCTGCCTCTAGCTCCATGCTTCGATAGTCGCTCAATGGCGGCGGCATTCGTGTTTTACGCACGCACACACCCCAAGCAGCAGCAGCAGCAGCAGCAGCAGCCGTAGCCACCAACCCCTCCTCAGCCCCAGTAAAAACCACCCACAGATAGAACACCCCCACCCCCCCCGCCTCTCACACTCTTCTCATACCAGTCAAGTCCTGGCAATGACAGCGCCATCTCGCTTTAGCGCACACTTCCGGTCCCTGTCAACTGGCGTCTTTTGCCTAACGCTTATCTACCGCCTGCTACCCTCTCTCTTTCAATCTCTCTCTCTCTCTCTCTCTCTCTCTGTCTCTCTCTCTCTCTCTCTCTTGCAGTGTGTGTGTGTGTTCTTTGGCAGCCTTGGCTTCTATAATGTGGCGCTTTTAGCTGCTTTCACATACAATTTACTGTCTTCTCAATGGCAACAATTTATGCTGCACTTTTTTATGGGCAAAACGTCGCCAGCGGAAATTGATATTTGTGGAGGAAAAGTTTCTAAAAGACTTTGGCACACATACGGGACAGCTACGAGATAGTCGAACCGAAAGAAAATTGTACAAGCCACACTTGATACAGTCAACAAAATCAATACTCAACTAATACTGAAATCAAATCAATATCAAAATTTATCATGTTTTTGAGCCTATAATATTTTAACTGTTTTTGAATGCAATTAAAGACATTTTCTTTATTATAAATTGAAAATCTATTAAAAATCTGTTAATATATTTATTAAAATCTTATTTAAATTAATATTCGTTGAAAATTTTCCAAATAATCTAATCTTATCTTGGGTGATAAATGCTTCAAACCTATTTCTAAATACTTCCTAAGTTTGTGTAATTGAAAAGTGCACTTAAGGGAATATAGAATACATGATGACCAGAATTAGCAATATGATTATGATGATGATGATTAGCTTGTATTATTGTAATAAATAATACTAAGTTTAAAATATGACAATGAGAGTTGAGCACAGCGATGTTCCACTGTAACATGCCGGCATTGTCACTGAATAATGCAATTTAAAGGGTTGGAAGAGCTTACTCCCCCACTAATTTGGGTCTGTGGCCCATTGTGTGCTTTGTATTCCATTTTAAATGCACGGAAATTGTTAATTTTATTGCCGACTATATCCGTCGCCCTGGCCGGCTAGATGGAGCTAACTACCCAAGGCTCTCTGCTCAGTCAGTTAGCCGTCTCGATTGCAACTGCAGCTCAAGCTGTGCTGTGCAAGTGTTGATGCAGCTGATGCAGCTGCTTGTGGCAGATGATGGCAGCATGATGGCAATTTCAAAATGGCCGCCGCGTGGACAACTGAGTCGACCGAGGACTGGCAACAGTTGGCAACTAAATGCACCAATCGCGTTATAGCCGTCCAACGTTTTGGCCTCCTCAAATTGCCATTTGTCGTTTGGCAGTTGGCAATTGGCAATTGGCAGTTGGCAGTTGGCAATTGGCAATTGCAGTCGCTAGCAAGTTGCCTTCTGACTCCCCTCAACCCCTGCGCGCTGCCCCCTCCCCACCTGACCCTGGTCATGATGGCCGATTGATCGATCGTTCGCTGCAACAGTGTGGACTCATGGACTTTTGAAGTTCTCCCCCGGCGCAGTATGGGCCACGTTTTGCAGACATTTTGACAGACATTTTGTGCACTACTTAAAGTAGT
Organism: Drosophila anomalipes; assembly: GCA_035041615.1. Classification (NCBI taxonomy): domain Eukaryota; kingdom Metazoa; phylum Arthropoda; class Insecta; order Diptera; family Drosophilidae; genus Drosophila; species Drosophila anomalipes. The sequence goes on from JAWNKZ010000254.1 coordinate 5,053,375, forward strand.
AATTTTGTTGGCTCCGGTTTCCTCGGGGTCTGCAGGTCTTCGAGTCAATTACAATTGTTTTCGCTGGATGCTTCACTGTCGTCGTCATCGTCGTCGTCGTCTAAATAAAATGCATTTTCCTTGCACGTCCAATGGGGTCTGCTCCCTGTCTGTGTCCTGCGGGGGGCTTCGGCAGCATTTGCGGCTCTTTGTCTGCCATATAATTTGGCCAAATTGCAATTTAGAGAAATGAAGGAAAAGCACAAATGCTGCAAAACAGCAAAACAGCAAAAGCGAACATCAACAAAATATCGCAAAAATTGAGTAAAATACAAAAATTATTTATTGGTTTCCTACACCACATCTTGTCGGCATTTTATTTCCCATAAGCCATTTGATATGATAACAAATTTACACAATTGATACATACCTATCAAATATTATAAATTATAATTTAGATATATTTTTAATAAGACTGCTTTTCCAAAATCAATTGATTTTATATACACTCAGCTCTATCTGAATGATACAATTATGATAACACTATAATATTGCTTTAGTTTTTTCTTGATATTTTCCAGTTCAGTATTCAGATATGTTATTCATTAGTTGTATTTCTCATTTGTAGGTTTTATGAAACTGAAACATATCAAATTAAATTCAAGCTCGAAAACTTTTGAAAACATTTTCAAACTGTGCTTTAAAACGAAAAATATATATGTATATAGTATCAATTGTTCAGCTGATAGAAAATAGAGTTCAAATCAAATACTTTAAATACAAATAATAGCAGTATTTTGCTTGTGCTTGGCATTTAATCTAATTTAAGGTTTACACTTTCTTAAAACGATGTAGAACCATTCGGCAGCCTGTCTAGCTGCATCGCCTTTGACAAACCCTATGAAAGCTGACCTGCTATAAGCCAGATCATCATCATCATCATCGTCGTCATCATCGTCGTCATCGTCATCTTCGTCGTCATCAGCTCTGTTGCAGACTGGGAAACATAGAAATCACGTTTTAGCCATCAACGACGCAAATGCAACAATTTTGAAATGTACATGTTTGGCGGTTAGGGGTAGGGACAGGAGTGGAGTACGAGGATGGGGGGGAGGGGGGGCAGAGTGAGGGTCGCCGGATTCGAATGCTGCAATATTTGATTGTATTGATTATCGGTTGTAATGTTGCAAATTAAATGCCTGGTGCCTCATTTCGAGCTTCAGCATCGAAGCTGGCATTCAGGCAACCAGCCAGCCGGCCAGCCAGTCAGCTAGCCGGCAATCAATCAAACAATCAAACGCAACTGGCCATCAATCCACAAGCTGGAACCGGCCAGATCGGCCATAGTTGTTTTTATTTGCGCAGCCTGTAATTTCGATTTTCGAGCATTTTTATGAGAAAACTTAGCAAAAATTAAATTGCTGAAACATGCTCGAGAGCCGGACTCGAATGTTAGGACTGACGATTACCGCGATACGACAAGGAATTTTATGTGAAAATTAAATGGCCAAAAATGATGAAGGGATGCATCTTCGAGACGTTGGCAAAATGAATGCGCTGATGATTGTTGACTGTTAGCGTTGCAAATGTTGATTCTATAGCTGTAGAGAGCTAAAGCAACAATTGCGGCTGACATCGTTTCCAGCCAGCAAGAGCTATGCTCTCAGAGTAGAGTCTATGTCTAATCCCGGCCAGATCTGCGCTTGATAAAAACTAATTATGAATGGAGACGAGCTGCAAAGTGAATTGTGATTGAAAATGCAAGCAACAACTGGAAAATCGGCCAAGTGTCGGGGATGTGGCGAGGAGTTGGGCGTAAAGGTGGTGGTGGAGAATGCCACACAGCGATTGTTAGGTGAAACTCGTTGCAGCAATTAGCAAACTCAGTTTCCAGTTGCAGAGCTGCAGAATTGCAGAGTTGCATTCGAATTTGCTAAGCAGCAAGCAATGGATAGATGCAATCCACAAACAAGATTTAGTTAGTGGAGCATCAAGAAATGCTCATAATGAAGCACTTAAATGAATTTAATTGTGTGAACAACAGCAACGCCCGATCCGAAAGGAAGGCGCCATTCAGTTTTGCAAACAATGCCCAGCAAAATGAGTGCAAGCGCAATGATTAGGCACTTGAATGGGTATGAGTAGCAGCTCTGAGTACATGCAAGTGTGAATACCCGAGTAGACTACTATTTGTACTTGTGTGTGTGTGAGTGTTGGCATAGTTGGAGTGTAACTGCTGAATTGTTAGCGGTTTGCCTCTGGCGCAATCAATGCCGCCTGGGAGATTTGACTTGATCATTCGGATCGGGAAGCGAAACTGAAACATGTACTTTGTACACATTGTATTTACCCATTATAATATATTGAATATTGTTATAGACGTGCACCTCTTCCACTTCCTCTTCCTCATTTGTTCTTCAGCACTACTCTTCGTATGGATTTGTGCATATTATTACCCAACTCTCTGTCTGCATAACATTTATCATTTATTTAAATTAACTAACCAACGAAAATATATAAAATGGATATATTTTGCTGTTTGTCGAAAAGTATATATAGTCTATAAATTGTTAAGCATTCTAGTCGATTTAGCCATGTCCGTAGTAGAGGCTTCATTTGGAGATTGGCATATAGTTTAGATGAAGTTTATTTTATTTAATCGATATCTGCTATTCAATTTTATATGTTAATATTAAATATAATACACTTATACACAAAACTATATTTCAAATAATAATACAACTAGCAACTAGATCTTCAGCTTCAATTACATTTAAATGAACCACACTTTGTGATTTCACAAATCAATTTAAATAAACTGAAATAACTTTTTGTTGAATAAAGGCAGATCACAAATTACACAAAGTTATACAAGAAAACTTTGCTTATTTTGAGCAGATGAAATATTTATATATATATATATATTACAATAATTTCCTTTTTAATCTAGCTGAAACCCTATATACCTAAACAATTATGCCTCGAATGAACAACAACAAGCTACAGATCAGCATCAAGGAATACGACAAAAAAAAAAAAAACGATACGAAACGAGATCAATTGGCCCACTTGAAATGAGTTATGAGTATTTTGCAAGCGAGGCAATTAGAATAACTTAGCTGACAGGGTGGCTAACTAGCCCAACCCTGGGCTAGAGCCCGAAACCACCCCACACCCAAAACGAGAAGCGATGAAGATGCAAAACAAATGATAAGGCCGCAACCAAATGTAAATTACCACAAAAAGTGCAACGCCACATGGAATGGGAATATGAGTATGTGTATGGGAATATACAAATATACATATATATATATATATATATATATATATATATATATATGTATGAACATGTATATGAATAGTGCTCGATTACTGGGCTGGGTGGTGTTGGCAACTGCTGCCGTTTGACAAACGACACCGCCGCTGCCGCAAGGGTTGAGAGACGACTCTGCCTGTATGCAACCAGAATGAGCAATTGTGATGCTTATCAATAACCATGCTGGCTGATTTGTTCTAGTGGCAGCCGCTCATAGTTTGTGTACAGTACAGTTGAGCTCAGCTGGAGTTGGCCGGGTGGCCCAAAGAGTGGCCCAAAAGAAGCACACATCTCCAGCAGCGTTGATCGGCGATCTGCAACGCGTGCTGCTTGCGGCCTGATTAGCGCAGAATGTTAATTTCACACTTTGATCGCATTTTCAACGATTCAGGCGTTAATTTAATTTCAATTTAATTTAGCTCTGCAATCGTGTGTCAGTCTGAACGACCGCAGTCCGCCGCAGTCAGCAGTCCGCAGTCAGCAGTCAGCAGTCCGCCGCAGTCTTGGCCAAAGTGCGAGGCAGTTCATCAATCACCATCAGCTCGAGACTGAGTTGGATCCACGTCGGTTTCATTAACAGGCCAAACAGCTCGGCCAGCTCGTCAACTGTTTGGTTTATTGTTGCATTTTGTCCTACGGTGGCTGGAGGCGCGCTCGCTTCAAAGGCATTCCAGTTCTCTCTTTATCTGCATTCATCAGTCGCCAAACAAAACCAAGTCAACTGGCTTCATTTGTAATGGAGCTGCGATCCGAGTCGAGTCGAGTGGAGTCGAGTGGAGTGGAGTGGAGTCGAATATAGTCGAGTGGAGGCGGCCACGCAGTAGTCACACCAAAAGTCAAAGGCTCTGATTGCCTTACATTAATCATCCAACACCAGGCAGCCAGCCTGGCAGTGGTTCCACCTTTTTGCTAGGCGCGAGCGCGCTTCCAACTTCAACATCAACATCAACTTCAACTTTAACTGCGTCTCCATTTCCGTCTCTCTCTCCCCGTCTTTTCTGGCTTTGGCCAGCGCCTCGGCAGTTTAGGCCGCAAAATTGTTTCGGGCTACTTACAACAAGCAAACGGCTGCTGGACAGCTCTTATTGTTGTAATTGTTGTTGTGGCTTATTAATAATGCCGCGAGTCTGACTGACTCGCAGTCAGACTCTGGGCCATATAATGATCGTTCGCTCTGTAAATCGATAGCAGCTCATTACTGTGGATACTCCACAATGAACGGATGCTGTACGAGTGTACGAGTGTACGAGTGTGTGTGTGTGTGTGTGTGTGTGTGTGTGTGTGTGTGTGTGTGTGTGTGTGTGTGTGTGTGTGTGTGTGTGTGTGTGTGTGTGTGTGTGTGTGTGTTGTGTGTGTGTGTATGAGTAAGGGCATTATCGTCATTGTTATTATTAGTTACGTCTCACTTGATGGTTAAAGCAACTTTTGTGGTCGACTCGCAGCAGCCGTGGCGACAAATTGCAATTTTATGTAATCAAGCGCCTAAACATTTATTATTAACAAACTTGCATTCATTTACACCATTTGCGGCAAACATCGACAACAACTACAACAACAACAACAACAACAGCAACAGCAAATAATAGCACGGCCAGTCAGTAATCCGTAGTAATCGGAGCCGGATCGATTGATGGGTGCTGAGTGGGTGGCTGGGTTGGGTGGTTGACTACATTGAGCGGCTTTTGCGGCTAATGCCTCACAATTGAGCGCTTAAATGCCTTGAATGCGCCAGTTATTAAACTCGCGTTTTGCCATTGCCAATATATTGATTACAAAACGATGCTGCAACAAAAAAAAAAAATCAATTTTAAGAAATGCATTTCGATTATATACTGAAAATGTGCCAAGACTGACACTGTCCAATTAATGCCATTTATGTACTCAAAATAAATCCATTTGTCGGCTTTTCTGTGAGTATTTGAATATAACTTGGCTGATAGTCTAGCCATTAGTTAAATTGGGCCCACAATCGCTGAAACATATATCGAAATTCATATTTAGTTTTCGAATATATTGAAGAACTTTAAGAAAACTTACAAAACTATTCCATACATTTTTTAGTACTTTAGCTTAATCATATTATAATACAAGCAAAATACTTAATGCGTGTCAATATTCATTAAAGAATTATTCATTCATTTCAAACTATTAATAATCATAAAATAATAATAATAATATTACTAACAATAATAATATTGAAGCACGATTACCGGATTTTAATTCAGTAGTATTATTATTATGATTATTATTATTATTATTATTATTCTAAATATTGTAGTTCTTGTACTTAAGTTATTAAGTTCAACTTAATACAATCATTAATAAAATGCAAGGAGTCTTCATCAATTAGGGGGCATTGCATACATAGTCAGGCAAGCATTGTTACCATTAATTGTTATAATTTTGCCGCTGACAATTGTTGGCTGGCCACCCACATTCTCGACGCCCCAACTAATTGCATTTTTTGCTTAAATTGATCATAGAACGAATGGCATTTCAGGGTGGTGCTGGTTGTTTCCTGTGTGCGCTCCAGCGTATTGAAGATGGCAACATTTTTAATGGTCGATGGATGATGCTATCATGCAACCAGCAGTGGCAAAGAGCAACTGCGGCAACACAATAAACAGCAGCAGTCTCAGCGACTGCAACAAAGGCGGTAGAATTGGACGCACAGTAGCCACTTTTGGCTAAAAGATTTCGATAATAACCGGCACGAGAGTCGACCAGACAGATGAAGATGAAAGATGGCATCGGCAGATGGAAACAGCCAGCAACCAGCAGCAGCAAAAGAAGCAATAGCCGCACCACTAGCACTCCACCACCGCAGCCAGAACGAAAGTCAAGCGCATTCATTTATAACTTGCGGATTGATCATTAATTTTTCAACGGCAAGCCTTTTCATTAATCTCGTCCTTCAGGACAGAGCTATGTACATACACGGTACATGGCCAAGCAGCACCAAAAACCCGGTAGCAGCCGACGAACAAAACGCAATTGCAGTTGCAGCCCACGAGCTGTGCTCGAATCGAAGTCCGCTAGTGCACTCAATTAGCCACGATAGCAGCTTACCCAAACCAAAAAAAAACAAAAAAAAAAAAAAACAACAAATTAATAGTGGATGAAAAAGGGCATAATAAATATATATATATATACATACAGCAGGAGGAGACGTCTCTGCGACCCTTCAACATGCAACGTACATGGTAACCAAATATAATCTTGATCAGCATCATCAGACAACAGAACCGATATAAACAATCCATATGTCTGACCCCAACTGTATGATAGCATTGATCTCAAAAAGCGATACGATATTGTGCCTGAACCGGATCTTTTTAGGTGGCCTCTTCAAAATATTAATTAGGCCAGAGTGAAATTATTCTACATAAGTATGTAGAAGTATGTAAGGCACCGAAGGACACATCTTCAACCTTACAATGTAGAATGTATATACATACTTGATCACCGACACAAGGAGCGTGGATATAGCCCGGACTATCTATCTATTTCTGTGCGAATTAGTTTCGCAGTTTTGGGCTATCTTGATTCATCAAATCATCTAGCTGCCCAAGGAATCATTTATAATCAACTTTTTTATATTATTATTATTTTATTAGATTATTTTTCTAATAGTAAAATGTAGACATTAAGTGGATTCTGGCCTGCTTTTCTACGACTTCTACGTATATATACAGAGGATAGATTCGACTGAATTTGCTGCGCATATATGTGGGTATTCGTAGACCCATTGAACTTTAAAACCCAATTAATGCTTGGCTTTTGAGGTCGAATTTTTGATTGCATAAATGCATGAGTCGGCTGTATTTCCTGGCGCCTAGAAATTCCTTTATGCAAATGGACCGAGCACCGACTGTAACGGTGCTGAACATCCAAACTACCAGCCGTGAAAAATCTCGTGTTCAAATATTTTACAACATTTTTTGTGCCTGCCTAAACAGAAGCCTGTGGCCACCCGACTATCTGCCTCTCTCTCTCTCTCTCTCTCTCTCTCTCTCTGTCTCTGTCTCTGTCTCTATATGTATGTCTGTGTGTGTTCTTGTGGATGAGTGTGTATATTGTGTATTCTTTTAAGCAACAGGGCCCAGTCACAAGCCACTAAACTGCGCCCTGTGCCAGACGGCTCTTCAGCCCTCTTATATCTGTCCCTGGATGCTGTTCCTGTTCCTGGTAAACCATTTGAAAATTTCGTTTAGCAGTCTCTCCAATAAAATAAAAATACAACAACAGCGAAATGTAAAAAAAAAAAAAAAAAACAAACAAAAATGTTGAAAAATCAAAGCGAAATCGAAACAGGATAAATAAATGTGCACATTTCCGTTTGGCGCGCATATCCTGTCCGCGCTTCCTACCCAGCCAGCCAGCCAGCCATCCAGCCAGCCAAACAGTCTGACCGCCCTCCCTCCCCGTCCCCCTTCCCCTGCCGCTGTCCATGGCCCCCTCTTACTAGCCATGTGTCTCTATTTTATATAAAGTATGTATTATTGATCTGCCGCGCATAAAAAGCCCATTTAAAAACGGCAAAAAAGGCAAAACAGACGAAGCGGCGCGAATTGAGCCCAATCCCTCCATCCCCAATCCATCCCTCCTTTGGTGGACAACCACTGCCTTTGCCAAAACGAAAAACCAACAAAAAAAAAAAAAAAAAGAAAAAGAAGGACCAAAATTGTGTAGAAAAATTGTCGCGCACAACAACAACGACAACATCAGACTTGAAATTGTAAAATTGGCCATTTTAGATTTTTGGTTACGCTGGGCACTAGGGTTGGGTACGTTGGGTTCGTTGGGTTCGTTGCCAGTTGTTGGGTGGCCAATGCTTTGGGACCGTTTGGCGGCAGGCTCTACGCTTGTAGTATAACAGAATTTGGCTGCATTGAAGCAGAACGCAGCCGCTGAGCGGCTGGAAAAAATAAGTCATCGGCAGTTGAACAGCTGAACGAGTCGAATTTTTCTATGTAAATATGCGCTACAATGAATAAGTCGATGCTTAGAATAACCCTCGGATTTGGGGCATCTCAGTTTGGCCAGACAAGTGGAACTGACTGAGAAGAATGTAAGCAAAACATTTAATTGTTAGACTAACTGTTTTATAAATTGAGTTTTGGTAAGAAGTCCTAACTGTTCTACAAACTGTCTCTTTATTTTTATTGGCCAACACCAATGCTAAACCAGATGTCATACAAACTGTTATACTCTGATAAAAAATTATGTATGCTATGCTATGCAAGCTGTAAGCAAGCTTTCACCTACTCTTCTCTAAAAGGTGTTATACATACTGTTCTACAAAGTGTTAACCAGGCTATTTTAATGTTATTTGATATTTGTACTGGTTAATCAAATCTTTTGTTATCTATGTCAGCTGCAAATATTCTTTCCAGTCGTTTAATAATAGTTTTTTATTATATGATTATTTATATATGTACACTTAACTGATAAGGCCTATCCCAAAAGTGGGCCTGCTAATACCAATGTTCTCTACTGTAGGGCATCGTCTGATAGTTCACGACCCGCTGCACAGTCTTTAAAACCGTTTGCTCATTGCCATTTTCATTTTATTTCCACGTACGATTTTCCCTTTTTCCAACTGTTTGCCAGTTTACCAATTTTTTATTTTTTTTCTTGGTTTTTTTTTTTATTTTTTGTTATTCCTTTTGCAGCGTTTTAGTCTCTTTTATTCATCGTCGATTTCCATTAAAATTCAATTGATGTTTCATAGATATGGATAGATATAGAGAGACTGGCCTGTGGCCCAGGACCCACTTTGGTGGATGCGCCAGCCAACTATCTGTCGCAAAATCTCTCCTCTCTCTCTCTCTCTCTCTAGCTCTCTCTGTCTCGCTCTCCCTCTCTCCTGCTCCTTGCTTGTATTGGCAATGATTTATCGAACATTAGAGTAACATTCAAAATAAAATTTTCAGTTAAGTGCTTAGCAAAGCAGAGTATTTTATCAGCAATTCATGTGGGATTTGATACGCACATGGGAAAGAAAAATGTACACACACACACACAGACACACACACACACACACACACACACACACACAGACACACACACACACACACACTCGCTCACATCACATCACATCACACATGTCATGGTCGTTACAATGTAAATAGTTTCAGTTGGAAGCAAACGGAACCAAGTTGAGAAAATGAAGAGCAACAATCGTCAGACTTTATAATGCCATCAAAATGCAATTAACCCTTTTTCACTCGTCTCTATTTCCGATCTATGGTTATTACAAACATTTCAGATTTCCGCAGAGCGTAGCTATAGCGACGAAGAGAGACAGAGAGAGCGAGAGAGAGAGAGAGACGGACAGGGATGATGGGATGGAGAGTGATGCGAGATGCTGAGTGTGAGAGTTGGTAAATTAAAACAAAAGTCGATGCCATAAACGGAAGTCATTTTCAGGCCGTATATAATGAAATAATTTTGGTATAACATGCCAACAAACTGAATTTGCTTTCAAAATCCAAACGATGACGCCGTAGCTTATTTGTGTTGTGTATCTATGTGTACACGATATTTAAATGTGAATCTAACAGATACTCGCGGCAAGTGCAACGGGAAGGGGAAGCATTTGCAGCATCTGCATCACAATGGGCACAACGGCAAAAGGTATTCAAGTGGCGAAAACTAATTAAAGCGGATAAAGTGGCGCATTACAACAATGGATGGCGGAGCCACCACTCAGGTGATGTGAGTGGGTGGGTTGGGTGGTTGGGTGGTTGAGTGGTTGAGTGGTTAGGTGGGTGTGCATGCATAATTTGAATTGAGTTTGAGCGACGAACTCAATTAGATTCATGTGCGCAAAGTTTTACCTAAATGATACCGATCTCAATATCCATCTCTCTCTTTCAGTTCTCTCCTTCTCTCTCTCTCTCTCTGTGTTCTTTATCTATCTCTCTCGTCTTTTGTTTAGCGCATTTTCACAAATTAATTGGCAAAGCTGCACAGCTGTAGATACAAATGTATCCATGTATATGTGTGTGTGTGTGTGTGTACATAAGTATCTGTTGCCGTATCTGACGCGTAATTATATTGTAGCGCACAATAGACATTTGTGAAATTGTCACTGTTTAGCATATTTGGTCACGAAATGCTTCAATTTACTTGACGTTACGGTTTTGTTGTTGTTGTTGTTGCTTTTATTATTTTTAGAGCTGCTGCTGCTGCTGCTGCTGCTGCTGCGGCTGTTTGTTTTGTTATTTTGTATTTTTATGAGCCATAACAATTTATGCGTTCAGCTCTTTTTTGTGAAATGCGGCAGGAACTGATGCGTGCGCTTAACAGAAGCCGACTGAATATGGAAATGGAAATGGAAATGGAAATTGTAGTCAGAACAAGAACAAACAGGATGAAGTATGGCAAAAGTTTTCAAAACCAACAGTTGGTGTACAACTTTAAGTTAGATTTAACTGCACTCAACAAAAAAAAATAAATTACTCCACACGTATTCAAAAAAAAATAAGAACAAAAAAAATCGCAATCAAATTTAACAGTTTTTAAAAGCATTTTGCAAAAATAATTTAGATACTTATTTAATTGTCATAAATGAAAAAATATATTTTTTAAAAACTAACTTCTAAAACAAAGAAAAACACAAGCTTTCGTCGCCACTACTAAAACACATTTTTACGTTCTAGTCACCCAATTTTTCTGAGTGTCCAAAAATGTAACCAGCCCATAATCGCGCTATCTCTTTCGCACACAAATAGTATACATAACGTGTAAATTAGCAAATTAATTTGAAATTTCAACATATTTCCGCTTTTGTCCAACAATTTCAATGGCTACCAAAAAATGGCTGGCACCCAATAATAATACAGACAAGCAGCCAAAAAACCAGAAACTGTTTGTATTTGTATCTGTATCTGTATCTGTAACTGGTATTGGCTTTGTATCTGTATCTTTTGCGTGTTGGCTTTGTGGCAGCGGCAAAGCCGCAAATGCTGTGCATAATTATGCGCCGCATACGCATCGTATACGTAATTATAAATTATGCGAACATTTGCGCCACAAATGTTATCCAAATCGAATCAGTTTTGAGCCCGTGCTGCCAACTGAGATCTGTGCCACTTAACTGACCCAGATCTCAGGCTTAGGGCATATTCCATTGCAATTAAATGTCGCATGCGATGGCCTTAACTATGCACATAATAACCCAATTTGAGACATTGCCACCAAAGCCAAAACCAAAGCCAAAGCCAAAACGAAAACCAAAGCCAAAGCTGATGCTGATGCTGACTTTCGCTGGACCGGTGGCCGGGGGTGGTGGCAGGGGGTGGGGCAAGCGTTCCATGGGAAAAT